>OX381720.1:38494646-39025689 GCA_947462335.1 Harmothoe impar
ATTTCAAAAGATATACTTCTAGATTATAACACAGCAAAGTGCGATCTACATACCTTCCTCTTAGTGGGCGTTGAGTGACGTGCACTGCGTACTTGTGCCTCCGTCTCATTGTGTTGTCCATTCGCTTCCTTCTGTGCAAAAGAAATATAAAGAGATTAGGGAGTGGTCATTTTTGTATAGGAGAAAGTCACGATATTGAGAATTCTAGGGTAGATAGGGCCTTCTGATTCCATTTAGAGGGTGCCCTTGAGGGGCAAACCATTCCTTATGTAAAATATCTACAAAAAAAGTATTTCTGAACACAACTTCCGTGCATTTATTAGCATTTTCCCGACTCCGTTGGCTTTGACAGGCTAAGACCGCAATGTATTTAGCATTTTATATTTCTACAATATAATTTCAAACACATCAAAAGATATACTTCTAGATTATAACACAGCAAATTGCGATCTACATACCTTCCTCTTAGTGGGCGTTGAGGTACGTGCACTCCGTACTTGTGCCTCCGTCTCATTGTGTTGTCCATTCGCTTCCTTCTGTGCCAAAGAAATATAAAGAGATTAGGGAGTGGTCATTTTTGTATAGGAGAAAGTCACGATCTTGAGAATTACTAGCAGTTCGTTATGAACTTGCGTTTGGTTTTTTCAATTTTTGGATATTTCCAGGCCCTTCAAATGTCCGAGCCTCAGTTATAGTATATTCGACATGCTGAAGTACCACCTAATTTTTTCCTGACCCCAAAAGACCCATTTTTCACCCAAATACAGCACTTTGAGTGGACGATGGGACAGGACCTTATTTATAGACTTAGAATCAAGGTTAGGGTATCATAGGAAAGCTATGACATAGCCGCTCATGACGAGGGGTGCCAATCTACTGTAAACATAAGCATTCCACTCATATAAAACTTCTTAAGATTTTGCAAACTTTATGAGGCCAAAATTCCTTGTGACCAGTGACTTGGGATTTAGTCCGTGCGTCACCAATTAATTCTGCCGTGTCTTCGTGCCTGACCAGCAACTCACGGCCCTTGGTCCATTACGTGAATGGGCGAGTCACTGATGTGAGTGTTAGAACTTAAAATTAATATCCATTCATATATGGATGGGAAATCAGTTTAAGAATGAAGCACCAGCTGCAACGTTCTACAGGCAAAATACTTTTGTCCCCTTTGACATACCTTAGAAAGTGGTGCATCTTTTGTATGTCCGACCTTCTTGCTCTGCCCGCTCCGGATCAGACAGGAGTCTACATGAATGTTGTATTTTCGGTGCCGTTTGGACAGGTGAGTGACCATGCAATCTGTTGGGGGAAAAAAACGCCAAATCGTAATGTTCATGTAGGGTCACAACAGTAGTACAATAGAAATACAACAATGATTCTGTATTTTCCCTAAATTTTTGCCTGAAATTTACATTACGATATATCACATTTCCCTGAAATAAACCCAAGGTTTTTAAAAGCCCTGCACCGATGTACATTCACTCCTTCTCAAGTAATGTTGTTTTAAACGAGGCATGTTGATCTAAATACAGGGATTTGGTGCATTTTCTGGGATGCTGGGACAATTGTTTTCCGCATCTCCCTTATAATGGTATTGCAGTACAGACCTTTTTTAAAAAAGCTTGTTTGGTGTTTTAAATAATGTACATGACCGAATGCGAATGTACGGTACCGTCGCGATTAAGCGCCGGGCCGCTTGTCAATTTTGCGGGGCTCTTACCCAGGCGCTTATTCAAGACGGGCGCTTATTCAAGATCGTGATTTCAGTGCTTAAGAAACATTGGGAGGCCCATATACCCCCGGCGCATATTCAAGCCCGGCGCTCTTTCAAGACCAGGCGCTTTATCGCGATGGTACGGTACAAGTGGTTGTAGGTAACTTACGTCGGTATACCAAAGTATGGCCGCACGCAGTACACCTCCAGCTGTCCCCTGGTGCTGCAATGTAGTCAGAGTCCCCATCTGAGGTTGCATGGATCTGCTTGAAGTGAGGCTGAAGATCGTCCGCAGACTGCATCTCCTCCCCGCATCCCAGGACACATGGCCTTGGAAATTCGGCCATTTTGGATGATGTTTAGTTGTGTGTACCCTGTAAAGAGTACAAGTAGGTGATGTGATGGAATTGGTGTAACATAATACAGCATTGTGATACATTTCCACAACTATATTGATCATCTGCCTACTGCATCTAGTTCCAGGCCTCCCACCACCTCCCGGAGCACCTTAAAGGAATTCTAAAGGAATCTTTTCCGTTAACATAAAGGAATTTTAAAGGAATTCTAAATGAATCTTGGTCAAAATAAAGGGAATGAAATGCAATATTTACAGACATTACAGCATGTGATATTGATCGTAGTATTGTTATTGAAGGGATTTGCTTTCATTTGGTATATAAGGGTAGATAAATTCAATTCATAAATGAATCTGACCCGGACATTGTTTTTTTTTAATCTGTAGGATAGTCCGCAGTATTTTGCGAGTCACAGACATCCTCAATGATTGCACAGTTTAACGCTATTCACAGCTGTGATTTAGTTCTTAAAGAGATGCAATCATATCCTTCCTAGGAATATTAGGCAATTCTACAACTCATATGGTACGCTTTTACACTTTTTGATCAAAACTTTTGGAACATTTGGAAATTCTAGACCCGAAGTGGTTCAATCTGGTGGATTTGGGTACAAAAGTGAAGCCTCAGATCTGTGTTATCCTTTGTGACTGGGGCTGAAACCTTGAAAGCTTTTGAAAATTTCTGAAATTATATACTTGAAATGGTGCAATCTTGCAGAAAATGTATTAAGGGCTATGTTGTCCGTTATGAGTGTGACTGGAACCTTGTTTATGGCAGGAGAGCTTTTTTTAGGGAGTAAAGGAATGGGTGGGAGGCCTGTAGTTTCTTTGTAAGGATGATATGAAATTGATCAAAAGTGTTTTGCTCGTATCAAGTGGGGCAGTATGACCTAATAATTGAGCGTGTCAGTGGCCTAAGTTAGTGTACTAACTAAAAATGACTTCAAATTCAAATTTAAAGGAACATGCAGCTTTATGGGATACTGCTCCTCCCCCCACTCGTGAAATACATAACAGACTGTACGAATGGGCGTGGCCATTTATCTATATCTCTGCTTTCTACCAGGAGTTTTAAAATGCCAAAACTCACTGACTCATTGACTCACCAATTTTCTCGTTGTTGGTGCTAGTTTGGACGCTGTGGTTGGAGATGGCGCTGTTAATGTAGGTTGTGCGGTTCGGGTTGTGCAGCAGCAAGCCTTTCTGTTTTTAAAGAAATAAGAAAAAAGCAGTTGTACTATGGTATTTCAGTACTGGCAACTATGTCAGAAATGATTAGAAAAGCTCCAATTTTTATTGTAGCCAAAGCTGCATGAAAGTGATCTAGCCAGAATATGGAGCAATCACAAAACTATGCCTTTCCACTGTGATAAAAAGCACAAACCCAGTCGTAATAGAATTTTTAATACCTGCAAATCCTATTTGTTAAACTCTATAACAGGTATTTCATAACATATATAGGACCTTTGGGATTCAATAAGTGCAGTGGGGACCCTCAGTGGCGTATACAGGAATCATTTTTAATGGGGGTGGGGGCCAAGATCTAGGAAAGTGTGGTGAATGCTACCGACCACCGCAAGCGAAGCACAGACGCCAAATCAGGGGGTTTTGGGGGTTTTGCAATTTCTAGCCTTGAAATGGTGCATTCTGGTGTATTTTGGCACATCATTTATCAAGGATGAGCTTTGTACTTATTCTGTTTGATTAGGGCTGGAAAATTGCTTTCTTTTGGAAATTTTTGAAGTCTAAACTTGACATGGTGCAATATGGTACATTTTGGCTCCTAACATATGGTAGGCACTTACCTATATATTAAAGGTTTGTGCTGTGGGATCTATCGTATGCTCAATGCATAGATCTCATTGAAAGAAGTGGATTTGCTTTTATAATTAAGTCTTTATGTCAAGGTAAAGTGAATTTATGGCTGGTTAAAGACCTCATATCAGGCCAATAATTCTGCCACCATTAGCCATAGTTAAGAGTTTGTGAGTTTGTGATCACAGCAGCATTGTTCTGGCTGGTAGGTGTGAGAAATGGGTCTCCCCCTTGGCCGAGTCTAGAGCCACACACTCCGCCCACACTACCTCAGGCTGCCTCCCTATGGGACCCTCACACTTTGACAGGTGAGAAGGGTCCCAAGGCACCTCCCTGGCCGCCTGTAGTGCAACAGAGGCCGGGCACACTACCTGCGTACCTAGCCTGTCCAGGTACATTCTCTTACGATTTTGGCGCAGCATTTAAATCATACTGCGCACAGGTAGAAATAAATAACCTAGACTTTTTCCGGACCAGAATTAATAGGGGAATGCGTGGAAACCATTTATTTATGTGTGCTACATGGTTTTCATATCGCAAACGCTGCTAAAGTTAGTTTCAACTTTATTTCGGGAAAAGATAATGTCCTGTTCACCCTGTAAATGCTAAATCGTTAATCTAAGATATGCATTCTAACCGCACCATTAATACCTTTACAATGGTACATCTTGGGTCCAAATCCTCCTATTAACTACTTCAGAATGAGCTTGCAAAGAAATCACAGTTTCAAACTCCCCTGTCAAAAAATTATCACACTTTACCCTCGCGCGGCCGTCAGAACGGCGCACGGCAGATAGGTCAGTGCCTACATATGGCTCAGATCTCAGTAAAATTTGGGAAATTCTTAAAGTCTAAATTAGAAATGGTGAAATGGGGTGCATTTTGGCACATATATCATGGCTGAGAGATATGTATTTATACTTTATCCTTGTGGCTGGGACATGATTTTTTAACTGGAAGAGATTGGGAAATGTCCAAGTGGCAGGGCTTGTTCACCAGGTTTTGGGTCAGAAAAGGCCAGGTTTAGGGTCCGATCCAAGGGTTAGGAAGGATCAGGTTTATATCCCAGTTTGAGGGTTAGGAAGGGCCAGGTTAGGGGGTAGAAAGGGCCAGGCTGTGACTGCAGAGGGGTTTGAGGGGACCTGGCGACCTTTCGACCTTGGGCAATGATTGAAAGGCGCACTGAGCTCAGGACCTAGCCCTGCCGAGTTTTGTACGCAAATGACGTCTTGGGTTCAGTGCGCCTTTAAGCGACCTAGCGACTTTTGGAAAAAATTCCTTATCGGATATAGTGTGTAAAAAAACTACCTTGCGACCTGGAGATCTTACTTTCGGAGACTTTCCGACCTGAGGGGACCCCTCTGCCCCCCCCCCCCCCCCCAGGCTCAGTGGTCAGAAAAGGCCGAGCTCGGCCATAAGAGAGGACCAGGTTGGACGGTCATAAAGGACAAGGTTTAGGGCCTAATCTGTATATAGGCAAAGTTGTGGCATGACTTAATTGGTTTTATGCATCTACATTATCCCCATCTCATAGTTCCAGCCATAACTAAATCTCGCCACTGCAGCACTGACATCTCTCTCAGTCTCTGTGTCATCTCTGTTCCCCCCCCCCCCCCCCCCCCCCCCCCGCTGCCGTGACCGCACGAAAGGCCGCGACCCCGTTAAGATACAGAGTCGTACGTTTGTCCAAATATACATGGTCACATCGTATTTACATTTCAACTATAACCATGTGGAATTAGCTTCTGTGTACAACGTGAAGCCCCTGGGAGGTAGCCGCTGCTTATTTTACGCCACAGGGCTGCTGTGGGCGTCAGAACGTAAGTGGAAATCCGGATTTCAGGCTACAACAAAGCTGTTCGGCGGCTTCTTTTGTTTCACAGATAACGTTTCATACGGCTTTAAAATCAGGTCTATGTACCTGCACTAATCCCGTAAAACATTCCTGGTTATGTATGATGTAGATGAATGTGAAGGAAATACGTTGTTCTACAAAAGAGGACCAAAAATACTCACTTGTCAGTCCGTGTCCGTCGTACGTGCCGGTGCACTGAGAAGAAACTAAGCCCCGGATGTAGAGGTACCTGACGTATGCAAAGTGGGTCAGGCCAATTTAATATGCATAGGGGTGGGCAGTGATGTACCGTGGTCGTTTTTCTTCATTTACATGAATTGAAGGACATAACACGAATGAAAGAAATGCATTACAATGAAAATGGGAGGAAATATTTCTGCTATAGTACACGGAATAAGAATTTGGTATTGTACTGAAGGTGGGTTGTACTACCTGGCACCCCCTACGTTATTTTACAAATGGTATCACTACAATCTCCGCTTGTTCCTGTGCTTTACATGAAACAGCAAACAAAGTCTATCAGACTTTCCCGCCGTCCTGTACTCCGCGCGGATAAAGTGAAAAGCGCACTCATCCCAGGACCCTGCCGAGTTTCATACGGAAATGGTGGGTTCAGTCCGCCTTCAAGGTAACATTGACAAATGACGTGACCTTTTTTGGGGTAATTTTCACCACCCCACCCCCCCACCCCCTAGTATCCAAAAAGTTGTGTTTCATAAACCCCACACACCTTCTCTTTATGGTCCGACCCTAGATTTTTTAAGTTTCATTTTAGATTTTCCGTAGTGTTGGCCATAACAAAAGGGCATAAGACAAATCTGGCGTCTCTGACCGGGTGCCGTCTCTGACCAGGTGCCGTCTATGACCAGGTGTCAGAAAGAAAGGTGTTTTCATAACAATTGTAGTCATATTTATAAGGATTTAGGGAGTGATCATTTTTTAACCACAGGGGGGGGGGTGGGTGGTGGGTTTCTGCGCGTAGCGTGCAGAATTTTTTACCCCCCCCCCTGGTCATGGTAAATTTTTTTTACCCCGCCCCCCTTAGGGTCGAAAATCGGCTCGCGCGCAGGCCCTTTGAAGCTTAGTCACGCGCGGACAGGTTACATTTTTTTGGCCCCCCCCCCCCGAGAGGTCCAAAATGTTTTGCCCCCCCCCCCCCCCGTCAAGGGGTCCGAATTCCCCCCCCCCCCCGCCCAGAAGGGGTCCAAATTTGTGCCCCGCCCCAAACCCACCACCCCCTCCCCTGTTGATAATAAATGATCACACCCTTGACACGGCACACAGCACCCGGTCAGACACAGCCTTGGTATGATATAAAACAATAGAAATGGTCGGAATTGTTAGTATGGAAACAGAGAACTGATGACTGAGCTCTGACAATATCAAAGTCTACCTGATGAATATTTGAATGAAATGAAACACCAGAACTCACGAGTCACATATTCTGTGCTGAATAACCTGGCTCTATGAAAACATTGAAATATTTTGCATAAACTCACACTATTTATTATTTAAAATATCAAAATAATTACTCGATTGGGAGAAAGTTCAGAAACTTGATTTTGTGTAATTTGATGCATTTTCTAAGATAAGAACTTTATTGTGAGAACCCATAATGGGTATGAATACATGTTGGTTGACCTAATTAACCCTTTGGATCATGACCCAAAAAAATTTCACTTGCCATGGGGGCGACCTCTGAGAACTATTAGTTCCCAGAAGGACGGGCCTTAGGGAGTGTTAATTTATTATTTACAGGGTGGGGGTGGTTGGTTTGGGGGGGGGGGCGTAAAAATTTCCGACCCCTCCTGGTTGGGGGGGGGGGGGGGGAAATCTTAAACCTCTTGAGAGGGGGGAGGGGCGTAACAATATAAGCCCCTTTTTATCAAAAAAGCCCGCACGTTACTGTAGTTCAAAGGGGGGCGTAAAAAGATTTCGCCCCTCCGCGCAAAATGTCAGGACCCCTCCCCCCTGTACTTTATAAATGAACACTCCCTTATTTCAATTCCTATAGTAACCCTATGTAAATGGTATCGACTCTCGTGGACGGTAGGCCTGCCATGGTGTGCTAGGAGGTGCCGTCATTTGTTCATGTTCCCTAAAATATTGTGGGGATAAAGAAATTATTTTGGCATGTTCTACCTGCATCTTGTTCGTTGTTGTCAGATATGATATAATGTTGTTTCCATTTTCAAGTGGCGATCAGGGGTCGTAAATAGGGTCGGCTTCATGGGAAAGACAGGTAACTGGTGTGTTCTATGCCTTGCGTTCGGGGTGGTAGGTGAACTTCCGCTTCGCTTTTGTTCGCCGCATGTAACATGTTACATACTGGACCGCCTGATGGTATGTGACAGCATGGACCCGCATGATGAGGAAGACCTGAGACTCCAGCAACAGGGCACGCCAGTACACGGAGTGTTGGCTAGGATGAAAGGAACATACTTTCTACTGTAATTGCCACACAGCAATGTAAGCTACTTCTACTGTGTATGGAATTGGGTCTTCAACAGAGAAGGTGAGGGCGTATATGGAGGGTTTTTTCATGGGACAATGGCGCAAACCACAAAGAAGTTTGAAAATATTTGAATATTAAACAGGTTCACAAAAATTGGCGTAGCTTCGCTTCTAGTTGGCCGATTTGAAAGATTCTTTCAGCAATATAGAGCTGAGATTCTGGCCTGCGTCCTAAGTCCCTACGCCGGCCACTAACATTCTACGCCGGCAAAAGCAGGCGTGCCGGCGTCATTTCGGCAACACTGAGTGTTTAGAATTAATTTTTCGGGGCCCTAACGAGTTTGTATTTTTTCAGAAGGTCACTTATAAGCGGGGTTTTTGATGCAAATTTGAGGAAAAAATTCACCTACAGATTCCAAGTAAAAGTCGAGTTGTGAGTCAGGTTATACAATAGTTGTATTGATATCATTTATCATTCCAGATAATTCCAGATTTAACCTCTAGTTTGGTGTGTTCTGTGGAATTTTGGGAGCATTCTATGTATGGGTTGGTATATTTTTAGGGGTTTGGAGACATGTTGTAAGAAGGAAATTGAGAATAGCTCTGTAGACTGGTGTATTATGCTATGTTCATGTGTGCATGTTGTTCCAAAACAATTGAGTAATTTTATTTTTAGATGGATACCAAAAACATGTGGGGAATGCTGATGAGTTTTAACTTTGGTTCCAATCGGAATATTTTCAAAAATTCTTTCAATTATACAATATAGGAGAGACACGATACTTACTCCGAGTTGCAGTATTCATAGCCAATTACTTTGTGTACGTGGTCGGTCCCAGTGAAGAGCCGAAAGAGGAAGGGTGTTTGGTTTTCTGGAGCACCGGGACATCTGATGTAACAGAAAGTATCAAAAAAGGCAAGTTATTCAATGTAAGATTCATAGAAGGAACGTTTGTAATTGATTTATTTCGGCAGCGAGGACATTGGTACACAGTATGCTGTGGGTTAGGGTACGTCTTTCTACCGATGACCCGCCAAAAAAATGGATACGTATCTGGTTGATATGGCAATGTAACACTGAAATGAGTGGAAGAAGGCTTACCCTCTCTCTCGCGCCTGGAAATGAGCCCTGATAAGGACCCCAAGGTACAACCGGGTCTGAAAAATTGAGATGGTTCATACCATTGAACTGGAGAAACCGTAAAATGTGAAACCCGGTGCTGTATAAAGGCTGTATGATAATATAGCATAAAACAGAACAGAACAGGATATATAATTCTGTGGCGGGAAACGGATAGTTCCGTGCGCCACCCCCGCCACAGAGCGCCGCAGCAAGCAGTCTGCGTCTATTACGCCCGTGACCTATTTCCGCGGGTATACTGCATGGATGTTCCCCATCTTTGGTCACACTTTACCTTAATATTATATGTGACCTTGGGCCTATGATTTAACACCAATATACCACACCAGCCATTCCGGTATAATTAGGTATTTAACTAAATAGTCTGGTTGGGATGATAAACATTCCTTGGGTACCAATCACCTGACCCAGAGTGGGCCATATGATTGGCCACTATTCTTTTTAAGTCAGATGTACCTTGAACCAGAACGAGACTAGAACCATTTTGAGTCAGCTCCATTACTTTTAGCCTTTTGCTGAGTATTTAGGTAGATCTCAATTTATATACATTTATCATTGCTGACCTGTGACCATACTATTAATCTTTAGTACCGTTTAATGAAAATAGATGTCCTTTTTGTCACTCAAATGCAACATGACAGTGTCTTGTTTAGATTCCACATGAGTTGTCTTCATTCCAAAATGGCCTTTTCTTAGATACCTCAGTTTCCACCCTTCTCCCAGCTTAAATATGTAGTAATTACCGTAATACCTTGCGTATAAGCCTAACTCGCGTATAAGCCGCACCCCGACTTTGGGCCGATCTTATAAGCCGCACCAGCGATCAGATTCTGGTGACTTTTATACAGTACTATTAGAGCAAAAACTCGCGTATAAGCCGCACCCTGACTCTGTGCGGATCATATAAGCCGCACTGGCGATCTGATTTGCGTACAAGGCGCGGCTTATACGCGAGGTTTTACGGTATATCTCATTCGACAATCAATCTAGTCTATATTAAGTCTTTGGCCGTTCTCCCGTTATAATTCCCGTTATAATTCTCAGTAGTATAATGTAGTGGCCAAAGAAAAGAAGACAAAAAAAAAACACTGACCTCAGATGTGAGATAAGCTTTCCCGGCGTTCATGTAGTCCTCGAAGGTTTCCTTGGTACATCGCAAGGCCATTTGGTGGAAGAAGAACGGTTTCTTGGAGCTGGAAACAAGATGAAAAAGGAAAGTTTGTATCACCTTTTCACAACCACAGTCATATATATATCAGGGCGTTTGTAGCACCCCTGGTAGTGGCTGGTAGTACAGCACGGGCATCCCATACCCAGTTACCATTAGTTCTATCATGGTTGGCTGTGCATGTCCCATTGAAAACAGTGGACCAACGTTCATGGTGTTGGTCAGAGGACCAACACCATGCTCTGATGTCCTTAAGGTCATTAAGGCCGTTTTAAGGTCATTTTAACATATTACCACGTGAGTCTCCTGTGCAGGTATGTACATATGTTATTAGTTATTAGATTAAACAATGATAGAACCGTGTTCACATTTTGGCCTCATGGGTTGGTCAGGGGACCAACACTCCAAACCCATGTGTAAACACGTAGACTGTACAAGGTCAGAGTATAGGTTGCACAATGAATACATTTGTACTCACTCATGTAAGGATAAATTCCAAACCGAGGGCCATAAGACAAACAACAGATGAAGAAATGGATTACATACCCACGTGGCTGCTGCATGACCTGCAGTGTATGTTGCAGAATTTCCCCGGCCTGCAAATAAGAGCAAGTGTTTTTTAATTTATTTGAAGGGGAAAATGTTCGGTCACAGTGTACATAGAATGCACCTGTACGTTAGCCCTAATGGACCGCATGTTTTAACTCTGTAGTGAATTTGGATATGTTATCATTCTTCCAGATAGCCATTGGATATGTCATTGGAAGAGCTCTAAAAACTCCAGAAAAGCTGCAAAGTTGCTCTTTCTAGTGGCTGTACCATAAAAATAATGTTAAGTTCCTTCACTGAGTGGCTCCGAAAAAAAAAAAGGTCGATGTCTCCCAAAATGAAATGAAAGAGGGCGAGTAATCTGCAGGGAAAATTTATATCACAGAAAGCAAAGAAAAATATTAACCGTGTCTTCTGCAAGGGCAACCTGGATCAAGGTTGGATCTCTTTCGGGGATGAAGCGGCCAAACGGCTTGAGGTAAGTTGCTGCGTCATGTTTTCCTAGTACAGGTCTTGGGAATGGAAAAGATGGAGGTCAAACAGGATATGTAAAAATGATAGACGAGTAAATTTGTGGAACTTGGACCATACATCGGTGTACTATGACAGGTGTTTTTGTGCAATAGTACAGAAAGGTTTGTTTCTTTCATTGTCTACCATAATCCCTCTAAAATGAAACATATCGGTGCTTACGGTGGTACAGTACAGGGCAAGTAGTCCACCGTCATGTCGTCCTTGTCCAACGGCTCCTTGAAATAGGGTAAATATTTAGAAATTGAAACATTATAAAGAGATGATATAAAGCGGTGAAGCCCGGAAAGTAAGAAATTGGATGTAAAAAGTACATGAAAGAAGAGAAGGGTGTTTCAACTTACTGTATCTTCCTCAGGGGTATGTTGTGTTTTCCTCCTCTTAGGGGGTGGAATGTATTCAGGCCTAGTGTAAAAAGAGGTAAAAAGGATGTAAACACTCAGCAATACTTGTGTGTCGGTAGAATATGTACACTTGAGGAAAAGCAACCGTATGAAGCATAAGGCCTATATGACATGTTCAGCTGGAAAATCTAGGGCTCCCTGCTACATACTGCAATAGTTTATCCATATACTTTTTTGATACTCATTGTGAAGTAAAGCTAATTCACATTACCCGAGATAGAATGAGAGTTTGGTATGTAAAATATAGATTAACTATAACTATAACTATACATTGAGATTCCTGTACATGGATGTTGTGATATATATAAGACGTAACCCAGGGCTTCTACACTGTAGGCAGAGTAACCCAATTCACAAGTGATAGCACAACACTCATGTGACATAACTCATATCCCAAAACCAAAACTGCAATCAAACATAAAGGGTCACTGACATGACAGTGCGATCAAGGGTTGAAGTTCAAATACAATGACAGCTCCTCACAGAGGTTTCCAATGGAGCCCCCGACTCGAGTCCCATAAAGCGGCAACTGGAGATCCATGAGAAAATTACAATGTTATGATGTTGGATATAATTATATATTATAAAGGAAAGTTGATGCATGGTCCAGATAATTTCTGAACTTACTCGGGAACATCCTGCGGAACCCCATCTCCTCCTGCAGCGCCGTGTTGGCCAAGGTTGATTTCTGTAATAAGAGATTACGATGTAAAACCACGGTTATGAGACAAAGTTCAATTTGGATTCATTTTTCCAACAACACGGAAAGTGTATGGGTGTATGGAATATGGGGGGGGGGTCGCCTTAAAAATGGGGTTTCTATATATTCGATGGTAGTTAAAAGAACTTTTACAAAGTTTTGTGTACAATACGTGGTTTTGTATCAAAGTGGGGTTTATGATTAAAGGTGGGGTTCTTACGGTAATACTTACTGTGATTTATCCATACAATATGTCATTTTTCTGGGATGATGTACTTCAAGAAATTCATGAAAAAGGGTTGTTATGTGGAACCAGACCCAAAAAATGCATTCCAACATCTAGAAGTCACTATTACTATTACTTTAAACCCTAGAAGGGCGAGTAGTACCTACCTTTCCGATAGAACAGGAGGTACGTTGCACCCAAGTCAAGGTATTTCAAAGAAACAATGGATATCTGAAAACCAATAGAAACAAGAAATGAAAAAGGAAAGAGCACAAGTAGTGTGTGGTGGGTTAATTAACTGCTGAAAGGCGGATAAATGCATGTTCCCCTTGGTCTGCATGATGCATGTATGCCGTGCAGAGTTGCTGACCATGTGTGCTTTGAAGCACTATGCCCTTTCAACTCATCGAAATTGTTGATATAAGAGTAAAAAATAACTGTGATAAATGAGTTGAAATACACAGAAAAAACTTAGCCTGGTGAAATAACCCTCCGTGCACCTTTGTATACGAATGGCTCAAAAATGAGATGTGAAGGGGACGAGGGAACGGCGATGCTAGGCCAGCGGCCACTATTTCGATCATGATACAACAGGATAAAAATTGTCCACTCTCAATCTCTTTATATTGCAAACTGAAATTTCTGTGTAAAGAAAACCAATTGAGTAAAGAACCAAACCTTGTCGTCATTGCAGTGGATCCATCGCCCGTCACACTTCACAAAAGCAGCATAATGCCCGGCCACACGAGACTCCCCATAGTGGCTGACGACCCCGAACAGCGACATGTTTTTTTCTCCCTCCATTTGAAGACGCACGGTCTCCGTCAGAGCAATTTTCTTGTGGGACTTGCTGGGAGCGCAGTTAGCTTCTGGCGGATTGTACCTTCAGAAGTTGGGAAGAAAGTGAAATGAAAAGAAATGAAACAAATAGAAATACCGCTGCTTTTGGTGTGCTCCCCCCCCCCCCCCCCCCGGGCGGCTGTGGATACTACGCAAATAAATCACTGAAACATAGCATAAGCAGCAGGCCCCAGCGTGACGCAGAGGGGAAGGTAAGGAAAACCTGCGGAGGTTACGAGCCTTTGTTGTTTTTTTATGGGCACTGGCAGAGGTACTGTATCACGATGTGATGGTGCCGTGGTATGCTCACCTGTTCATGTGAACCAGGAGAACCTGGGGTACAGACACAAGTTCTGTCTTACGGCGGGCATTCACCGTCACCTGCCGACACCTGTAGGAACAGAACATTATATTTTAGTATATTTCGTACAAGTAGCATAGAAGCTGGATGTGCCAAAATTGAACCCCCATACTGCCTTTCGGATTAGTAGAAAAGAAAGCAACGGGTTGTTTCAGGTAACATGGGGGGAAAAGTGTACGGTACATCGGATTTTATCTAGCCAGGCCTGGCATGGGAAGATGAAGATATGTAATATGTAACATATCTGGAAGGAGACATAGGGAAAAGGAATCGCACTTACGTCTGACAACGGTAGTCGTCTAGATATTGTGTTCCCAGAGCCGAGGAGAGTGCGTCCTGTACAGAGGCATGGTTCTGTCAAGTAATTCCCAAAGTTACGGTAGGACTCATGGAATAAATAATGTGAAGCATAGGAAACCAGAATTTAAAGTGAATAATGCTTATTTCACACAGCCATACATTATTAGTTTATATTTTTAGTACTTGTGATGATCATGGAAAGGGTGATATTACCATGTCAATTGACAAGGAGGTCATGTGATCAGCATTCCACTGGGTGACATGCGGGCATTTGTCGGAGGAAACTGGATAAACAAAAGAGAGTGTCCATTATATTAACTGTGTAGACCATGGTGTAGTACCTTTTTCTTTGTACTGTTAGTATTATATAGCGAAAAATGCTAAAAAGGCAGAAGTTTTATTACCTTGTGATCGGGTGTGAAATCCAAAAACTGAAGTGAATGGAGGAGGTCCATCGCTGCAAAGCAGGCAAGACGTGTTTAATATTGCAGTATAAGTACAAAATGTCAAGCCTAGAATTGAGTGAGATAAATTTGTTACGCAGGACATGAGAGTAGGTTTAACTTTCCTTTACAGATCGCGCCAATTTTTTTAATCTGGGGGATTCCGCTTGTGCAATATATTTTGTCTGATTACCCTGAGCCATTAGTCTCTGACAGCATTTGCCCCCGTTCATGTGGTGGCTTGCCCAACTTGGGAGGAAGTTAGTCAGATATTATGCAGATTAAATAGATTTTTTGAAATATGTCAGACAAGATGATTTTTTTAAGTGAAAAGCTACTTCGTGCAGCTTCTCCTAACACAGCTTTCCAAAGTACTTCTAAGTACCTGCCATATGAATTTTATTTGATCGCATTACACGAAGGGAGGGGTGAAATAATACCAGCCATTCAAACTTAAGTGTGGGTGCCCTGACTAGTCACAAAATAAATGAAACAAGTAACATACTCAGAGGTAATGGATGCGGAGATCTTGATAAATAGCTCATGGCTGTCCTGTTGGCTGTGAGGCGCATTCCTGTATGCCGTCCATCCCGCTGTAGTTTTATAGAGAAAACCGCGATCAGTTATACAAATAAATAAGGTAAAACGAAAATGTTACACAACCATACGCAGCAAGATAAGGCAGAGGAAAGAAAATACTATACCATTAGGAAATTACTTCAAATTGCAGGGAAGTAATAGAAGGATCCCACATTCTAGATAAACCGGAGAACAGAAGGATGGAAGGATCCCACATTCTATTTACACCAACACCACCATTTTAGACTAACCCATAGAAGGGGTCAGCAAATACATCAAAATAAGCACTTACCCTTGATATGGGGCAGGAGGAGGGAAGGCTGAGTTTTTTTCTGTTCCAGGAAACGCTTCATGTCACATGCGAAACAAGGAACTGCACCTGTTTTGAATAGAATTGGTAAGTTTAATTGACGCGTAGTAGCAGCGGATGGTACTCAAATCAAAGTATGAAATAAATCGCAGAAATCGGTATGTACACAGAAATTTGGGGTGGGGGGGGGGGGGTTCTCTTTGCTAATATTTATTAGTGAAAACCATGAACGTATCAGCATTCCTAAACATTTTTGGTGGCAACAGGTGATACAATCATGAGATATATATCTACGTTGTAAGTGCACTTGTTATCGTGGTCATAGGTAAACTTGTGTAATATTGAATGTGATCTGGGATGTAACTTAATGTATGTATTTATTTTTTTGAAATACAAGATTTACTATGCTTAACTATAGGAAGGGCCGTATTCAATGCCCCACCATTGAATACAATGTGGCCGTATTCAATGGGCAAAGAAAAAGCTGGATTTCATCATTAAATGGCTTAAAATAAAAAAATAAATGCAAATGCCAACTACATTGATACCTCTCTGCTGTATTTCACTCGTGGAGGCTGGGGCATATCCCACTCAGCCTGCGGCTTCGTAGGATATGGCCCCAGCCTCCACTCGTGAAATACGGCAGAGACGGTATCAATGGGCGTTGGCATTTGTCTATGTATTTGCACAGGATAGAAACAGCCTTAGTGACCTTAATCACGTCACAACATGGCATTGGTGCTGTGTCCAACATATGGATAGTTGGGCCACTGTTGAGGATGGAAAATGCATAGCCAACAATGATTGAACTGTAATGTACGTTGAAGTGCCAGTCGGATTGAGAGGCTGGGTGGGGTGGGGTTTGGACTACTTACAAGGAAGAGGATGTTGAAGCGCCATAGCCTGGCGTATCTCGGGGCATCCACGTAGAACTTGCAGGAGAGAGTTGACGAAGCAAAGGTTTTGGCCGGGGGGGTTTGGAAATGGTTGGAAACCATGTCGAGCTATAAAGGGAAACACATTTGATGAGGAACGCTGATGAAACAGAAAAGGCACAGGAAACAAAAGAGAAATATTTGTTACGCAGAGAACAAAAAAATAAATAAACTGGACGTTGTTTTTTGCATCTATGTATATCAGTAACATTATTATTATGTATTCAAATGTTGAATAAAATAGTATAATAAAACTATGTTGACTTTTGTCAGAGGGGGACATGGGGCAGGGGGGGGGAGAGGTAAGCGGAGGGAGCAGAATGCCGCGTTTTACCTATGCTTGTGCATAAGCAGGATAGAACACAAATTTCTGGTTTCTGTTCTACAAAGAGACATATAATACACAAAGCAAGATAGTGTTTTAGTGGACTGGGAAACCAATCTTTAAACTGTAATATGGAACGATTACCTATGTGCATTTTGAGTAAATCAATGGAAATATATGTGCAGCTACTTCAACAATTTTTGTTCGGTAATCATTGAATAATGTTATACCAATTAATCCTAATTGATGAAAAAGTAGCGCTGTTTTATTTAAATTGATGGAGTAAATAACGTAGGAAATGAACCTGTTGCTTTGTATGCTGGGGGCGTTTCTCTCTGATGTCCTGTCTCCGTATCGGGTGTTGTGTCAAACGACGGTGGGGCATCGCTGGGTTGGGTGGCCGGTGAGAATCGACGAACCAATTGTTCCACGCTTTGGCTCAGGTCCATGCTGCTGCTGTGACGTAGGAGGTGGGTGAGTGAGGTCAAGCTCTCCTGGTCTCGCGAGTTGAGGCCAGCATTGTAGAACGGGAGAGTAGCGGGCCCTTCTATCTGTGCATTGTTGTCGGGCAGGTGGTAGGTGGGAAAGTAAGTCCCCAAGTTCTCCCCGTATACGGCCTCCCAGTCTAAGTTGAGGAAATGGTTGGACTTGTACTGGAGCTGGAGGTCCTCCCACCCACAGCATGTCCTGACAGTTGGGAAAGACGGTTTATTTCATGTGCAGAAACAAAGTTACTATGCTTTAGTACTAAAATTGCTGTTCTCCACACCCCCGTGAAGAAACTGATGCTAATTCTCCATGGCCTGTTTCTCCATGATAATAGCTATGAAACCGATCTTTAAATGTACATTTTAATCAAATAAATCAAGAATTAGATGAAAAAAATACAGAGATCCACTGTAATCAGTCTGAACTCCTGGTTTCTCGTGGTGCATCGGATGGCATCACACTCGGCTCCGCCTCGTGTGACACAATCCAATGCACCACTCGTGGAGAAACCTGTCATACAGACACATTATGGTGGACTACGCATTCAACAAAGGCGTAGCAGTAGGAGCCTTTAGACCAAGCCACGACTTCGAGAGGAGGTGCCCAGTCGCATATTGATTTTCAGCCGTAGTTTGGTCATTGGTACGTAGACTAGTTCTATTAGTTCTATTATGGGTGTTAATTTAAGTTTAAAGTGAAGAATATTATGTTATGTAATAAGCCAAGGGACTACAATTTCCATTAACTTTTTCTTGTGGCTATGTCTTTCCATATACAGACAGTGTTTGTTATCAGTCGTGATATATATGGTACTGTGTCGCTTGATGCAGTTTCACACAGTGGCCGGGTAAGCAGTCAAATTAAGCCACCTTTCCAGTATAGTGTAATTTAAGATTGTAATAGTAATGCTAGTAGTATAAAGACTGCAGTATGATACAAAAAAGTGAGATACTAACGTGAGGAAAACTGCCATGAAATGTTTGCACGGAATGTGGTAGGTACACCAGTCCTTGCAACCACACTGTGGGGTTTCCTCGGAAGCGGCAACGCCGAAAGTGACTCTGTACATCACAGCCCTTCGCGACTCAGATGAGACCTCAAACACTATGCCAGCGTCTGGGAGGCGGTTGATGACACATGTGCCCGAGTCTAGCATGAGCTGTCCATTTTTCAGCCTAGTAAGTGGAAAAAAAATTGAAATCTGATATGGCGTGCATTAAAGAAGTGTTATTTGTGTAATGATGTAAACGATGCAATGGTGCTAAACATTTCAGATCAAAATATCTCAATATAAGTTACTGGGAGTATTGGATTTGATTGACCATGATATTTTATTTTTTTTGAAATACAGCAGTCCCATTGACTTAACCAAAGAACGCCGTATTGCACACCCCCCCCCCCCTTAAATAGCCCATGGCCGTATTTCACGGCGGTTTGTGTACATTTGTATGGCATAGAAATAAGCTATTTTAGGCTTCCCCTATCATAATTTTGGTAGTTTGGATAGAAAAACATAAAAAATAAATACAAAGGCACACATAAAAAATAAATAAAAAGGCACACTCGTTTTAGTCTGTTGATTGGGTTATTTCACTTGTTAGATGTCAGGCCGTATTTCATTCGGCCTACGGCCTCGTGAAATACGGCCTGACACCTAACTCGGGAAATAACCCAGCCAACAGACTAAAACTCGCGCACCTTTGTCTTTGTGTGTAAGGAAGAATGTGTTATGTTGTCATTAGACAGTGAGGTAGGGTGTTATGATATACATACATCATGGGGTGTAGTTTGTCGTGGGGCTAGCCTATTATATCAAAAATGTAATTTTGTTATCGTTTAGGTGGAATAAAGTTTGACGTAGATGTAGGGACTTACCATTTTCCCGGCGAAAACAACAAATGACAGGATGGCAGAAGATTGGAAGAAGAGAGAACAAGTAATAACGCAAAAAAACCTGAGGTAAAATAAATAGACAGCTGCACGGTAGAGACACTTAGTCAACGGTTACTGCACAAAGGGTGTTTGGGCCGTATTGCACGCTGGCCGTAGGCGTAGTGCAGTACGGCCTAAGCACCCCGAGTGCAGTAACCATTGAATAGGTGACTTTCAAATGACACTATGTAATTTTTTAATCATATTTCTATCGGAAATACATGTCCAATCCATGTTTGATTATTTCTGCGGTGTTTGTTTAGTTCCGCGGTGTTTGTTTATTTTCGTGGGGCCGCCATTTTGAAATACGCGCAGGTCACGTGACTCTCAGTAGCCTTAATAGATTGTATTCACCAAGAAATAATGTAAATTGTATACAGATATATCATGGTAGTGCGCTCCAGCGTTAACTAAATACTGGGTTTGGTTGCCCGCGTCGACAGTTTCCAAAAAAATGTCTGAGCAAATGAGCTAAACAGGAATACAAAGGTACACGGGGAGATGATATTTTGGTATCGTTCCCCCTGAGTTGGGGCGTCTGTATACCACAAAGACGCAGACCCAGGCCCAGCAAGGGGAATGTTTTGGCTATAGGCCTTTGCCTTTGTTGAATGGGATTTACTATTAAAAATAGTTTTTATTCTATATATAGATGGATCAAAAAAATGGAGGAATGTATGACGAGACGCCCCCCCCCCCCATACAACTTGATGTGCTCCCTGGCTGTGCTGTATTTCATGTTAATAAAGTATAAATAAAGGGCTGTTCCAGGGGTATGGTCAGCCTCTGCCGAAGTACAGTGAAATGTTTACAACATCAGATAGTAGAATGTATTTATTAGTAAAACTTGGTTCCACATGTGGATGAAGAATGGAGGCGAAGAATTGGAGTGGACAAGAATATACTAGTTTAGACTGGAAGTCCTGTAGGAACAGACCAGAATAAAAAAGTAACTCTTACAACTCTGGTACTGTAATATCGATCCTCTGTAGCATGTAACTTTTTGTAGAGTCGGTAAGCGAGTATAATGCACAAAGGTGAATAAAGGCACTCTAAAGTTGGCAGGGCCAAATGAACAGACCAACAGAAAAGGGCAAAATCCAACCTGGGACATTATACTCGTTACTAAGTAGGACATTGGGTTTGTCACCGTTGTACATCCTACCGTAGTATAATACTAGTTCCAGTTTTCTCTTGCATAACTTAAAGAAGGTATAACGGTTCAAATTATTTGAAAACACATGAGGCAAAGCAGGGTTGAGTACCAAACAAGCATTTAAGTAGTTGAATTCAGGTTCATATAATTGTGCTAAAAAGGATGAAATGTTGATATACAGAATCAATTGGACAAAGCAGTTGGATGACAGTGTGTAAATCGGAAGAAGTGTTAGCAAGTACCGAAGGTGGACGTTGTATGAAGATTGATGCCTGTGAACTGTGAACTTTGAAGATAAAAAGGCATTTCTTTGTATTTGCCTGAACATTTTTTGGTTTTTCAATAAATGGTGTAAAGGATTTTGGCTTTCTGTACCGCACGGGGGACACTGGAAAGAGAAAATGTAGCGTGTCATCCTAATCACCAAAGACTCAGGGTAGCTGGCAGGGTACATGCTGAGTGTACATGCTGAGTGTGCATGCTGAGTGTGCATGCCTAGTGTACATGCCTAGTGTGCATGCCTACCCCTGCCCCCTGCCCTTGCCCCTGCCCCATCACCTACACACCCTTAGGGCCCCAGACGGGGGGTCGCTGTGTCAGTTGTCGATTTTAAGAAATGCCAATGTCCCTTGTCGATTTTGAGAAAAGGGTCAGTTGTCACTGACACTGTAAAAATGTCACCAAAATGTCGATTTTAAGGAATGCCTATGCCATTGGTCGATTCTAAGAAATAGATATTGTCCCTTGTCACTAGGCTCATGTCGATTTTACCTATATGGGGCCCTTATTTTGGTGCACAGATCTGTTCCTACCCCATTCTGGTCTGACAAAAAGCGTCTGACACACTTCAAATTGTAATCTCCCATAGGTTTAACACTGAATGCCGAAATCTATGAAATGTCTAGACCAGTACATTCATGTTTGTCTACAGTGAGGAAAAAATGATGTTTTTTGGCAAGGTCTACTTTAGCAATTTTTTTCAGGGGGTTCCAGTAGGGGTAGATTAATGTTTGTTGGATCCCTGGGTAGGAAAACACTTCAATTATCAGATTACGTGTACTTTTGATTGATTGGCCTAATGTTTCTATGAAAGATTTGGAAAATGAAAAAAATATAATTTCCCCTGAAAAACGTCTCACAGAGGCGTCGCATAAGACTCTGGGAGCATGGCTCCCTGAGTGAATTAGAATAGTTTTGTGTTGTAAATGATATGAATCGAAATGTTAGTGTTTATATAACAGTACAGAAATGTATTACCTGATCATGAGGTGGTCCACTACACGTGCAGGTCGCTCTTTTATGTACTCCGGTACGCCTTCCCAGTAGCGCTTACTGAAGCTGGAGCAGATGACGTTTTCTTTGACGTAGCTGGAAAGTAGTCAAGGAATTGAAAATTACCCGATCAATGGTAACGAATGTATTGAGATTATCCACAAAAATCTCAAATCGAAATTCCATGAACAATACAGTAGAATGGGAAATTCAGTTGCAAGACTAAGTAAAGATGTAGTCCAAAAGGAGAAGAAAAGCTGGTCAAATGTCACCAAGAAATAAATTTTAACACATACGCATTCCACAACTTGGCGAACATGAGATTGAGCAACTTCCGCGTCAAACTTGTCATATTGCACTTTCCGGTTTTACCAAAAAGTACATCTTCTTTGAGGATTCTGTTTTGTCGCTCTACCCCGTTGTTTGTGGTGAGGCGTTTGTCGAAGTGTTGGTTATAACACGCACACCACTTCTGGAGGGGGAAGTATTACAATGGCATTGGCAAGCATAAGAAAAAATGAAGATGGGGAAATTAGTTTGGAAAGCCACACGCGACACATGTGTAGAAACCTGTACGTCGTTTCACGTCAATTTCATGGTTAATTTGAAAATACCGTACATTCCCCGGGTATAACCTGCATTTCGCGTGTAACCCGCACCCCCAACTCAGGCAAATAGTATAACCCGTTTTTAAATCTGAAAATTGAAATTTCAGTACTGTTCTATAGTGATAAAACCCCTCGTGTAGCCTACACCCTGTATAGGCATGTTTGGTATAAAATGAAAGCTGAGTGTAGTACGCTGTAATACACGGATCATATACGTTAATATACGGAATGTACGTACTAGCAAGTATTGTAAGTAGAATAGTGTCTCCTTTGCTCCTTTTTTGATGTAGAAAGAGCTTTTCATAAAGTAAAAAAATGTTAAAAGAAATGGCGTAGGGATTTCTGGAAAAAAATGGAAAAAGACTGGTTGCGGGAATGTGTGGATGTGCTGGCCTCACTTCTGTGTTCTCCAAACCATGATCGGCCATTCTTGTACATAGCGAAAAGAAGGGAGGAGAAGTCAGCGTTAGATGTAATTTTTTTGTTCTATTGTTAATGTATGTGGTGCTATGTCAGACTAACCTCCTTCCGCTTGAGCCAGGTATCATGAAAGTAAGCGCGAAGTCTTGGGCGGTACAAAGGGGAGGCTTCGAGAACCTCGACCGCTTGTAGCATATCCTCCTCACTGAACGCATCGCACACAGCACTCATGAGAGTGTATAGCTCGTCGTGCGTGTGGTATGGTATGCCACTGGCTGGTTTGCACATGAAGACGGTCCATCTTTGTTTCACATGAAAGATACACAGCTGGTGCAGAGTGTCTTTGAACGAAAAAAATGATTAGGTGAGGAGGGGATACAGTCTATACTAAATCCTCAAATAAATAAATTCGAATCTTTGAGGAAAATAAGAGTTAAGTTTGAAAAAAATACATATTTTTAGATAGCCTGTTTTGGTTTATCTGTTCCCGGTGAGCCCTCAGGCCTAGTTGAGGTGCGCTGGTCCCAAAAAATGCCGTTTAATATATAGGGGAAATAAATATAAATTGCAATATAAATTGTACTGACAAGTATAAAAAGAGAAGAAAAGTACCTGAAATAATATTACGAAAACCTGAGAAACCCATTTGGTGATAGTCTGGTAGTCTGGTGATATTGAAATCGGTCTATAAAAGCTATCAGAGAAGTAAACAATACTATAAACCAAATGGAATTCAGAAAAAAGAACGGGGAATTTTTTCAATTGCTAACATGAAATTGTGTTATCAGCAGGGGTAGACAAGTGAAATATTGCAATGTTAGGAAAACATTCAGAAAAAGAAGAAAAAAGTCCGATTTTGGGTTAGAGGATAGTGTGCATTTTCAGTTGTGGGCCCCTGCTGAGGAAAAAATTCGGAAATTGTGGGAGTGGAATATAACCTGGGAAGACCATTTTTATGGCCAGGATCTCAGCAGCCGCGCAGTCCGACATGAACTTTTTGGGATTCCATTTCATGTTGAATTCCTTCACTTTTTCGAGAGCATAGGCCAGAGCCTCGGCGCTTTCAGAGCTCACAAAGAAAGCCGCTACCACCATGAAGCGGCAGTTGGTTGGTACGGTGATGAAGTACAGAGGAAAGTTGTACCGGTTAGTACGATAGGTACCGTCGATCATAGAAACCTCATCACCGTACCGCTTCATGAGGTAGCGCTGATGCTCCGTCTGAAAAAAGAGGAGTTGTGGAATGCCGGGATCCGCGGGTTTCTTCAGGCACTTGTAGAAAACTCGCTCGCCAGGAAGCTCGGCCTGCCACTTTGTCAACTCGCGTGTGAGGTACCTTCCGTCTTTCTTTGTTGCTCTTTGGGTGGGATCAGCCCTGGTAAATGTTTTCCGAGATAAAGGTGGAATGTCGGACACCATAGAAAATACAGCATGTTGAAATGAATGAGGGGGAAAATGTTGGGGGCCGATGCTAGAAGTGTTGAATACATCCAGAATATTATGTTACATCAGAAAGTACTTGAGAGAAGAGAAATGTAACAGGTTCTGAAGGGACTTTGTGACATTAAGTAAGAATGTGAAGACTTATCTGCAAGACATAAACAAAGGTGCACGAGAAGAGGTCATTACTGAGGCTTATATACTATATTTTTGTATATTTTTGCTTATCTTATGGTGTCACCACCCTAAATCGGGTCACTTCCGGGTTTACTGGCCAAACAGTCCCTTATGAACTTTGTTATTTTGCGGAATTTAGCCTATAGGGGAGGGAAAGAAGGGTTAAATACATGGTTATTTGTTATTAGGGTGATCAGAAAGTGTTTATTTATAGTCCTAAAAGAAGGATTTATCTACTCCATATAAACAGTGTAGGTGTATGGGGGTGAAACGGCCCTATAGTGTATCTATACGCTGCGTAGGCCTCAGTGTACAAAACCACAACCCAGTTACCATGGCAATATTCGCAAAATCTAGCCTGACTTGTTGGGGTCACACCCGTTATATATTTTTCTGCATGTCATAAGCTAAAATATGGTATAGGTGGCTAAACACTGTGAGAGTTTTAAGTGTTTCAAATGGCAGGTCGATGGTTGTCAATATTGAAATTTCCGAACACGGCCTAGTGCTTTAGGGTGGTGACACCTTTTACCTCACACCCTCGTCCAGAATAAAATATTTGAAACAATAAAAAGAAATTTATTGCCTCGTTTTATGTTGTATGTGGAGATAAGTTATTTCTAACATTTGTTTTTTCCTCTGGGCCCACCCGAAAAAAGGCATAGGCCTATGCCTGAGGCCATGGGGAGCTCTACGCTACTCAAAGACTGATATAACAGATAACCACCACTCCCCGCCCCTACTGACAATCAATAGGCCTACATAGGGCCTAAGTCAGTTGGAGTGGGGAAGGGGCGGTGTCTGAATTATTTCTACCCCCCCCCTCCCCCCCAAAAAGCAGGCTCGATATTATGTTGTCCCCCTACCCCCTCCCGGGTCACCAAGGCGGGGAAGTGACAAAACTAACTGCTCCCACAATGTTGTAAACAATGACCGCTCCCTAGGCTATATTTTTTTTTATCCATATGTTGTTTTTATTTATTTTAATGCTCTGGTACATCTTTTGGATAAATATATCTAAATCGTAAAGCAAGCTATTCGTTGAAGATCTTGAGAAAAAAGGGAAAAAAACATTGGCCGGAAGTGTGTCAGCACATTTCCGTCTGGAAATAGGAAAGAAAAGTGGTTGCGTCCATGTCGTCTTGGGCATTTATATGACACCAAAGCACTAGTTTCTGGGGAGGAAATGCAAATATATGACATTAATTACCTTCTCCAAGCGTGGCACATTCAAGTAAGTTACTGTATCTTCATTTCATTGTTTTTATTGCTTAGAAATCAGGCTTAGAAATTCGGGCAGGACAAACTAGTTTTTCGATCTCAGGATTTCCACTCCTTGTCGACGTGAAGTGAAAGTGATTGTCTAGCTACTGTAAACTACAAATTCGGTTCTACTATTATATGTTATGTTTAATGTTCTACAAAGGTGGGAGGATAAGTATTCTGATAGTATTCCATCGTTTTTATTTATAATTTGGCTTAAAATTGGCCCATAACTAGAGGACACTGTGCGCTCAGTTAGGGCGATTTTTGCGGGCCGTCGCAATGTTGTAAACACACTGACACACCCCTCGGGGGTAGTTGCAATCTCTAACAAGAGCGTGCCAGCTTGTGTGCGCGAAAGTCGGCGGGGTTAAGGTGGTTGCCTATCTTGGGTCAAAAGTATCGAGATTTACTCCTAATATTTACCCAATGTACCTTATATAAGTTGGGACCAAACCATGAAAAGGAAAGTAGGGGGTCCCGAGCTACTTTTTTTGATTTAGAATTTTGAAAAATAAAAGTAGTCATCTAAGATTGAACCAGAGAATCCTTTATTTTGAGAGCAATGGTAGTAAAAGTATCACCATATTTTTAAAACTTCCTAAAAACATTCTTCAGATCCTTTCTGAATTAATGGTATCCATTTCAACATATGGTCCCGTGCATAATTTAGTGGTTAAGGGCAATTGAAAATAAAAAGTAAGAATAATCAATGAATCAAAAGGTAGTCTACAGGTATATCTCAGAATAGCGTTCTGTAGCCCTGCCTCTGTGGCTCAATAGGATAGGCACTGAACTTGGACACTGGGGTTGTGAGTTCGCTCCTTGGCCAGTCCACCACTTTTACTTAGTACTCTATAGGAGAGCCCACACGTCACATGCGCAGAAATCGTCACAATGAACGTGTTTATCAAGGTAGGCAACCACCTTAACTCGTGAGCGGCGTCCGCCTTTAAGAGTTTGATTGGGATCTACATTTTTGTGATCGACCATAAGCTGTGGCCCAGAGTGGTTGAATCACAAAATTGACCCTCTCTCAATAGATATTGGATTTAGCAACTTGAGGCCACACCAAAAAGAAAGGTTGGTCAATGGATTTCACTTTAAAAAAAAATGGTGCGAGCAAGCGAATTTTGTTTTTGTTTTTGTCAATGGATTTTGTTGGTGGAAAACTGGAGCGAGCGACAATGTGATAGATTTTTTTAAACCAGCCTCCGACAATAGTTATTTATGGACCCCTAATATGAAAATCGATTGGTTGATCTGGAGGGATTACTGGAAGAAAAATTTGAAAAAAATTAGGCGAGTGAAATCCATCGACAATTTACTTTTTCAAAAAAAAAATGTAGTCTTCATATCATAAAATGCTTCTCAAAAGAAGGTTCAACTTCACTGCAAGATAAGATTTCATGAACTGTTTTTTACATGCAAGTAACACTTTTTTTTGTGACAGGAGATGTCGGAGCAGGAGCAAGAGAGCTACGCGATCCTGCAGGCAATGTTGAGACGGATAAGGAAGGTGGGAGACAAGATAGAGGGGATAAACAGAGACTTGGATGTGATTTTGGTGACTCACCCGGGGACCGGTAAGTAAAACAGAGAAAAAAAGGGGGTAAAAAATGGGGGGGGGGGTAGGGACGGTAAAAAATATCCCATTCAGCTTAATGTGAAATAGAAATAATATATATAGGCATAATAAAATTAAAATAGACCTACATTTTGAAAAATATATTGAAAAAAATAAATTGTAGGCTTAATGGGAAGTGTATTTCTCTTTGCAGGGCGAGCCATGTACCACCTGGTCATGATGCTCTGTCGCATGGTGGACATCTCAAAGCTAGCGGTGGAGTTGGTGCTCCTGCTGGCAGTGTTTATGCTGGGCGCGATGTCGCTGTAAGTATTTATATATGTACACCGTGTTGAGAATTTGGAAATGGCACTAAAAACATGGCAGAAAAAATAGCACCCCTACCCACCACCCATTTTTGGGGGAAAATCTAAAATATTTTCCTCCCCTATGTTGCAGTTGAGTAAAGGAGAGGTAGGCCCCGCGGAGAGGAAGATGGCGAGCTGAAACACCCGGCTAAGAGACGTCAGCCCAAGATAAAGATATGTTGTAGTCTATAACAAATTCGCATAACGATATGCTCGTAACAAGGATGTCCAAGAAAGGAAATAAATAAATATTTGTGTATTGAAAATTGTTTGTGTTTTGTTGTATTAAGAATAACATGACGCGTCTGGCTTAACGACTCGAGGATTTCATTATTTGGACAGAGAAGGAAAGTAAGAATGAAGTTAAATTACCTGTACACCACGTTGTAGTAGGTTTTGCGGGAGGGGTACCATGCCTCGTCCGCCGGGTGTGGGGAGGGTCCTTTGGAGAAGTACAGGTTCTTTACTATAGTAGGACACGTCTCCACAATCACATCGAGACTGTTGCCCTGCAATGCCAGGTTCTTGATGATCCTCCTAACTTCAGGCCTGCAGAAATGTCGGTAAACAGCATTCTGTAGAGCAAGGCAAGAGCAGTGGTCAGGAATTGTGTAGAAATTGAAACACAAGTTAGATCGCTGGCATATAATAAACAAATAGTAATTGTATCAAGGAAGCAAATGCTTTTTAAATTGAGTTTGTATCTGAAGAGATGGCTGAAATACGCTTTTTTAATCTGTTAGGGTTTACTATATTGATGCTAAAATTATTTTAGTAAAATATCAGATGAAAAGAACTTATTTCAATGATGCGGGCGGTGTCTGCAAAGCTGATAATGTTTTTTAAGTGGCCTAAAAATTACAATTTATTGTCTTTAATATTTGTAAAAAGAAATCTGCAGTTGGATACAAAAGAGCTGTACATAAATTGTTAGACAGCGGTACAGGGCAAGAACAACAGACTGAGCCACTTTAGCGTGCAGCTCTATCTTCTTACTACAGTTTTTGAAAGTGGATTCACTAGAATTTGATAATGCAGATGGTACATGCTAGCGTAATAATGTATATAAAATTGGAATAAGGAAGGGAAAACCTGGTCTTTGAAGTGGTTTGAGTGTTCAGACATAATTGGGAAGTGCAAGTAGAACCGCTCCACTGCCTTCAGAGACGATAGGTCTTCTTTGATCTTGTCCCGCAGTTTGTCCGCCATTTTGCTCCTGTAGTGCTTGACGCTCCCGTCTTCAGGCACGTGCAACTGCAGGATGAGATATGGGAGTACAATTCAGGGATGTGACATGAAATGGTTGAAGTTTGACCTCCCTATGCTGATGTAGGATGGGAGAAAACGGGACAAGGTGAGGTTCAGATAATCTGGGGGAAAATAAATTATAATTGTAATTCAAGTTGATATTTCAAGTGGACAGGCTACCTCGACCTAGTGGGTAGGTGAGGGGCCCCTCTAGCCGCGGCGTGGTTGAAGGAGTAGACGAAAATTAAAAAATAGGATGAAGATGGATGAGGAGTATTTATGTAAATGTACATGGTATTTCATGCACCAAATTCTATCTTTATCCCGCGAGAAAAGGGGACAAGGGTCAAGTTTGTAAATTGTCAAAAGAATTTAAAGTGAAATAGAGCATGAAATAATGATATAATGCACCTTTCAAGGCCCTCTGCGGACCCCCCTTCAGGGCCCCAATGCATGCGGCCCTTAGAAAAGGAACCAAGGGGAAGCGGGAGTTGTTGATGTGGCCGATGTCGGTTCGGATTGTAAATGGCCATTTTGCTTCATGTTAGAGAGGTTACAGCTTCAATCTGATTTGGAATTGGAAGCCTACATATGATGTAACCCCGGGGGTCATGTTTACAAATCATTGATTGGAATAATTTTGCTGAAAATACGTATTTGATAAAGCCCGTTGTGACGAATTTCAGCGAAGAACAAAAGTGACGCAATTTCATTGATCCTGCAAAAGCCAAATATTTTTTTTACAACCTTGACAACATAGTACAGTTGCTTGACAACATGGGATATCACTTGACAACATCAAATATTAATCTAATATTTGATGTCTTGATATTTGATTCAAACACGACCTCGAGTGGGATAAAAATATATATACATTGGGTAAAACGAAATAGACGGTGTGAGGAGAAGATGCAACATGTGGGGAAACAGAGGAGAGGGAGGGACAGCGGTACAGACCATGTACAAGCTACACATGTAATTTGCGTGTGATGTTTTTAAAGATACTCACAGTGTACTCGGGAAAGAAAAAGATCCTGCGAATGCAGACAACCGCTTTGCAGTCTAGCTTGTTGCTGTCTTGGTAGGTGCTTCTTAAAGGTTCTACGTTTGCAGCTTCATTGGCCTTGACAAAGACAAAAAGCCAATTTATACCATCTCTATTTCATTACAGGAGTGACGCAGGCATGGAATTGGGTTTGGAAGAAAAATCCAAGATGCAGCCAGGGGATTTTTGTATGATTTTTGTATGATTTGCATGGCATAAAGCCCCCCCTATTACTGTTAAAATATCTGTAAAAAATATGTACAAAAAATTTATGATAAATCCCATGCCTGCGAGTGGGGCGTAATAACCCGACTATACGTCACCTCTAATACGCCTGACGGACCAGAGCCGGGCGTCTGCTGCAAAAATTGACCTGTTTAGCTTGTCTATAACCCTGGTCAGACCCGCCATGCTCCCATGCAGACCCGACAATTCAGGACGCTGCCTATATAGGGCCAACCGCAAGTGTTACACGTAAAAATGACACTTTACTCACTTTCACTCTCAGTGCCACCGGCCGCTAAGTCCCCATCTGTTACTCTCTCGTAATTTTGCATTTGGGAATGGGACATTTTTGAAAGGTCCACTTCACCATTACGTCCAGCATGGGGAGGGTGTGTACGAAGACATTTGGAACACGCACGAGCGACGCCGTTGGACGGCATGGCTACTTACGGTACTGGTGGCAGGGCAGTCTTTTCCTTGGGGTGGTCGGGCGACGAATGGAGGTGTATTCCGGCCACCGGCCTTCAACGCAGGCAGCACCCCCAGTGGGTGGTGGAGTAACTACACCTGTGGCTACCCCCCTATGGCAATGTCCACACCACCCTGACCCCCTAGCGGCGAGGTCTGATAGGTGGAACTCAATAAGACTAATCATATACCGATATAAGCAGGGGGGAATTATATCTCCTAGATTTTGTCAAAGTTAGGGGTGCGGCATAATGATACAACTTATCGCGGCTTACATGCGAGTTAGGCTTATTTGCGAGGTTTTACGGTACTATGTATTTGGTATAGAATGGATTTCTGAGAATTATTTGAAAAATATGTAGTGGCATTTTAAAAAAATGTGTTAAGAAGAACATGAAATAAATATAAAGTAGTTCCCCACTGAGGAATAAGCCTCAGTGCGTTACTTTACTGCTGCACCTTTGTCTATTTTTTTGTAAGATGTGGAAAAAATTATTTCACCTTTTTTTGGTCTCTCTTATCTTTCACATGCAGGTCAGGCCCATGGACGCATGTCATAGACTTCCTGCCTGCAATTATGAAGGGGTGGACCGAGGTGGGAAGAACTGGTAATGCGATCGCGGCTGTTGGATCGCACCAACGAACACAGAACTTGTTCTCTTGATCTTGTAGAATGTCTGAAAAAAAGAAAAAAAAAAAGACCTAGGTGAGTGTAAATGAAAGTGCCCCCCGCCACAGTGTAACTTTAATTGAAGTTGAAGCAGTGTTAGGTGCTTAGCTCAATTTTCAAATTTCAGAAAAGAAATTATGTTTCTAAAAGGTTAGTAAAATGGTGATCGAGCATCTTGTTTTATATGCAAAAATTCGGTATGACTGTATCAGTTGTGTTAGTAATTAAATGTAGCAACATAATGTATCATGATGTTGAGAATTTCGCTGCTACAGCAGTGCTTGTGACAGGCCCGCGCGGCACGGAATTGACGGACTTAGATGTCAAATGACGCATTAAAATCAATTTATGTGCGCTTTCCATTTCAGTTTCAAATATGGGCAAATTTATGTCTGAGTTTCTGGAAATAAAAAATTGAAATACAACCTTGCAAAGTGTGGTGAAATCGTGCTTCGGTTCTCCAGCTGTTGTACTGCATCCCTTGCGTCAGTGCTAGGTAGTCAATGTATTCCAGGAGCTGCTTCTCGTTGTCTTTGTACGTTGGGATCTGTATGAAGAAAGAAATAGATGTTGAAATGGGTAGACACATTTCAATATTGATAGAACATGAGAAATAGAAATAACTTGAAAAGCTATGTTGCTCTTGGTTGAGAGATGCTGACCAAATGAAATAGAATTTACTTGAAAGAAAAGCCCACCAGCTTTAAAAAAAATGCACAGCACTCTCCTATTCAATCCTATAGACCAAACTAGGATGTAGAACTTTTTGATATGATTCCCCTATATTTAAAACGGCATAAGTTGGGACCAGCGAACCACACCATTCAATTAGGCCTGAGTGCTCGCCGGGAAAAGATAAACTAAAAGAGGCTATGTGCAAAAATGTATTTTTTTCAAAGTTAACTCGATTTCAATAAAGAATTGAATGTACTAGTAAACGCCCCAGAAGGGGCTGGAATAGTTTAAAATCATTTTACGTATGTGTAAATTAACCTATGTAGGGAGGCGAGATATAAAGTTGAGAGAACGCAAGTTGTACTATGGATGGGCTTTTTGTACATAAAGTGATGTGTTATTGAAAATGCAACTTCCGAAGGAAATCCGAAAAGGAAAAAAATATAATGCTAACAGGGTATGTGGTGGAGGGCGGTGTGGAGGGTCCTGTTGCTTCTTGTGAAGCCTGTTCTGGTGGACCTCTTGCTGGGCCGGGCGGTACAGGGCCGGGCGGTGGTGCTGCTGACGGCGGTACAGGGCCCGGCGGTGCTGCTGCTGACGGCGGTACAGGGCCCGGCGGTGCTGCTGCTGACGGCGGTACAGGGCCCGGCGGTGCTGCTGCTGACCGCGGTACAGGGCGCGGCGGTGCTGCTGCTGACCGCGGTACAGGGCCCGGCGGTGCTGCTGCTGACGGCGGTACAGGGCCCGGCGGTGCTGCTGCTGACGGCGGTACAGGGCCCGGCGGTGCTGCTGCTGACCGCGGTACAGGGCCCGGCGGTGCTGCTGCTGACCGCGGTACAGGGCGCGGCGGTGCTGCTGAAGGCGGTACAGGGCCCGGTGGTGCTGCTGCTGACCGCGGTACAGGGCGCGGCGGTGCTGCTGCTGCTGAAGGCGGTACAGGGCGCGGCGGTGCTGCTGAAGGCGGTACAGGGCCCGGTGGTGCTGCTGCTGACCGCGGTACAGGGCGCGGCGGTGCTGCTGCTGCTGAAGGCGGTACAGGGCGCGGCGGTGCTGCTGACGGCGGTACAGGGCCCGGCGGTGCTGCTGCTGACCGCGGTACAGAGCGCGGCGGTGCTGCTGCTGCTGAAGGCGGTACAGGGCGCGGCGGTGCTGCTGAAGGCGGTACAGGGCCCGGTGGTGCTGCTGCTGACCGCGGTACAGGGCGCGGTGCTGCTGCTGCTGAAGGCGGTACAGGGCCCGGCGGTGCTGCTGCTGACCGCGGTACAGGGCGCGGCGGTGCTGCTGCTGACCGCGGTACAGGGCGCGGCGGTGCTGCTGCTGACCGCGGTACAGGGTGCGGCGGTGCTGCTGTTGACGGCGATAAAGGGCCCGGCGGTGCTGCTGCTGACGGCGGTACAGATAATATACGGAACAAGTATACAGTGCGCGGCAGTGCTTTAGCTGTACTTGGGGGCTGTGCTTGTGTTGGATCTGCTCCTGCATCGGGTCGGGAGTAAGTGTGATCCATCTGTTAGAAAAAAAAGAGTTTTTGTTATGTTAATGCATGATAAGAGATACGGCGAAATAGGTTAGGCTAGGCTACTCATATTATACAAGTATATCATGTTATGCAAAGTAAGTGACGATATAATATACAGAATAAGTATAAAGGGATGAAAAAGAAATACAAAAAAATATGAGTACAATATTAATTTCATTTTAATTTTATCTTGTATAAAGTTCAATTTGATATGAATTTAGAATTAAAATTCAATTGAATTCAATTTGAGTTTTACATGGAATTTGTGTATGAACCAAAAGGTCGAGTTATGATACAAGTTCATTTGCCAAGTGTGGCATGCTGCAGGAAGCCCCAGCCGTGAAATAGTAACTTGTATGAATTTCAATATAAAATGAATTTCAGTTTCAATTAAATTTAAAATAAATTCTAAATTAGAAATGTGGAAAATTGAATTGAATTCCATTTCAGTTTTAAATTGAATTTGTGTGTAAAACAGAAGACGCTTTACACAGAAAATGGAGTAATGCAATGTGGATTGTGTATTATTGCAAAACAGTACTGGTACACAAGTTGAAATGGTAGATGGTAGATGTAATGTTTTTGTCAATGACCTGTGTCAATGATAAACGTATGAATTACAATATAATATGAATTTCTATTTCAATTGAATTTAAAATAAATTCAAAATTAGAAATGTGGAAAATTAAATTGAATTCCATTTCAGTTTTAAATTGAATTTGTGTGTAAAATAGAAGTAAAGATATGATACTAGGTAATTTTGCAAAGACGCTTAACACAGAAAATGGAGTAATGCAATGTGGATTGTGTCTTATTGCAAAACAGTACTGCATGATCATACAACCCCCCCCCCCCCCCCCTGGTACACAACTTGAAATGGTAGATGGTAGATGTGACGTTTTGTATTGAGGCTAGATGGGATTGTGTATTTTTTTCAAACTTAACTCGATTTTCGTTATAGTTTACCGTCCACCGCCTGCATACCTATGGAACAGCCGCATGACAAACGCAGGGTTAATTGGTTTTTAAGACATTGCCACTTTTAAGTAAAAAATATAGCAGGGCAAAAAGTAGAAAATGTTGTACTTTTAAACTATGCTAGTACATGTATATACTATTATACTATGCAGTAAAAGCAGTAGGCTGTAATAGAATGGAGTTAATGGTAAAAATGAATTACGTATTTGGCCCATTACTTAGTTAATGTTTCTCATGTGGGTGTATCAGTCTGAACTGGGGGGTCTGAATGAAAGCACTGTTCGTTTTTGTTTTTTTCCAATTGAAACGGTGGAATTATTGAAAACCGCCTTCCAATACTTATAGTTCTAGTAATGGAGCACAGTTTCTACTTTTGGATAGATCTATGTCAATATAGGTCCAAAGTACATAGACTACCATGGCATGGCGATAGGAACTGGGCAAGGCATATTAAAATACCTGTCAGTATTTATTTAGATGACTTGGTTGACCTTGGTGACTAAAAATAAAAATAAGAATGAAAAATAAGAAATGAAAAAAAGGCCTAATCACTTCTTAAGAAAGCTTGCATGGTATAACGTTACTTTCTGTACAATGCACATAGGTATTAGGTGGAGAAACCCCAAAGGCAGTTCGGCCTGTACGATATAACAGGTATAGGCTATAGGGGTAGGGCTTACATGTAAGAGATGTAATGATTTTTTGCATGATCATACAACCCCCCCCCCCCCAAATGTGACATGATAGAGCAAGGTCGGAGAAAGCCTGTTTTGTTTCAAAAGGAAAAATTATCCGGAACATTTTCACATTTTGATACACTTTGAACCGTGGCTGTTTTGAGCCCCACTTTTTTGAGTCCCATGCTCGTTTTCAGACCCAGTCCTTACAGAATATGAAAGAATTGGTATTCCACTTTATGCTGTGGGAAAGAAAAAGATAAGGTCGCAAGGTCGTACGAAGAAAGTACTAAGATCGCCAGTTGGCATTGAAAATAGGCACGGAAAATATGCGTATGCCATGGCGGTGCCAAGGACGCTAGGTGTGTAAAAGAAATGCTCCATTGTCGGAGAAAGAAAATAGTATTTACCGTCTGCAGGAGTTGGCTCAAGGTAAGGATGAAACACAACAGTTGTATCATAACACTTGATTAAGACAGAGGAAGAACATGTTGAGAAAGACGGGAAAAACAACTTGACATTCCGAAGTTGACGTTGCAGAGATGCCTCAGATGCCACTGTGACCTTGAACTGCCGAGTATAAGATAGAATGACGTAAAACATCAAATTGAAATTAAAATGGTTTAAACTACATATGGTGCATGCAGAAGGTACAAAAAGGAACGAAAGTAACATATATCTTGTAAATAGTAATATATTAATAAAAAATATATTTACGACATGATAACATGATGTGGGAAAATATTTACCGGGGGACAGGAAGAGGTGTCTCAAAACAAATTTCCGCGGGAAACAAGATCTACCGGATCCCCATCAGACATTACCGCCAGGGCGGGTGCATCGTAGCGCCATCCCGTAGCGGCGCGCAGAACTTCACCAACAACAGCAACACGTGCGGGTCATGGCGAGTGGCTTGTCCCCATCTCCGGCGAAATAAGGTGTTTCTCAGGTAAAGAAAACACAGTAGAGATATAGCAGTGGGTGTTACAGCTTGCTGTACCACCGTGGAGGAGAGAAGACCAAAGAAGGTTTACTGACAAAGGTAGGTACACTGTGGAAGTCAGGTAGAACGTAACTGTGACTGCCAGTCTCTATGTAGCCCCAATACCATAAGTGTCACGTCTCTCTTCTCAAACTTCATTGGATGTGGTATTTTGGGGTTTCGGGGAGGGGGGGGGGGGTGAAAAATATATGATGCCGACTAGATCATGCACTTGTGTAATACACTACTGAAGGGGCTACTGGGGGGGGGGGGGGGGCTCCCCATGTTGTATGTCGATTTTAAGAAATAAGCAAGTCAGTGTCACATGGCACTGTTGACACTATAATTGGGGGGCCAGCCTCAAAATGTGAAGGGGGGTTGGTGTAGTGACCAATAATCTGTTTGAGTGTTGCTCTAGGGTATATTTAGGGTGCTGATTCCGAATCTGCCATGTGTAAAGTTATATCTTTGTCGCAACAAGCTCAAATACAAGGTCAAAGGTCCAGATTTGGTATAATAATGCATGGGACTAGTTTAATCAGGGTAATAGCAGTTAAGGCAAATAGTTCATTCTATTTTATTTGCAATCATTTGTATTGGTACTACATCAACAGCATCACTAAAACAAATGCAAGTCACATACGTAGGATGAATAAGCTTCACCTTTAATATTTTTTATTTTGTTTCAAGATGTGTGTACTCATTTCAGTCTCATGTTTACATGATACCGTGACCTTTGACCTTGAATTTGACCTTGTTGCGACACAAATATCACTTAACACATGGCAGATTCGGAATCAGCACCCTAAATATACCCTAGTACAACAATCAGACAGATTATTGGGCTCCACACCAACCTTAAGTTAAATATCAACATTTGGTCTTTCTGGCCCCCCAAGTACTAAGAAAAATTCCATGTCACAATTGTCAGTAAGGAAAAAGGTCGGGCACCCCAGTTTTGCACTTAGGCAGTTTTGATCTATTCATTACATCATTTTACCCCCCCCCCCGCCCTCTACAGTACATAAATGGCATGGATCTTTAACACTTCCTTTACCACGTTCCACATAAAGACACCTCCCCCAACACCAGATTTTTTCAGATAAAATTTAAATGGGCTATTAAGATGTAGGGGATGGTCTAACCTTTTAGAATCTGAAGGAATTTCGTAAATATTCAATCTAGAAGTACATTTATGACAAAATGAACAGTATTGAATGACCAGAAAGTAAGATACCCTAAATCGCTCTATGTGTTCCAATTAGGGAGATAAACCCCTATTTGAAATTTAATTTAACTTATTTTAGTGTATATCTTGCCATGGCAACTTATATTAAGGCTATAATGCATCAAAATAGACCTAAACTTTTGGTACCATCTTTTTCAGCATGAAAAATTGGGCAAAATAATTTTTTACCCCCCCAAAAAATTGTTTGACATTTTTCATGATTTTAGCCTTAAAAATTGCTCAAATTATCTCGAAAATGAGATAAATCTCATCCAAGTTGAGATGCCGAGCATTTCTAAAATAGTTTATGCATTTACAAAGCTATTAAGATATGCAGAGACAATATGCTATAGAACACTGTCAGAAAAAATGGTGGGAATCTATCAACTTTTAGACAAACCACAGGATGTCAAAAATCGGCCAAAATCGGCCAAAAATCGGCGAGTAACTCGCATAAATGCGTGTACGGTCCTGTACTGTAAACTCGCAATAATGCGTGTACGGTAAAGGAAGGGTTAAGCCCCCCCCCTCCCCCCCAAAAAAAAGCCATCTCCCTTGTTACCACATAACGTAAACACATAAGGCCACACTTTTTTCAATATTTGGGTTACAAATCCTAATGACATCCATTTCTGGTATCAAATAAAAATGTAGATACCCCAAACTCGGATGTGGTGATTAGAGTAGTCTACCTCACACCCTCCTCTCCCCCTGTTGATTGTTACATCCTGAGAAACGTGTGTCTCTGTAGAAAAAAATAGATCTCTGTTTCATTTTAATTGTTGGATATATTTATCTTTTTTTGAAGGAAAAGAAGACCCTTTTTTTATTTGGGGAGGGGGCAATATAGCCATACGAGTGGAATTACCCACATTTATCTATAATTATGTGTTTCAGGTTTATCTCAAAAGAGTAAACCACATCACCACTGTGTTAAGGCCCAGGTCGGCATGTAAAATAGATGCAGGCAGATCATGTTGAAAATTCCATGTTACATGGACAGGCAGATAGATTGAAATGAAAATGAAATGTCGACTGAATTCCTGACATTCTTAGCTTTAATTTGATACCAAATATACATACCCTTCACGTCACCCTTCATGCTTTGTGACTATTATATCTGTGTTTGTATTAATGTACTTATCCGGCAGTGACAGTCAGTTATGGCCGGTGGTCAGAGTACAAAAGACATGGTAAAACAAGGGGTTCTGTGGCGTGACACATGGCCTTAAAGCATAACGGGGGCTGGAGAAAGAACTATCATTTGGACAAAGAATGACTTTTCTTTGAATACATAGATTCTTCCCTAGACATGTGATTTGATGTGGAAATTTGTTCTAGTGATATGTATATTTTATGTCTTCTCCAGGTGTACCATGGAACGGCTAGCTTCATTTGTAGCTGTACAGCAGCAGGCGAAGCGTTTCTTGTCTTCTCCAAGTGGGGTCACCCCTGTGTCCAAACGATTTCGTCCACATGCAGAGGTAGGCTATGTTGATGGCAAATACAGCAATCACTATGCTTTAGTAACAGAGAACCATTTTTCCATGTCTCCAATGGAGACACAACTAAGGACTGTACTCTCTATCATCAATACAAGAAGCCCAAGTTTGGTCTCTTTCAGCTGGCTTTTTTGGATGATCCCAATATGATCCTCGCCATATGGATTTGCCTATTTATCTGTATAAATAAGGGAGGTTGATGAACTACCTCAAAATTTCATGTTATTCATAATTAGATATCAAGTTGAAGAAGACTTTTTGGTATAATTTGCTATATATTACCATTATATTTGTGCTATACAGAGTTCAAAGAGAAGATGGACACCACGATCCAAGATGACTTTGGTCGAAGCTGTTCAAGACATACGTAAGCGGCGCCCCCGCCATCTAGCGCCACGTTTGGTTTGAACATGAAACTAGTCCCACCCCCAAAAAGATGAAGAAGGCAATATTCTAATTCCCAATAAGCCCACTGAGCGGCGCCGCTGGTTGACGTTCTTGGTGTGTGTGGAGAGATGGTGGAGGGGAGACTTGGGGTGTGCTGGGTGTCTTGTTTACAGGTGGGGACTGGGGGACTGTCTACACTGGCCTCCTTGGCCGCGCTGCGGCTCTCTTGTAGGGCAACCACTGAGAACCAGTATGATGGAGTTGAATTGAAGTCAGGCGTCGTATTAGGGAGTGCCCACTCAGTGGTCAGTTTATTAATAATTAACTTGGGGGGGGGGGCAGGACCGACAATAAATTAGATTACATCACTGTTGTCTGAGTGTGACACACAATGATTCGCGTATGCCTATTGGGAAATGCGTGAAAACTAGGAGGGTGGCTAGGAGTTGAAAATGGGAATTATTTGTGTGACGTAATTAATGGATGGACCCACCATACATGGGCCCACATAGCCTATAGGTCACACATGCTGCTGCCAGAGATAGAAATTGGAGTAAAAAAATCGATAATTTTAATTAGCGAGTTACAAACAGGTCCTGTCATCAATCATAACATGGAAAGTCAGCTCAGTGTAGGCCTAGGAATTCATAAAAAAACACCTTTGATTGTTTGAGCTGTGGTGGGACAGTTAGGAAAAGTAGCGCTTGCCCGATACCGTTACTCCTTTTCTTCCGAAACATGTAGCATATAGCCTACATTTCAGTTGTTGACCCAGGGGACCCTGGGTTTAAGGGAGACGGTTTCTGCCAAAATGGAGAGGGTTTGTTGTCCAACTTCAACCAGCCTGCACTTGTTTTGTTTTTCATTTAGAATAAATACAACTGCATCACTGTATGCTTTCAAGTAATGGCTGTCCCCCCTTATGTAAAAACAGCACAAAAGATATATATTTATAAGCCAAAAAAGCCATCCAAAAAGGATCAAGGTGAAAATGTTGATCTCTGTGAACTAATGCTAAAGAATAGCAGAGTGACTTTGAATCCACCCTTTAAAAGAGTCACGTTCACACAGACACCCATAGAGCTCAGTGTTAAAGAGAAGGTGAGATAAAAAAGTGAGACGCTTTTAACAGCAAGAGATACTCCAATAGTGGTGCACAAAGACTTTGTCTCCAACCATTGGCTCTGGCCACTACATTTGGTACAAAGAATATTGGTAGGGGTGGAGCTGTGGTTGGGGTTGGGACTTTGGGTTGGGACTTTGGATTGGGACTTTGGGTTGGGACCCTGGGTCACATGTGATGTATATCACACAATCAATCTTTAAAAATGTATTGATCACACTATCAATCTTTAAAAATGTATTGATCTTTACTGGCAGTATAAGCTAGCTTTAATTTGATATCAAATATGCCAATATTTGTCCATTCATATAAAATGTTTTTCATTAAATATTAGCAAGAGTGGCCTCACTGAGATTTTGGTTTGCTTCTAATCTGCGTGTTATGACTGGGGATAGGCCTAATATTGCATAATTGAAATTAAGAATGATTATTTTCACTTTTCATGATTTTACTTCACTCAGGTTTCCCTGCTGCTGGAATCAGATGTGTCACGGAGTGCACCTAATTAGGCTAATACCTTGAGAAAGGTCTTACCAGTGCAACGATGAAGACCCGACGAACCAAGACTCGAACCAATATTGAACTTGAAGGACAACAGGCGATTCATGTATCCCAGGAATCATTCAACAAATTCATGAATCTGAGAGATTCCGCAGGACTAGACTCAGACCAGCTTCTGCGCACCCTGATTTATGCCTATCTTGCATCAGAAAACAGTCAAGAATCCAAACGAGAACAGTGCAAAGGCAGAAATGAATCACTCTCAATAAAAAGGCAGGTTTGCTAACATTATACAATTTATTTAAAGTTAAGTCCTATTTGCCTAGACAGGATTTTATGACTGTATAGCATGAAAAAGACTTTTCTAACTGGGTATATGCAGGGTTACAATTGTAATCATACAACGCTATGAACCAATACAAATTCGCCCTTCAACATTTTTCATTCTCTGTTACAGGAAAAGACACACAAAGGATGATGTAAACCAATCAACAATCGGGAAAAGACATGTGAAACCAAAGAAATCAGCCAAAGATGTGCACATTTTGGACAAAACCCCTAAACAATTCAACTCCATCTCTAAATATGCAGATGATACCACAGTTTATGAACCTGATGTAATACCCAAGTCTAAAGGACTTCCCATAACTAAGTCAGTGGGGAATATATCTGTTGCTTCCAAAGGCCAGAAAGTCACCAAGAGAAAAGCAGGAAAAGCGGACTCGGAAAAAGATAAAACGCTAGCTCCAATTGTAAGTCAGGGAGACATTGACACTGTTACATCATGTAATGATGATGGGCTGGCAAAATGTATAAAACCTGAGGTAGAACCTGAGACAAAGGAAATGGATCCAGAATGGCCTGAACATCAACAATCCCAGATTGCATTGGTGCTTCTGTCCATGTCACAGGCTCCTGCCAAACCAGACACGACTGACATCACAACTAGTGATGAACTTATTCTAGCAGAGCCAACAACATCTAAACCAATAGAGGATGATCATAAGCACACAAGAGCTGAGAGAAGTGACATGAAGGAAGTGAAGAGTAAGGATCAAGTGAAGAGTTTCAGTTGCGAACAATGCTCTTATCAAACAAACAAGCGGGGTGATCTGACAACACACAGCCGCATTCACACAGGTAGACATGATTATCCTGTAATTGAATATCCCATATAATTTATTCCATTCTTGGTCCTCACAAACTACTAGAACATTTGCCCAAGAAGTTCAAACAAATTAGTGTCTAAAGTCCATTCCATCTTATTGCACTTTAAACTAAATTAGTAAGTTGCTTAAGGAACTTATTGTTAAATTCAGGCATCCCTTTATCATGAGGCTTGAATAGGGAATTTTAGCATATCTCAAGATTGAATTCTGAATATTATAGTGTGGACAAAAGCTGAAAAGCAGTAGAAATGATTGAAGCAGTGTACAGTACTATTATTCACCTATCCATCAGGATATCAATACAGAAAAGTGAAAAAAAAGTTTTACATCTTTGGTTGTCACTATGATATGTTGTTAGTCTTCTATCAAACCTACCTTTACCAAACTAATAACTACACGGTGCTGTGTCTCTCTTCTAGGTTTACGTCCATACACTTGCAAGCAGTGTAGCGCATCCTTTCGGCAGCGTCATCATCTTCACTACCATGAGCTTACACACAGCAACAGTCTTAACTTCAAGTGTTCAGTCTGTCCCAAGTCCTTCAGAACTACCAGTAAACTCAGACTTCATATGAAAACACATCCACATATCTCCCAGATTCCTCGTTGTCAAAAATTATTGAAGAGCAAACAGAAATTGTTTAAGTGTGACCAGTGTGATCATCAAACCACTACCGCCAGTGATCTGAAAAAACATTCGAGCACTCACTCAGAGAAGAATCTGAAATGTGAGTTCTGTGATTTTACCACCTCTTGGAAGAAGAATCTGAGGATCCATCGAATGCGGCATACAGGCGAAAAGCCCTATACCTGTAGTGATTGTGACTTTTCAACATATGACAGCCATGCTCTTCGCAGACATAGAGTCAATGTTCATTCCACAGACCAAGCCTTTGTTTGTGAGGTATGTGGGTCAAGCTTTGCACAGAAAAAACTGCTTATTCAACACCAAGTGCTCCATACTGGGGAGAAACCCTACAAATGTCCACACTGTGATTACTCAGCTGGATATCGCTCCAACCTCCGCTCTCACCTCCTAATGCACAACCCCAAAAAAGGCTTTGTATGTGAGGACTGTGGTAAGGACTTTCGACAGAAGCAGCATCTGTCCAGCCATCGGAAAAACAAGCATTCAGATCCAAGTAAAGTCTATCTGTGCCAGATTTGCGGTTATAGCACCACAGCTAGCCAGAGCCTGAACAGTCACATGCGGGTGCATAGCGCCAACAGGAGGGCTGCGAAGCAGAAATCAAACAAGACTTCTACAGATGTTGGTGAAACTCAGCAAGAACTAGACTGCCCTCAGAGCATGTCCACTGAACCCTGTATTACTACAGAAATAAGTGAACTGATTATAACCAATTCAAAAACTGAGAAGCAACACTCCACAAATAAATTCCAAGATGATGACTTCGTCAAGGAGCACAGTTACTCGACCCACCTCCAGCAATCAATATCAGATACTACACCCAACAATGGTCTAACCCCAGCCCAAGTGCAGCTTTATGCAATTGAGGCTAACCAGTCTAACCCTGAACCTTCTACTGCAGATAGTCTCAACCTGGCAGTGGGGTCCCAGCTCCTCCAGGCCATGGTCAGGGAGGGGGACATGGCAGGTCTGGCTGACCAGCTGAGCCTCCAGGAGGGTCCTGGAGAACAGCAGGGCCTGGACCACCCTGAGGTGGGAGTGTGTGTGGGTGAGCAGGGGCTGGGAGGTGCTGCTGTACATGACTCTATAGTGTATGACCAGCAGGGTAACCCCCTGTTTCAGTATGACCAGGGAATGGCCGCAGTTCTCAGCCATATCATTCCTGACTTCAACTACCAGCCTTGACTCCACATCAAGGGTACAGTAATTGTTGATGGAGTCGTTGATGGAGTTACCATATTTCATCTAATAAGCGTTTTTTGAGGCTCATAATTTTGTATGTGTCCTGAGCACTTAACATCTTAAATAGTTTAATGATGATTTGCCAGCAGAATGAAGAGACTGTTAAAACAGGACAATCAGCCTTATATTTGTTCAAGGAAATGAGCTATACCTTATTTCATTGTCGTCTTATATAGCTTTAATGCTTACATTTTATGCAGTTACAGAGGTGTAGGCTGTACTTATTAGGACTAATATTATTGATATCTAAATTATAAGCCATAAGATACGGCCCTGTATCCACTTTTAATAATGCTGCAAATGTATCTCATCGTCGTGAACCTTTATCTATTGATCAATGATATCATAATTATTGACCCAGGGCACAAGAAAGCACCTGGGTCTTATATGACGGAAATAGCCAGTTTTTCAGTCTTCTCTTTAACTGCGAAAAGCACCCTGTTCTACTGTATTTTCCTGCTGTTATTACCTACCATGTGAAAGAGTCATTAAATGCCTTTCAAATGGTAAAAGAGTTGAAACTGTAGTTTGAGTATTTCTTGGTGATATTTGCAGTTTCAGGAGGGTCACTTTCAGAAGAAATCACCATCTGAGAATGCAATAAAGAGGTTGATCACGGCCGCAGAAAACATGGGATATTATAAGCCATGTACGTTATTTCAAAGCCATATAGCCAAAGCAATGTATGAAATGTAGCTGAAATCTAAGTGAAAGTTTATGGATGGGCCGCTTACAGGTTTAAGTCTATATTGCTAGTTGTGTCAATAGGCATGTGCAGTATAATCATTAATGACATGATTATTTTTGAATATGTGACTGGCTGAAAATGGCATAGAATTAAAACTTTTAACTTTTTAATGCAGTTGCCACATCGATACCATCTGTAATAATAGGGAGACAAATTCATTATAGATGCCATCCATATCCTCAAAAATAACAAAATTATATTCCATGCTTCCAGAAAGATTTAGTATTTTCAATCATGATAGAAGACACATTCAGTGCTGTTCATCTTGATATTTGGTTGCCATAATAGCTGGTCTATATCTGCTTTGGTTCTGTATTTATTAATAAATAATGTATGATATTAATTACTAAATGTCAGAATTTATGATCCATATCATTTCTAGAGGATTTGGAATAATTTGACAATACTTCATCTTTTAAATTCGTCATAGCCCCCTAGCAAATTCACACTCTTTGGGAAAAGTGGATACAAATCATTAACCTTCTCACAAGATGTCTCCTGCGAGAGTAACTTCTGTAAAAAGACTTTGTGGTTGCTTCCCATTCATGTCACTTGATAGAAGAAGGAAAACAAAATACAAATATACTGGGTGTGAAGCTTTATTTCGCAAGAGGATCTGAGAGTTTACCCACTGTAGAACATCCAATGGTTCCTAAACCAGGAACCACGGATGAGGGACATTTCTTTCCATGTACTTCTTGTTGATATTCCCTTCACTGCCCACCCCTTGGTAGATCTAATCGCAGCCTTTGATACACCATGCCATCCAGTCTCCTCCAGGCAGACCCGGGCAGAGTTGTCGCTGCAATGACCACTTGAGTGGGGGCAATTCTTGTTTGCGATTGCTGCAGTTGCTGCAGCCTTATCAAAACTACCAGATGGGTAAGCGGTGGAAATCATGAAGTTGCGGCCATAATGGCGGAACTGGACATGGCTGTATGCAGTGTAGTACTGTACTGCATGGTTATCGAACCCACCAACATCTTGATAGATCAGAACGAACCAGTACATCCATGAGTACTTGTCAGACAGGAAGTTGTACACTGCATCACGGAAAGACTCATGATTCCAGCCATCACACTCCTTGGACAGCTTATCCACTTCCCCACGGAACAGGTTCTTCCAGGCGCTCTCTAGCTCCACATCTGCCTTCTGGAATGCCGACTGAGACTGTAGAAGCCGGGTCTTCCAGATCTCCACCATCCCACGATCATGTTCCTTGAACTTTTCATAGCCAACCTCAATGTCGGATGCCTTCATCAAGAGAGCGATGAGGCCCTTCATGAAGTCGTTCATCTTGGTACGGCGGTAATCAGTGTACTTCATACCTGCCCGCAGCACGTTCTCAGAGAATACCTGAAACAGGCAAAGGGGATATGACAGTCATAACTATAATTACATCTAATATGATTGGATAAGATACAGGATAGGAGCATCAATGCTTAGAGACGCTATATGTGACAAGGCAGTGAAAATGAAATATTCAGGGGGAAATTTGTGACTAAAGTTTGTTGCAGGGATAGACACTAATGCTGGCCTGGGAGCCAATGGACCATAGTTTTGGGTCCGAGCCTGCAGTTTTCTCAAGAATCATCTTCCGGGTAGCCCACAGGAGTGAATGAATAAATTTCCAGGAAATGTAAATTGACCAGGGATACCTCTGCTTTTTTCCTTAAGAAAAATAAGATAATTATTCAAGGCTCACAGATTTATGTTTGGGCCTGTAAATTACTGAAGCTACGTGGCAGGCTGGCCGATGGTTGAGAATGTTAGTGTCTACCCCTGGGAGAGTCACTCATGAGCTAAAATATTATTGGTAGCTTTGTGGGAACTGCTTCTCAAACATGATTTGATATCTATGACTGGAAATGGTAAACAAGTGCATTGTATTTAAATAACAGAAATTATGAAAATTTAATCTCATTGTTAAATAACTGACATAAAGATGTGCCCCTACATGGGTCCCCACAGTATTGGCCGTGTCGCCGTGTCGATTTTTAGCCAGGGGGTCGTGTCGGCGTGTCGATTTTTATATATATAGAATATACTAAGCCCTTATAAAAATGTCTATGTCCGTCGATTTTTAAAAGTGCCGTGTCGCCCGTGTCGGATTTTAAAAGGGCCGTGTCGCCGTGTCGCATGTGTCGAATTTTACCCCATGTAGAGGCACAAAGATGACATTTAGGATACATTCAGTGCCGGGTTGTTCATAGAATCATTACCTATATTTTCATTTGAAACAATGAATAGTTCCCATCAAATCAAATATAGTTTTATATGTTACAATTTCAATAGAAAATGTTCCTACAAGTAGCATGGTAAATACGTTATGAATAAGGGGTTCTAATGTGCCATTTGCCACTGGGTAAATTTGTTAGGTGATTGTGTGATAAATAAAGTACATGTACCTGGTCATCATTGACAATGGAGTCCCAAAGGATAAGCCCAGCCTCGTTATACTCATCTTCATACACCCTGATGAACTCTTCCTTGCCATCCTCTGGGTTTGGTGCCTGGATGACTTCCTTCAGCTTCTCATCCATCAATCTGTGTGTTAGAAAAACTGTATATGTTAATTCTACTTTCGTAAATCAGTAGTAGTGGCCTTAACATAAATAATGCAATTTCAAAATCATATATTCAGGGTTCATGACGGAATTCATATGACAGAACCGCATAGAGTTTTAATAATATATATTTGGCCCATGAAATAATTATATAATTATTATCTAATTATATTGTGCAACAGAGATATTTGAATTTTCTGGTTACAGCTGCTCTCTAAATTTACTATACAGTGAGAATAACATTACAGAACAATAATGCCTAATAATTAGGGCTGTTTAACTCCTCAAATATAACATAAATTAATGGATCCACCAACTTTGTCCCCTGATAAGATAAACACAGCTTATAATTGTTTACATAGACCTTTAGTCTAGACTGTTGAAAACAGACTAGGAACTTACACCAATATTGCAGGCTTAACCTACCTTGGCAATGGAAATTTAAAGTTTTAAAGAAAAGAAAGAAGAAACAAACCTGATGTCCTGCTCTATAGCCTGGAAGTTGACCTTGACCACTGCCCAGTCTATAGCCTCCTTAACCTCCTCCAGGCCCTCTTTGATGTCATCCAGTCGCTTGTTTACCTGGTTTAGTATGATTTATTTTGAAATTTGATTCATTTCCCTGCATTTGAATCTCAGTGCATAGTCTGTTCATCATATTTATAAGTGGGTACCATTGATGGAAAAATAGAGCAATTATCAACTTAGAATCTAAATTGTCACAATTCTAGGAATGCATGGTTTCAATGTCACTTTAGGATCAAATAGCTCTAACTATTAATTCTCATATTCATGTTTGTGGTGTGTTAGCGATGTGATAGTAGTTGTGTCAACACAATCCAGCTACAGATAGATGGTTAGATATCTTCCAAACCTCTTTGAAGCCTTCTTTCATTGCATCCAGCAATGCATTATCTTCAGGTAGGAACATTCCTAGTACGGAGGAGAAGATACCGATGCCGTCAACCCATGGTCCAATCATGTCGTTCATTTTCCCGAGGGCATTTGTGAAGTCTTTGAAACCTGATGCCTTGCCAAGGGTATCGGTGAAGTCCTTCCCTGCCTGAATGCCTTTATTGATCTTGTCGATGTCCTCCTTGGAGACATCACCGATGGCACAGGGTATGGTTACTGCCAGAAGAAGGAGGCACACGGCCTGCGTAGAGGTAAACATGGCTGCAAAGACAGAACTTTATTATAGACCGTTATTCTACTTTATTAATGCACTAACTAGTCAAATGTGGCTAGTGCAATAATGCAGTCACGACATGACATACTCAAGAAGGACCGTGGACAAGAAAATTTGTCTAATCTTAATTCGTATAAGCTTAGTTATGTTATAATCTTAATACATTATCCTTCAATCACCAAATGGCACCACTGTATCATACCTGCAGTTTCGAATAAGAAAGAAAGAAAAAAAAAGAAAGAACGAAAAGGGGGTTTGGGGCCAATAATCATGGCATACTAAAGATCTTCAGTTTTCTGTAAATAACTAAGATTATAACATTAAGATTATATGAATTGAGATTGGACAAATTTTCTTGTCCACACTCCTGCTTGAGCTTGTCATCGCGAGCATAATGCACTATGAGGAAAGTATTTATGGTATCAAATGGTATAGGGCTCCTAGGGGTTAGGCCATGGGCGGGGCCATGTCCAACCCCCGGTGCTTCCTTTGGTTTCCTCTAGATGGGGCCTATGTCAGGATAGTGATTGTTTCAGTCTGTGTTACCCTGAAGACATGTGAATAGCATTGGTCCTCTACCTAGGCCTACTCACTGAAGGGCTAAGTCCTGGGGACCACTTCAGACAGAAGCAATAGTGGTCTGCCCTGTGATGTCATAACCCCCGGTTAGCTGCGCTACCTAGTGGCCAAGGGCCTGTACTGAAGGTTCTCAACTTAGCACAGGTGGTGCTGCTATCAACGGCCAGGTGCCCTATACTATCCTGAGAACCACCATTGATTATTTCAATCATACATGACCAGGTATTATGGAACCATATGAAAGATAATTACATGCATACCGATTGCAAATCAATCATTTGAAAACGTGCATCACAGATACAAATTCTCATCATATGGCCAATCTAACCCTATAATTACATTGATGCTAATGGGTCCGGGACCTCAATCTGCCATATTGTGGATATGTTAAACTATCAGAGAGGCGACTCAAAAGAGTTGAATAAAAATGAAAACCACAATGTAGCAAAGATATTGTATTCTCTGGTTCCTCTCGCTCTCTCTGTCTCTCGCTGTGTTTCTGTTTCTCTTTTCTATCAGTGTGTGCCTTTGTGCCTCCATATCTTCTGTATCACAAAGTCTATTCATAAGAAACCCAAACAACAATAATTTAACTAATTAAATTATAAATACCATTCTTGTGTAGAAGCCATGGCTTGTACAGGAATCCGAACCCTAGTGCGGCTTATAGGATCCTCTAAGGGTGGAGGATGAGGCTTATACGAGGGTTTTGCTAGTATATGTACAGTACTAAATTAGCAATTTTCAAACCCCCTGTGTGGCTTATATGATTCTCCCAAGTTAGGGGTACCGCCTATACAAGAGAATATACAGTAAACTTTCAGACATACCAAAACATGCACAGAGAAAAGAAACAGAGTCAAAAGGGAGTCCAGGTTGCCTCCAGAATGACTCCCCTCTTTAGGGGAGCCTATGCTGGCTAAGGGAGTCTAGGTGACCCCCTGGGTGACCTAAGGGAGTCTAGGTGACTCCCTGGATGACCTAAGGGAGTCTCCTAGGGGGAGTCACATAGCTCCCCCACACTCACCTAAGGGAGTCACATAAGCACATGGGCTCCCTTAGAGAGGGGAGTCATTCTGGAGGCATCCTGGACTCTTTTTTGGCGCTGTTTCTTTACTCTGTGTGCTCACCTGTTTTGCTGGCAGCCAACTTCTGCCAATGTTCTCTGGTCTATCCTCCACACCTTGGTTTGTCAACTGAAGCTGGTGGAGTATTTATACTGAATGCCTTATCTTGAGTTGAAGTGACTTGGGACACAACATAATGTTATAATCTGATGTAATCTTACCAATGCAATGGATTTCTTCACTTCTGTTGATTTCACATGCAGATTAATACCAATCCTAATAAATCTAAATACTCTGATAATTACGATAGTTGACGATCACTCAAGAATTATTTGACCATTTGTATTGGATATTAATGTAAGGTTTAATCTCTAACAGTTCCAATTATAATGCATTTGATACTTCATAACCTTTTATCGATCTAGTGTTTCATTTGTCATCATGATGTATAAATGAAGTTATGATAACTGGACACATGAAATTATAATTTGGTAATTTTAATACTGCAAAGAGTATGATGTAGGTACATGTATACAGTTTACATTTAAATGTTATACATTTTATGTGCATGGCACAACAATGGGGAACATCTACCCAGGTATACGAGTATACAACATGATGTTTAACATGTGAGGAGTTCATAGTGAATCCTGTGTTTTATGGTGCAAATAGTGTAGCCATTTTATTGGCTACAGTGTTAGAGGATTTAAAGGGGGTCTGTCCTCGCCAGAGCGCATACATCTTGTGCCCTATGCTATGATTACCACACACTAGGACCCGCCCGCAGGTTGTGTTATGCACCTCCCACCTACTAGTATCCTTACCATAACAACCCCAGAGCGGCCTCGCACTGCTACAATTGTAGTACCACAGTGTGTGTTTGGAGGGGGGGGGGGAGGGGTGCATCCTGAGTACAGCTGTAGTAGTGGTACCAGTGTGTGGAGGGGAGGGGGTAATTATCAGCTTTCTGAGCAGGCTATAGTGGCTTAGGTTTGTCCTTCTCTCCTCACTCAAGGTCTATGGGAGTGATCATTGTTGGGAGGTTAGGGGTCTGCCTCAATTATAATAACATAAGATAGAAAAATGTGTCCTCCCCAATGAAAGATGGATAAAAGAATGACCCCCCTCCCCCAGCAAATTTACATGCACAGCAGAGAATTGGGGAGCAAAATAGAGGGGGTGTCCGAATAATTAGCAGACAGAATGTATAAAGCTCCCCCCCCCACCCCTTTCCAAAGAATGACCTATCCCTGTGACCAAGAAGGTGCCACAAGAAGGGTGATTACTTAAGTGTGGTGCATGCCCCACGATGTACTTGGTACAGGTGCCACAGGACTGGTAGTCAGAGCAGGCAGCTAGTGGAGTTAAAATGCCAAATAGTATGGGCAGTACAGTGCAGTGACAGGCATAGTAACATGCTTGAAGGGCAATCCATATATGCCCTTATAAGGTACATTGTACTGGGGCAGGCAAAGGGGGAGGGGCAGAGGGAGGAGCACCTGGTCGTCACTGCAATGCCCTCTAGTCTTGGCCAGTGCGAATACATTGCTAGTTTAATAGGAACGTACGCTTTAAGGCCAGACTCTGACCTCCAGTTAGAAGCCCTCAAGAAGCCAAAGAAACCAATGCAGAGGGCAGCTTTTATAGGTAGACCGCTATGGGAGTCACCTAGATAAGTACATATGTTTATGACATCCTGGGGAGAGAGGGGAGGCGCCGGGCTTGGTATGTGAGGAACTAGTTTGTCTGCTCCTCAGGCCACCATCTTTGCCTCTTTACACATGAGGCTTGACGCGTCACCTCCATGCTCAGTTATCCATGAAGACGTGTAACATTTGCGAGATATCTTGCTTCTTAAAGAGTTAGCCAGATATTGTTGGAAGAGGCACGAGTCTAATATTGTATGAGCTAGAATATCAAGTCCATAGTGGACAGCAAATGTGAGATATGTAGTAGCATGTGTGAGTTCTTTTGAGTTGAATGGGAGATGGCTGATGTGTAGGAGGTTATAGTCTGATTACCAAGTTGTGTACCTGTAAGTAGAATTTATATTATGTCACATTCATATACGGTTGAAGAAGGGGTGTGGGAGGGAGGGCGGAAACTCCACCAGTCCCCTGAGTACCACCTCTTTGTCTGCATAGTCCCTCTTTTCTTTGTCATGATACCAGCTTAGGGCGTCCGCCAGAGGGATCTGAGAGCTGGGTTTATGACGTATGTCTATGTAGTGGTCAGCCACCGCTGCTTCTTACCATAGTTGGCGAGAGCAAGCAGCTAGTGCTGGATCTTTGGTCCTACCAGATCTTAGGGATGAGGCCGAAGCGATGTTGTCAGTGAAGACTACTATCCTCATGCCCGCAGAGGAGCGTGGTTTGAGGGTCCTATACGCCGTCACGATATTGACTGCCTCCAACTGCGTTATATTAGTATACCTCTTGCAGTGTGGCGCGTCATAGGACAGTTTGTAGTAGTTTGTGTCAGAGTTTCCCCCACCTGCCTTTAGTGACGAGTCGCACTCTAGATGGAATTCTTGCAGGTCAGGTGTGAGAAGCTGCACTCCATTGTAGAGTTCAGCATATTTCTGGAACCATTTTACGTCGGCTCGAAACGATACAGACAGGTGGATACTACCCTTGTCTGGCGCAAGGCGTAGGGTGTCTAGAATTCTGCATATGAAACGCCTAGCGTGTAGTACACATTTAGAGACATGTACCAAGCGACCAACTAGTGATTGGATTTGCTTCTTTGTGGCCGACTTTCTAGCAGACCAGGCTAGACACTCCTCCAGCACTTCCCGGAGCTTGTTGTCAGGGACTGAGAGTGTCATAAGTGAGGTGTCGATGTAGAACCCCAGCGACTCCAGGGCCAGCGTAGGAGGGTGGGATTTATTAGGCGCTAACTGTAGGCCTAGTTTCTCTGCTAGCTTGAGGAAGTCATTATATGCTTGTTGGGCCCTCTCCAGTGTGGGCTCCACACCAACGAAGTCATCTAGGTACGCGAGGCACCAGTGTCCTTTGCGACGCATGAGGTACACTACAGCTGCGGTGGTCCTGTGACACGCCATGCTGCTAAGGCGGCAGCCGAATGAGGGGCAGAGGTCCAAATATATATATTAGGAGTGGGAGGTCGCCCACGTCCACCCGGAGCTGACGATATGCGCTAGAAAGGTCACTCTTCCATAAATACGAGGCAGAGCCGAGTGATTTTACCTTTGTCGCCAAGTCCTCTATAGATGGTAGGGTGTAGGGCCTGTGCTGGCCTTCAAAGCAGTTCATGCTACTGCCATCTGGAGATGAGAGGTCCAGGATGACTCTCCTGTCAGAGGAGTCCTTTTTTGGCTGAGTCATCAGTGGTGCCAGGTGAGTCCAGGGCTCAAATGGGCTGTCAGCAAATGGACCCAGGAGTCCACCCAAGTTCAGTTCAGTTTGTATAAACCTGTTTATGTCTACCGGGTATGCTGTTGCTGAACTATGATTGTCTGTTGTGGGGGTGGGGGGTGAGAGTGCAGTGTACCCTACCGGCCAGCCATACCTTAGGTATTGGCAGACCTATATGTCATGGTAGCCTTTGAGTTCACTCTCCCAGGCGGCTAGGTTGAGGCCCGAGGGTAGGGTTATCCTGGCGCCTAGGTGGTTAGGTAAAGCTGTCTCACTTATCTTGGAGTAGAGTTGAGCATGGTATGAGGCCAGATCTTTGATCTCACTTGTGCATACTGCTCAGGAGTGGGGCCAGTGAGAGTGGGGGTGAAGGCCGTTGTATATGAGAGGGCAGCATGTGTGACACCTATGTGTGTAACAACACTCTCATCCTCAGCCACAGGTATAACACATTCATATGGGGTACATTCTTGCTCTATGTCCTGCATGGTAAGTGCTGTGGTAGCCGCCAGATTGTAGAGAAGCTGATTGCATGATAGGGAGGTAGCTGGGATGTTAATAGCATTTTGGCCAGGGTCAACCGAGCCAGTTGTTATTACTTTTGTAGGGCCGACAGAAGCAGGCAGAGTGACAGCACTAGTGTGTTGATGATTTGTGGCCGTAGTCCCGCCACTAGGGGAGCCAGGGACAGTCAGTGATTTCGGTGAGTCAGTTAGGGACAGTCAGTGATTTCATGACACTTGCCCGAGGGGAACAGAGCGTGTGTGACCTTTAATATTGAGGCCGGTCTTGTCCGGCCTGTGGACGAAAGGACGAAGGGTGACCATAAGCAGCCCTTGCCCTGTTCCTGCAGCCAGACATAGGGTGGAAGCTTATGTAGTTCATGTTATCACGGCAGTATTTACAATGATGGCCCTGCTGAGTCACACCTTTTAGGTGACCATCCAATTTGGTGCAGGACTCATGGTTGTTGTATGCAGGGCAGGGGACATCAGGCCTACCTGTTACCGGCCTCGGTGGGCGCCTTGGGGCAGCTGTTGTAGATTGTTGGTTACTAGTAGCCTGGCTTGTGTTCTGAGGGCGGGGTTGGTTACGGTTTGGGCCTTGATGCAGTCGGCCAGCTCTAAACCTTGATCCCTCGGATCTCAGATCATGTATAGCAGCTTCATCAGCCCAGGTGAGACGGCCATTAGCGACCCTGGTCAGAACCTCTTCGGACCATTGGCGCACCTGGCCCCACGCGAACTCCGACGCATGAGGCGATACAGGCCAGAGAGGGGGGGGTGAGGGCCGCCAGGGTAGTTTTTATACATTGGGGACCATTCGTGATATAATCATGGGGATGAGTTGGTCTACCTTTAATTCCAGCGAGTTGATGAGCCATGTTGGTGAGTAGAGCTGACACCTGCTGGTTTACCTCAGGTGTGGACGCTTGTGCCGAGCAGGTCGGCAACAACCCGGGGGCAGATACTGCAGGGGCTGCCGCAGATAGCAGGCCAAATATCTGTGCCTCCGGTAGATGGCTAAGCGTAGTAGTTGAACGGTGGTGGTGGGACAGCGTATGGGGCCCGTCTGTTGCCGGTATCATGTTATGATGCTCGACCCGGATGTTGGGTTTATCTTTTGATTTGATGCTCGACCTGATCTGACTGGTGAACCGCAATAAACAGCACTTCCCGACCTACATACGGACTCGCTTGACGTGACAGCCGGCAGCAGAGCCGGCAGCGGCCGACGGGGCAGCCGGGCGGGCGTCTGGGACGATGTGGGAGTTGACAGCCGATGGGGCGGTCGGGGTGACAGTTCTCGCTGGGATAGCTGTCACTACTGGTGTAGACGCCACGTGGGTGAGGTCAATGGCAGTGACAGCAGGGGCCACCGTCGCAGCAGCTGTGACAGCCGGGGTCGTAGTTGTGACTGCCACGGGGGCCGTGGTCGTAGGGTTTGCCGGGGCATCCGGGACTAGGACCGTTAACTTAGATAGCATGGTGACGGAGATCGTCTCAACAGTACCAACCCTTGCTTCAAGTGCGCCGACCCTTTTTTGTAGATCCAAGACATCCCCGCCAGCTGTAGGTGGCGGTGGCGTGTTGGGCTGAGGAGCAGCGACCTTTCCGTGTCGGCGTTACCAGCTTTCGCCACCTTAGGAGTCCTAGTTGAGGTCCGCGTCGGCTTAGTAGGCTTAGCAGGAGTTTTACCTTTAGGGGGGGCCATTATGGAGTATTAGATGCACAGGGGAGTAATTAAATCTATGCTAACTTATTTACAAAATTTTTCCCCAGCCGAATAATGGCGAGCGGAAGTCCAAGTGGACGCTGTGACGTCACAAAGTTAGTGTGACCTGCTGCCGCAGGGTGGCAGTGTAGTAGTTCGCGCCAACAATTTCCCGGTCCACCACCATTATCACTAGAATTCAAGAATTCGAGTCCAATGGTGATTCTACTTTCTAAGGCGTCATTCATGCATAATGTCAACTGTTCATCTCCGCAGGGTGCTTGAATGGACTTTTTTTTACAAATGCCAAGTATATCTGCTCTATAAGTTATCATATTTTCCAACGAGAGATCCAGTGGTGATCAGTAATCAAAACATATTTCAGTGTGTTTGCAATCATAGGCATAGCTCAAATGCATGTCTACAAAATTGTACATTTCTTGCAATTTCATGCAAGCAAACTAAACCAGTTTCTCTATACATCAATTTATCAACGACCATGGTTACATTGATATTATGACCAAACCGCAGTTAATGCATTAACTGGCAATCACATTGTTATTTTAGGAAATGTGACTGGCTGAAAAGGGCAGAGAATCAGAACTATACACTGTTAGATGTAAGTACTGTTCCTGTACAGCAAATACTGCAGGCAACTTTGGTTCCACTAGATTTTGCTGTCGACCTACAGCAAGTCAGCTTGTGTATATTTAGAGCACTATGTAGTGTACAGGGACAGCAAAATCTTCTGTTACTGTACAGCAAAATTGAATGTAAATCATAGTCTGAAGGTCCTGGGTTTGCCTCTCAGTGCTGATCATATTTTTAACCATCCATGTGAGGGGACAACAAATTTTAGGTGGATGTAGGTAAAACAAAAGAAATGGTTTGACCAAGGATTGAACGACCTGCAGTGCTGGAAATGGGCCCTGTTCCGTTGCGCCACAGAGCCAGTGTTACCAACATTCATATTGGGATATACCTCTACTCTACTTCTCAACTGATTGATTATAATTTGTAAAGGTTTGGGGTTTGCCTCCCAGTGCTGGTGATATTTCTACTCATCCATGTGAGGGGAAAACAACTTTTAGGTGGATGTAGGCCTAGGTAAAACAAGAAAAGTGGCTTGACCAAGGATTGAACTCACAACCTATGGTGTTGGAGACGGGCCCTCATCCGTTGTGCCACAGAGCCAGTGTTACCAATGGTCATATTGGGATATAGGCTACCTTCGCCGTGTCTGTATTAAATGAGCTACAGCCTTATTGCTAAAGATCCCTAATGAGAGGTGGCTAGACCAAGGATCGATCCCACAACCTCTTGTGTACATATTACAGGGAAACATACTGTAGATCGATGTACAAGTCACTACCGTAACCTGCATCTACAGCAACAGAAATGTACATGTACAAATTTTGCTGTTATGTTTTTAACAGCAAAAGTGCTGTATAGTAACAGCACATTTTGCTGTTCAAGAACAACAACATTTTACTGTGTAGGTGTTTTGGTTATTGTTTATGCGTTGTAATGACCCCGTAGAGCAGGGGAAGGCTCACATCGCCGTTTATAGGCTAGGTCAAAAGGTTATTGCTTTCTTATTCTTAATGTATCTGGAACAATGACACCATCTTAAAAAAAGAGGAATGAATTAGAAGAATTAGTTTATTGATAGGTTTCCTAAGGATGACTTTATTATAATCCAAGATGAATACCATCCAAAAAACCTCAAAAACAATGGCATTGTATTCCTTGGCTCCAGAAATGTATATTCAGCATTTGGAATGATAATATAAAATGATAAGAAGATAAGATAAGATAAAGGATTTAGACATATTTGGTGGTGGCATTTTGAATTAAGGCACCATATCATTTCTAGAGGATTTGGAATAATTTGACACTACTTCATCTTTTGAATTCGTCATAGCCCCCTACCAAATGCACACTCTTTGGGAAAAAGTGGATACAAATCATGAACCTTCTGAAAAGATCTCCCCTGGGAGAGTAACTTCTGTAAAATGACTTTGTGGTTGCTTCCCATTCATGTCACTTGATAGAAGAAGGAAAACAAAATACAAATATACTAAGTGTAAAGCTTTATTTCTAAAGAGGATTTGAGACCTAGTTTACCCACTGTAGAACATCCAATGCTTCCTCACCCAGGGAGCGCGAATGAGGAACATTTCTTTCCATGTACTTCTTGTTGATATTCCCTTCACTGCCCACCCCTTGGTAGATCTAATTGCAGCCTTTGATACACCATGCCATCCAGTCTCCTCCAGGCAGACCCGGGCAGAGTTGTCGCTGCAGTGGCCACTTGAGTGGGGGCAATTCTTGTTTGTGATTGCTGCAGTCGCAGCAGCCTTATCAAAACTACCAGATGGGTAAGCGGTGGAAATCATGAAGTTGCGGCCATAATGGCGGAATTGGACATGGCTGTATGCAGTGTAGTACTGTACTGCATGGTTATCGAACCCACCAACATCTTGATAGATCAGAACGAACCAGTACATCCATGAGTACTTGTCAGACAGGAAGTTGTACACTGCATCACGGAATGACTCATGGTTCCAGCCATCACACTCCTTGGACAGCTTATCCACCTCCCCACGGAACAGGTTCTTCCAGGCGCTCTCTAGTTCCACATCTGCCTTCTGGAATGCCGACTGAGACTGTAGAAGCCGGGTCTTCCAGATCTCCACCATCCCACGATCATGTTCCTTGAACTTTTCATAGCCAACCTCAATGTCGGATGCCTTCATCAAGAGAGCGATGAGGCCCGCAGCACGTTCTCAGAGAACACCTGAAACAGGCAACGGGGATATGACAGTCATAACTAAATATCTAATATGATTGGATAAGATACAGGATAGGAGCATCAATGCTTAGAGACGCTATATGTGACAAGGCAGTGAAAATGAAATATTCAGGGGGAAATTTATGACTAAAGTTTGTTGCAGGGGTAGACACTAATGCTGGCCCGGGAGCCAATGGACCGTAGTTTTGGGTCCGAGCCTGCAGTTTTCTCAAGAATCATCTTCCGGGTAGCCCACAGGAGTGAATGAATAAATTCGGCTGGGGAAAAATTTTGTATAGATGTAAATTGACCAGGGATACCTCTGCTTTTTTCCTTAAGAAAAATAAGATAATTATTCAAGGCTCACAGATTTATGTTTGGGCCTGTAGATTACTGAAGCTACGGGGCAGGCTGGCCGATGGTTGAGAATGTTAGTGTCTACCCCTGGGAGAGTCACTCATGAGCTAAAATATTATTGGTAGCTTTGTGAGAACTGCTTCTCAAACATGATTTGATATCTATGACTGGAAATGGTAAACAAGTGCAACAAAATTTAATTTCATTGTTAAATAACTGACATAAAGATGACATTTAGGATACATTCAGTGCCGGGTTGTTCATAGAATTATTACCTATATCTACATTTGAAACAATAAATAGTTCCCATCAAATCAAATATAGTTTTATATGTTGCAATTTCCATAGAAAATGTTCCTATAAGTAGTATGGTAAATAAGTTATGAATAAGGGGTTCTAATGTGCCATTTGCCACTGGGTAAATTTGTTAGGTGACCGTGTGATTAAATGTACCTGGTCATCATTGACAATGGAGTCCCAAAGGATGAGCCCAGCCTCGTTATACTCATCTTCATACACCCGGATGAACTCTTCCTTGCCATCCTCTGGGTTTGGTGCCTGGATGACTTCCTTCAGCTTCTCATCCATCAATCTGTGTGTTAGAAAAACTGTACATGTTAATTATACTTTCGTAAATCAGTAGTAGTGGCCTTAACATAAATAATGCAATTTCAAAATCACATATTCAGGGTTTTTGATGGAATTCTTATGACAGAACCACATAGAGTTTTAATAATATTTATTTGGCCCATGAAATAATTATATATTATCTAATTATATTGTTCAACAGAGATATTTGAATTTTCTGGTTACAGCTGCTCTCTAAATTTACTATACAGTGAGAATAACATTATAGAACAATAATGCCTAATAATTAGGGCTGTTTAACTCCTCAAATATTACATAAATTAATGGATCCACCAACTTTGTCCCCTGATAAGAAAAACACAGCTTATAATTGTTTACATAGACCTTTAGTCTAGACTGTTGAAAACAGACTAGGAACTTACACCAATATTGCAGGCTTAACCTACCTTGGCAATGGAAATTTAAAGTTTTAAAGAAAAGAAAGAAGAAACAAACCTGATGTCCTGCTCTATAGCCTGGAAGTTGACCTTGACCACTGCCCAGTCTATAGCCTCCTTAACCTCCTCCAGGCCCTCTTTGATGTCATCCAGTCGCTTGTTTACCTGGTTTAGTATGATTTATTTTGAAATTTGATTCATTTCCCTGCATTTGAATCTCAGTGCATAGTCTGTTCATCATATTTATAAGTGGGTACCATTGATGGAAAAATAGAGCAATTATCAACTAAGAATCTAAATTGTCACAATTCTAGGATTGCATGGTTTCAATGTCACTTTAGGATCAAATAGCTCTAACTATTACCACTATTAATTCTCATATTCATGTTTGTGGTGTGTTAGCGATGTGATAGTAGTTGTGTCAACACAATCCAGCTACAGATATAGATGGTTAGATATCTTCCAAACCTCTTTGAAGCCTTCTTTCATTGCATCCAGCAATGCATTATCTTCAGGTAGGAACATTCCTAGTACGGAGGAGAAGATACCGATGCCGTCAACCCATGGTCCAATCATGTCGTTCATTTTCCCGAGGGCATTTGTGAAGTCTTTGAAACCTGATGCCTTGCCAAGGGTATCGGTGAAGTCCTTCCCTGCCTGAATGCCTTTATTGATCTTGTCGATGTCCTCCTTGGAGACATCACCGATGGCACAGGGTATGGTTACTGCCAGAAGAAGGAGGCACACAGCCTGCATAGAGGTAAACATGGCTGCAAAGACAGAACTTTATTATAGACCGTTATTCTACTTTATTAATGCACTAACTAGTCAAATGTGGCTAGTGCAATAATGCAGTCACGACATGAGATACTCAAGCAGGAGCGTGGACAAGAAAATTTGTCTAATCTTAATTTGTATAAGCTTAGTTATGTTATAATCTTAATACATTATCCTTCAATCACCAAATGGCACCACTGTATCATACCTGCAGTTTCGAAAAAGAAAGAAAGAAAAAAAAAAAAAAAAAGGGGGTTTGGGGCCAATAATTATGGCATACTAAAGATCTTCAGTCTTCTGTAAATGACTAAGATTATAACATTAAGATTATATGAATTGAGATCGGACAAATTTTCTTGTCCACACTCCTGCTTGAGCTTGTCATCGCGAGCATAATGCACTATGAGGAAAGTATTTATGGTATCAAATGGTATACTATCCTGAGAACCACCATTGATTATTTTAATCATACATGACAAGGTATTATGGAACCATATGAAAGATAATTACATGCATACCGATTGCAAATCAATCATTTGAAAACGTGCATCACAGATACAAATTCTCATCATATGGCCAATCTAACCCTATAATTACATTGATGCTTATGGGTCTGGGACCTCAATCTGCCATATTGTGGATATGTTAAACTATCAGAGAGGCGACTCGAAAGAGTTAAATAAAAATGAAAACCACAATGTAGCAAAGATATTGTATTCTCTGGTTCCTCTCGCTCTCTCTGTCTCTCGCTGTCTTTCTGTTTCTCTTTTCTATCAGTGTGTGCCTTTGTGCCTCCATATCTTCTGTATCACAAAGTGTATTCATAAGAAACCCAAACAACAATAATTTAACTAATTAAATTATAAATACCGTTCTTGTGTAGAAGCCATGGCTTGTACAGGAGTCAGAACCCTAGTGCGGCTTATAGGATCCTCTAAGGGTGGAGGATGAGGCTTATACGAGGGTTTTGCTAGTATATGTACAGTACTAAATTAGCAATTTTCAAACCCCCTGTGTGGCTTATATGATTCTACCAAGTTAGGGATACGGCCTATACAAGAGAATATACAGTAAACTTTCAGACATACCAAAACATGCACAGAGAAAAGAAACAGAGTCAAAAGGGAGTCCAGGTGAATGACTCCCCTCTTTAGGGGAGCCTATGCTGGCTAAGGGAGTCTAGGTGACCCCCTGGGTGACCTAAGGGAGTCTAGGTGACTCCCTGGATGACCTAAGGGAGTCTCCTAGGGGGAGTCACATAGCTCCCCCACACTCATCTAAGGGAGTCACATAAGCACCTGGGCTCCCTTAGAGAGGGGAGTCATTTTGGAGGCATCCTGGACTCCCTTTTGGCGCTGTTTCTTTACTCTGTGTGCTCACCTGTTTTGCTGGCAGCCAACTTCTGCCAATGTTCTCTGGTCTATCCTCCACACCTTGGTTTGTCAACTGAAGCTGGTGGAGTATTTATACTGAATGCCTTATCTTGAGTTGAAGTGACTTGGGACACAACATAATGTTATAATCTGATGTAATCTTACCAATGCAATGGATTTCTTCACTTCTGTTGATTTCACATGCAGATTAATACCAATCCTAATAAATCTAAATACTCTGATAATTACGATAGTTGACGATCACTCAAGAATTATTTGACCATTTGTATTGGATATTAATGTAAGGTTTAATCTCTAACAGTTCCAATTATAATGCATTTGATACTTCATAACCTTTTATCGATCTAGTGTTTCATTTGTCATCATGATGCAAATATGGTCATTATGGTGCAAATAGTGTAGCCATTTTATTGGCTACAGTGTTAGAGGATTTAATAGGAACGTACGCTTTTATGCCAGACTCTGACCTCCAGTTAGAAGCCCTCAAGAAGCCAAAGAAACCAATGCAGAGGGCAGCTTTTATAGGTAGACCGCTATGGGAGTCACCTAGATAAGTACATATGTTTATGACATCCTGGGGGGAGAGGGGAGGTGCCGGGCTTGGTATGTGAGGAACTAGTTTGTCTGCTCCTCAGGCCACCGTCTTTGCCTCTTTACACATGAGGCTTGACGCGTCACCTCCATGCTCAGTTATCCATGAAGAGGCCCCTGACGTGTAACATTTGTGAGATATCTTGCTTCTTAGAGAGTTAGCCAGAGGCACGAGTCTAATATTGTAGGAGCTAGAATATCAAGTCCATAGTGGACAGCAAATGTGAGATATGTAGTAGCATGTTTGAGTCTGTTCTTTTGAGTTGAATGGGAGATGGCTGATGTGTAGGAGGATATAGTCTGATAACCAAGTTGTGTACCTGTAAGTAGAATTTACGTTATGTCACATTCATATACGGTTGAAGAAGGGGTGTGGGAGGGAGGGTGGAGACTCCACCAGTCCCCTGAGTACCACCTCTTTGTCTGCATAGTCTCTCTTTTCTTTGTCATGATACCAGCTTAGGGCGTCCGCCAGAGGGATCTGAGAGCCGGGTTTATGACGTATGTCTATGTAGTGGTCAGCCACGGCTGCTTTTAACCATAGTTGGCGAGAGCAAGCAGCTAGTGCTGGATCTTTGGTCCTACCAGATCGTAGGGATGAGGCCGAAGCCATGTTGTCAGTGAAGACTACTATCCTCATGCTCGCAGAGGAGCGTGGTTTGAGGGTCCTATACGCCATCACAATATTGACTGCCTCCAACTGCGTTATATTAGTATACCTCTTGCAGTGTGGCGCGTCATAGGACAGTTTGTAGTAGTTTGTGTCAGAGTTTCCCCCACCTGCCTTTAGTGACGAGTCGCACTCTAGATGGAATTCTTGCAGGTCAGGTGTGAGAAGCTGCACTCCATTGGAGAGTTCAGCATATTTCTGGAACCATTTTACGTCGGCTCGAAACGATACAGACAGGTGGATACTACCCTTGTCTGGCGCAAGGCGTAGGGTGTCTAGAATTCTGCATATGAAATGCCTAGCATGTAGTACACATTTAGAGATATGTACCAAGCGACCAACTAGTGATTGGATTTGCTTCTTTGTGGCCGACTTTCTAGCAGACCAGGCTAGACACTCCTCCAGCACTTCCCGGAGCTTGTTGTCAGGGACTGAGAGTGTCATAAGTGAGGTATCGATGTAGAACCCCAGCGACTCCAGGGCCAGCGTAGGAGGGTGGCATTTATTAGGCGCTAACTGTAGGCCTAGTTTCTCTGCTAGCTTGAGGAAGTCATTATATGCTTGTTGGGCCCTCTCCAGTGTGGGCTCCACGAAGTCATCTAGGTACGCGAGGCACCAGTGTCCTTTGCGACGCATGAGGTACACTACAGCTGCGGTGGTCCTGTGACACGCCATGCTGCTAAGGCGGCAGCCGAATGAGGGGCAGAGGTCCAAATATATATATAAGGAGTGGGAGGTTGCCCACGTCCACCCGGAGCTGACGATATGCGCGAGAAAGGTCACTCTTCCATAAATACGAGGCAGAGCCGAGTGATTTTACCTTTGTCGCCAAGTCCTCTATAGATGGTAGGGTGTAGGGCCTGTGCTGGCCTTCAAAGCAGTTTTTGTGATGCCAGAGTTCATGCTACTGCCATCTGGAGATGAGAGGTCCAGGATGACTCTCCTGTCAGAGGAGTCCTTTTTTGGCTGAGTCATCAGAGGTGCCAGGTGAGTCCAGGGCTCAAATGGGCTGTCAGCAAATGGACCCAGGAGTCCACCCAAGTTCAGTTCAGTTTGTAACCTGTTTATGTCTATCGGGTATGCTGTTGCTGAACTATGATTGTCTGTTGTGGGGGTGGGGGGTGAGAGTGCAGTGTACCCTACCGGCCAGCCATACCTTAGGTATTGGCAGACCTATATGTCATGGTAGCCTTTGAGTTCACTCTCCCAGGCGGCTAGGTCGAGGCCCAAGGGTAGGGTTATCCTGGCGCCCAGGTGGTTAGGTAAGGCTGTCTCACTTATCTTGGAGTAGAGTTGAGCATGGTATGAGGCGTTTTCCCACTGCGAGGGCTGTAGTTTAGGCCAGATCTTTGATCTCACTTGTGCATACTGCTCAGGAGTGGGGCCAGTGAGAGTGGGGGTGAAGGCCGTTGTATATGAGAGGGCAGCATGTGTGACACCTATGTGTGTAACAACACTCTCGTCCTCAGCCACAGGTATAACACATTCATATGGGGTACATTCTTGCTCTATGTCCTGCATGGTAAGTGCTGTGGTAGCCGCCAGATTGTAGAGAAGCTGATTGCATGATAGGGAGGTAGCTGGGATGTTAATAGCATTTTGGCCAGGGTCAACCGAGCCAGTTGTTATTACTTTTATAGGGCCGACAGAAGCAGGCAGAGTGACAGCACTAGTGTGTTGATGATTTGTGGCGGTAGTCCCGCCACTGGGGGAGCCAGGGACAGTCAGTGATTTCGGTGCCATGAGACCGGGAGCCACTATTACCCCAGGGCATGACACTTGCGCGAGGGGAACAGAGCGTGTGTGACCTTTAATATTGAGGCCGGTCTTGTACGGCCTGTGGACGAAAGGATGAAGGGTGACCATAAGTAGCCCTTGCCCTGTTCCTGCAGCCAGACATAGGGTGGAAGCTTATGTAGTTCATGTTATCACGGCAGTATTTACAATGATGGCCCTGCTGAGTCACGCCTTCTAGGTGACCATCCAATTTGGTGCAGGACTCATGGTTGTTGTAGGCAGGGCAGGGGACATCAGGCCTACCTGTTGCCGGCCTCGGTGGGCGCCTTGGGGCAGCTGTTGTAGATTGTTGGTTACTAGTAGCCTGGCTTGTGTTCTGAGGGCGGGGTTGGTTAGGGTTTGGGCCTTGATGCAGTCGGCCAGCTCTAAACCTTGATCCCTCGGATCTCAGATCATGTATAGCAGCTTCATCAGCCCAGGTGAGACGGCCATTAGCGACCCTGGTCAGAACCTCTTCGGACCATTGCCACACCTGGCCCCACGCGAACTCCGACACATGAGGCGATACAGGCCAAAGAGGGGGTGAGGGGCGCCAGGGTAGTTTTTATACATTGGGGACCTCTCGTGATATAATCATGGGGATGAGTTGGTCTACCTTTAATTCCCGCGAGTTGATGAGCCGTGTCGGTGAGTAGAGCTGACACCTGCTGGTTTACCGCAGGTGTGGATGCTTGTGCCGAGCAGGTCGGCAACAACCCGGGGGCAGATACTGCAGGGGCTGCCGCAGATAGCAGGCCAAATATCTGTGCCTCCGGGTTGAGGGTAGATGGCCGCAGCGGCCGACGGGGCAGCCTTGCCCCCACCCGGCGGTCGGGCGTCTGGAACGACGTTGGAGTTGACAGCCGCTGGGGCAGTCGAGGTGACAGTTGTCGCTGGGATAGCTGTCACTACTGGTGTAGACGCCACGTGGGTGAGGTCAATGGCAGTGACAGCAGGGGCCACCGTCGCAGCAGCTGTGACAGCCGGGGTCGTAGTTGTGACTGCCACGGGGGCCGTGGTCGTAGGGTTTGCCGGGGCATCCGGGACTAGGACCGTTAACTTAGATAGCATGGTGACGGAGATCGTCTCAACAGTACCAACCCTTGCTTCAAGTGCGCCGCCGCCAGCTGTAGGTGGCGGCGGCGTGTTGGGCTGAGGAGCGGCGACCTTCTCCGTGTCAGCGTTACCGGCTTTCCCCACCTTAGGAGTCCTAGTTGAGGTCCGCGTCGGCTTAGTAGGCTTAGCAGGAGTTTTACCTTTAGGGGGGGGGCCATTATGGAGTATTTGATGCACAGGGGAGTAATAAAATCTATGCTTATTTACAAAATTTTTCCCCAGCTGAATAATGGCGAGCGGAAGTCCAAGTGGACGCTGTGACGTCACTAAGTTAGTGTGGCCTGCTGCCGCAGGGTGGCAGTGTAGTAGTTCGCGCCAACAATTTCCCGGTCCACCACCATTATCACTAGAATTTAAGAATTCGAGTCCAATGGTGATTCTACTTTCTAAGGCGTCATTCATGCATAATGTCAACTGTTCATCTCCGCAGGGTGCTTGAATGGACTCTATAGGGCTCCTAGGGGTTAGGCCATGGGCGCAGCCATATTCGGGGGTTGGAAGTTCAAGCAAGTACCACTAGATGGACACCTATAGACTCAGTACTGCCCTATGACGTCATAAACCCCGGTTAGCTGCTCCACCTACTGGCCAAGGGCCCGTACTGCAGGTTCTCAATTTGCCACAAGCGGTGCTGCTGTCGACGGCCAGGTGCCCTATAAGTTATCATATTTTCCAACGAGAGATCCAGTGGTGATCAGTAATCAAAACATATTTCAGTGTGTTTGCAAGCATAGGCATAGCTCAAATGCATTTCTACAAAATTGTACATTTCTTGCAATTTCATGCAAACAAACTACTGTAAACGTATATATTTTCGCGCATGTATATTTTCGCGCATTCGCCATAAAGTACAATTTCGCGCATATTTAAATTCGCGCATTTTGAAATATGGTAGTTCTGTTCCTATACTGGATAAATATTCGCTCTGTACTTATTTTCGCGGATTTTCATTTCCGCGAAAATCGCGAAAATATGTACAGCGCGAAATAAAGTACGTTTACAGTAAACCAGTTTCTCTATACATTAATTTATCAACGACCATGGTTACATTGATATTATGACCAAACCGCAGTTAATGCTTTAACTGGCAATCACATTGTTATTTTAGGAAATGTGACTGGCTGAAAAGGGCAGAGAATTAGAACTATACACTGTTAGAAGTAAGTACTGTTACTCTACAGCAAATACTGCAGGCAACTTTGGTTCCACTAGATTTTGCTGTCGACCTACAGCAAGTCAGCTTGTGTATATTTAGAGCACTATGTAGTGTACAGGGACAGCAAAATCTTCTGTTACTGTACAGCAAAATTGAATGTAAATCATAGTCTGAAGGTCCTGCGTTTGCCTCTCAGTGCTGATCATATTTTTAACCATCCATTTTAGGTGGATGTAGGTAAAACAAAAGAAATGGTTTGACCAAAGATTGAACTCACGACCTGCAGTGCTGGAAATGGGCCCTGTCTCGTTGCGCCACAGAGCCAGTGTTACCAACATTCATATTGGGATATACCTCTACTCTACTTCTCAACCGATCGATTATAATTTGTAAAGGTTTGGGGTTTGCCTCCCAGCGCTGGTGATATTTCTAATCATCCATGTGAGGGGAAAACAAATTTTAGGTGGATGTAGGCCTAGGTAAAACAAGAAAAGTGGCTTGACCAAGGATTGAACTCACAACCTATGGTGTTGGACACGGGCCCTCATCCGTTGTGCCACAGAGCCAGTGTTACCAATGGTCATATTGGGATATAGGCTATCTTTGCCGTGTCTGTATTAAATGAGCTACAGCCTTATTGCTAAAGATCCCTAATGAGAGGTGGCTAGACCAAGGATCGATCCCACAACCTCTTGTGTACATATTACAGGGAAACATACTGTAGATCGATGTACAAGTCACTACCGTAACCTGCATCTACAGCAACAGAAAGGTACATGTACAAATTTTGCTGTTATGTTTTTAACAGCAAAAGTGCTGTATAGTAACAGCACATTTTGCTGTTCAAGAACAACAACATTTTACTGTGTAGGTGTTTTGGTTATTGTTTATGCGTTGTAATGACCCCGCAGAGCAGGGGAAGGCTCACATCGCCGTTTATAGGCTAGGTCAAAAGGTTATTGCTTTCTTATTCTTAATGTATCTGGCACAATGACACCGTCTTTAATAAAAGAGGAGTAAATTAGAAGAATTAGTTTATTGATAGGTTTCCTAAGGATGACTTTATTATAATCCAAGATGAATACCATCCATCGCCTCAAAAACAATGGCGTTGTATTCCTTGGCCCCATAAATGTATATTCAGCATTTGGAATGATAATATAATATGATAAGAAGATAAGATAAAGGATTTAGACATATTTGGTGGTGGCATTTTGAATTAAGGCACCATATCATTTCTAGAGGATTTGGAATAATTTGACAATACTTCATCTTTTGAATTCGTCATAGCCCCAGGGGTAGACACTAATGCTGGCCCGGGAGCCAATGGCCCGTAGTTTTGGGTCCGGGCCCGTAGTTTTCTGACTATTTGCATTGCTATGGGCCCGGGTGGGCCGTAGCTAATTAATTACATGCTATCCTGTTTTGAACTAAATTTTGCCGGAATCATTCTCTATGCTCTAAAGTATAGGCATGTTATATATCGTTTTAAAGGTAAAATCGTGAGCACCCTAAATATGTTACACAAAACAGCATATATAGTCAATATGTATTCTCATTGCTTCTAAGACATATCATAGAACAGGACACATATATATATAACAACCTTATTGTCTCTCAATAGCTGGGTCCATTTTAAAGAAAATATTTTACATCTGCCGTCCCTATGTACTGACTTTAAAGCTAGGTTATGAGCTAATTTGGGGTCGATTACACTCTTTTAGTAAAACAATGTATTAGTGTTGATAATGTCTAGATTGTTGTGTGTATTTTTTTTATCCTTCTGCACTTATAAATGCATAAAATATTGGTCAGTAGTTTAGGTCAGGGAAATCTTCTCTATAATAGACACGGGTCTCCTAAACTATTCTGACCATTGGTATCTCTAAACCAATATATGTTGTGTACATATAAGGCCTACATATAAACATCAGAAGGGTTTAAAAAAGTACAAACATACGCATACAGACATTATAAACACAAAGACATTCTGTAACTAATGCAAAAATATTGGCCCCAAATTAGTTTCTAATCCGTCCCGGGCCCAGAGTTTTAATCCCGGGCCCATAACTTTCTGAGGCTGCGGGCCGGGTGGCCCATGGTCTGGAATGTTAGTGTCTACCCCTGTAGCCCCCTAGCAAATTCACACTCTTTGGGAAAAGGTGGATACAAATCATTAACCTTCTGAAAAGATCTCCCCTGGGAGAGTAACTTCTGTAAAATGACTTTGTGGTTGCTTCCTATCCATGTCACTTGATAGAAGAAGGAAAACAAAATACAAATATACTAGGTGTAAAGCTTTATTTCTAAAGAGGATTTGAGACCTAGTTTACCCACTGTAGAACATCCAATGGTTCCTAACCCAGGAACCGCGAATGAGGGACATTTCTTTCCATGTACTTCTTGTTGATATTCCCTTCACTGCCCACCCCTTGGTAGATCTAATCGCAGCCTTTGATACACCATGCCATCCAGTCTCCTCCAGGCAGACCCGGGCAGAGTTGTCGCTGCAGTGGCCACTTGAGTGGGGGCAATTCTTGTTTGCGATTGCTGCAGTTGCTGCAGCCTTATCAAAACTACCAGATGGGTAAGCGGTGGAAATCATGAAGTTGCGGCCATAATGGCGGAACTGGATGTGGCTGTATTCGGTGTAGTACTGTACTGCATGGTTATTGAACCCAGTAACATCTGTATAGATCAGAACGAACCAGTACATCCATGAGTACTTGTCAGACAGGAAGTTGTACACTGCATCACGGAAAGACTCATGGTTCCAGCCATCACACTCCTTGGACAGCTTATCCACCTCTCCACGGAACAGTTTCTTCCAGGCGCTCTCTAGTTCCACATCTGCATTCTGGAATGCCTTCTGAGACTGTAGAAGCCGGGTCTTCCAGATCTCCACCATCCCACGATCGTGCTCCTTGAACTTCTCATAGCCGACCTCGATGTCAGATGCCTTCATCAGGAGAGCGATGCAGCCCTTCATGAAGTCGTTCATCTTGGTACGGCGGTAATCAGTGTACTTCATACCTGCCCGCAGCACGTTCTCAGAGAATACCTGAAACAGGCAAAGGGCAAAATATGACAGTCATAACCAAATATCTAATACAGCTGTAGCGGTGATGCCCAGACTCCCAAGACTCGTATATAACACTGATAACGAAAAGATATACGTTGGTAAACAGACAACACTGCCATTCTCACAGCCAGTCCTGTCGTAGGCACGCCTCTGAATAACTAGTATATACGCTCATTGGCTATAACCATGGGGATGCTAATCCAGCCAGCAAAGATACGTTGGGCCAACTGTAGCTAATGTTGGACTGATGTTGTACCAACATTGGGCCAACCAGGTTTAGTGCCTAAAAATGATGTAGTTTCAACATATTGTAGCGGCGACGGAGAGGGGGCTGTGGGTTCACAGACCCCCTCCGCCACGTGTTGTATATAAGTCAGAAGTTGATACGCCAGGAGAGGAGACGGCTGGCTCCGCCGCTAAATAGCGGCGGCACCGGCGGAATCCCCTCCGATGCGGAAACGTTCAAAACGGGGCCGTCGGCTAGTACAATATCCCACAAGATCGATTTTGCTGGAAACCAGCAGCTCCGCTGCCGGAGATACTGGCGCGGGAAAATCGTGGAGACAGCGTTCGTCTGACCTACTATACTGCATGGCGGGAATGCCTCAGCATATCAGAAATAGGATCGGAGTGGCGTAATATTTTCAATCTCCAACTCTGAGTTCAAGGTAGAACTTATGATTGGGCCAGCTTGGGGCGCGGTGCATCGCTGGGTACCGACCTGATTTACTGGTATGTGTAACCAGAAAGGGACCAGCGAAGGGACACCCGGGGTGCCTGGTTCTAGGTAATCCACAACCCATGCATGCTTCTGATTGTCTGTGTGCAGCCAAGTGTGCAGAACTGCTGGTGCTAGGCCTAACAGGACCAGCAAAAGCCCTTTTCTGCTGGTGCCCTACTGCATAGTATACAGTGTGATCACCAGCATGAGGCATTGGGTTATTCATAGAACTGGGGATCCCAGTCTATGTTATGTGGTCCATTGTACTCAGTGGGCTCTGGGTGGAGGATCTTGTGTATAGACTACTACATAGCAGTGGTAGATTGCTGTGCTGTTTGATCATTGTACGGGTTTCAGCCTGAAGGCCTGTTCAGAAGTATGGGAATACTGTGTACTTGTATCAATATATTATATTATATCATAACCCAGTGGGGTTCTATATATTTATAATAATGTATTAAGTATTAGAGTACTCGCCCCTAACCAAAGGTCAGTGGTTTGAGTGGGGATCATGGAGTCTAAGGAGGATATAGGACCTGACTTGGGGGGGACTTTGTTTTTGAAATAAATCCCTATGTATGATTTACACAGACTTTTGTCTGTGTAAATCATACATAGGGATTTATTTCAAAAACCGATGTCTATGTATCAATATTCTTTCAAATGTTAACTATTTAGTTAAAATAATATTAACTCCACTTAAAATATAGCTGCACATCAGAAACTATCAATTTAGAAAGCTATTCCTGGCTCTGCATTTCACTTTAATCTCAGCTTAAAAGGCCAACAGGTGATACATGTCCCTCCATTTTTTAGACCTTATTTAGCTACCATTACCAACAAAGGGTGTCCTTCAAATAAAACAACTAGCATTTTGTTATATTACAAAGAAAGATGGTAATTAAGAATAATGTAGATTATATTTGGAATACCCCTGGTTTCAAGAGTTATATTAAGCACTTGGGGCACAATTAATGACCAATTATCAACAAAGATAACAGATCTGCTGTGCAAATATATCTCCATGCAACCATTAATGCCCTCTGGTAGAGGTTGGAGGTAGGCCTACTAGGGTTGGTTTAATGTTGGGCCAACGTTGGTATGACATGAACTATCTGACATTGTACCAACATTGACTAAACACTGGGAGTATTTCAGACATTGGTACAACATGAATTTACCAACGTTGGTATGACATGAATTTTCTGGCATTGTACCAACTCTGGAAAATTACTAGGAGTATTCTCGACATTGGCATGACATAAATTTGCCAACATTGTATCAACGTTGGCAGGCCAACGTTGGCACAATGTTATAATGTTACACGCGACAGCATCGACCATTGCCAACGTTGGCCCAATGTATCTTTGCTACCTGGGCTCTTCTCCTAGAGAGTCATGAATCTGGCTGGAGCTTGGTCTATTGCTTCAAAGGGTGAGTCATGGTGGTGCGTTTTAGAATATGTAATAAAGTACCTGGTCATCATTGACGATGGAGTCCCAAAGGATGAGCCCGGCCTCGTTATACTCATCTTCATATACCCGGATGAACTCTTCCTTGCCATGCTCTGGGTTTGGTGCCTGGATGACTTCCTTCAGCTTTTCATCCATCAATCTGTGTGTTAGAAAAACTGAATGTTAATTCTACTCTCTTAGTACATTTTCACCACTTAAACCATTGGCCTATTAGGGCTCAAAATCTGTAGGAAAATCCAACAGCTATACAAAGTGAGAAATGGAAATCAAATTCTCCCTATATGCAAGAATCCGAAGCCGCTCAAATATCTCAAATTCCTCCTGCCAAAGTAGGAAAAGACTGCCTAGGCGCCGGTGCTCACTACCTCAGGCGGGCTGCCGCGGCTTTATCTATACGTATGGGCTTGGACTTTCCCTAGACAATGTGTTTCAAGCTGGAGATTGGAACAGCTTGACTACCCTCAAATATCTTATAAAGCCCTTGTCGGGTCAGGTGCACTCACACAGCGAAGAAAATATGGTGGCTCTTCTGCGCCTCTGAATTTCGTCATAAATAAATGTCATGCCTGTCATTTGATAAATGGGGCGGCAAATGTCCAAATGTACAGGTCTGCGTGTTTGTCAACTTCATACAGGTTCAATAATGTTGTAGGCCCTATATATATCTTGGCAATAGAGAAGTTTAAAAGCCAGAAATAAACAAACCTGATGTCCTGCTCTATAGCCTGGAAGTTGACCTTGACCACTGCCCAGTCTATAGCCTCCTTAACCTCCTCCAGGCCCTCCTTGATGTCATCCAGTCGCTTGTTTACCTGGTTTAGTATGATTTATATCAAAAGTTAATTCATTTTCCCGCATTTAAAACTCAGATTTATAGCGTGTTTTTCAGTTCATTGTGTGCAGTCATCTCATTTATGTGGGTACCATTGATGGAAAGAAAATTATCAACTAAAATAAAAAAATATCTTGATTTTAGTGATGCATGCATGGTTTCAGTAAAGTGATTGACTCTATGATTGAATAGAATAGCTCTAAATATCTTTAACTATCAGTTCTCCCACAAGTATTTATGTTCATGGTTTATTAGTGCTGTGATAGTAGTTGTGTCAACACAATCCAGCTACAGATATATAGATGGTTAGATATCTTCCAAACCTCTTTGAAGCCTTCTCTCATTGCATCCAGCAATGCATTATCTTCAGGTAGGAACATTCCTAGTACAGAGGAGAAGATACCGATGCCGTCAACCCATGGTCCAATCATGTCGTTCATTTTCCCGAGGGCATTTGTGAAGTCTTTGAAACCTGATGCCTTGCCAAGGGTATCGGTGAAGTCCTTCCCTGCCTGAATGCCTTTATTGATCTTGTCGATGTCCTCCTTGGAGACATCACCGATGGCACAGGGTATGGTTACTGCCAGGAGTAGGAGGCACACGGCCTGCGTAGAGGTAAACATGGCTGCAAAGACAGAACTTTATTATAGATTAAAATAACTAAATTTATATAGAAATTAAATTAGATAAAAACAAAGTTTGCGTTTTCCTGCTCCCCCCCCTCTCTCATGACAAAACTTTATCATAGATTAAAATAACTAAATTTATATAGAAATCAAATTAGATAAAAACAAAGTTTGAATGTTCCTGCTCCCCCCTCTCTCCCTCTCTCCCTCTCTCTCTCTCTCTCTCTCTCTCTCTCTCTCTCTCTCTCTCTCTCTCTCTCTCTCTCTCTCTCTCTCTCTCTCTCTCTCCCTTTCGCTCTCTTTCGCTCTCTCTTCTGCTCTTTGTTCATGCTCACCTGTTTTGCTGTCAGCCAACTTCTGCCAATGTTTTCTGGTCTATCCTCCACACCTTGGTTTGTCAACTGAAGCTGGAGGAGTATTTATACTGAATGCCTTATCCTGATTTGAAGTGACATGGGACAAAACATATGTTATAATCTGATGTAATCTTACCTAGACAATGGATGCAGAACTTTCTCCAAAGGTTAACTATGTGACGAATAGCATGTAGGATTGATAGCCGGCGTGAGTTCACTTCACTTCGGTTGATCCTACGTACAGTGCCAACCATGATACATGTACAAATACATAGTCAAAGGACCATGGCAAGAGGGTCAGATGGGTGCCAACATAAAATAACTACATCCTTTACCAGTTCGGTTTTATTACTTTCTAAAACCTGGTGAAATAAAGTTATAACATGAATTTATATGTATATACACCATACCTGGTACCCAGATGGGTACCAATTTAAAAACAAAGTGGTTTAAAAGTTAAGGTTTAATAATTTCTAAAACTTGTTGAAATAGATTTATTAAATGTCTGTGTACATGTGCCCGATCTTTGACCCTTTCTTGCTTGCGGTCATAGAGGACAGCCGATCATAGAGGGCACCCAGTCATAGACTATAAACTTGTATTGATCTGGTGAGACTTATCCACATATCCCAGCTAACAAAAAACTTATTTTACGTCAAAATAACGTCCTACAACTGTATATAACGTTATGCCATAGTGAGAAGCCTTAGAGAAACGATATATAACGTTAAATAACGTTAAAAGATGTTGTATAACATTTTTTGTTTATTGGGATATGTATAAGCAATGAGGCAAGGCATTATCAACCAGGTGGTGGTTTTCATAAAATCTCCCACAGACATCCGGTTACAAGATGGTAAAGTCTGATACCGCCTTGACTCTCTAGTTATAGTGCATCTGCACTGTGAGGTTTAACACGCTAAAGCAAAGTAATATAGTCATCTAATCCGTGACATTTACGCCTATAAAGGCATAATTACCATACAGGTTTTCTTTTTTTTTAACCATGTTATTATATGGAGTTGAATAAGAAAAAAACACACGACTCAATCAACCTTTACCCATGGATAATATATCTGTCACAGAAGGCTGCCAAACATTTTAATCCGATGTAAAAGATGAGTTCGGAGATATTCTGGGTTCGATTTTATATTTTTCAGTTAAACAATGTATTTGTGCACTTAATTATCATATACATGTGTATGGAACTTTCCATTTATAAATGCATGGAATATATAGAATGGGTCAGGTAACAGTATCTAGATTCCTCCTGCAACTATCAACTTTATTCATTATTTCTTGAGCTTCTCTATGGGTTTAGATATCACATTGAATGTTTTATCAAGTGCTAAGTATAATGTTGATACATATTTGACTTTTGGCCCATGCGTCTACACAGATAATCTATAGGTTTAGGATATTAGTCAGTGGTGGCCATCCCAGGTTCGTCATCATTTTAAAATTTAGTTTGGGCGTATAAGGAGCCAAAATATACATATAACTACGTGTTTTTCAGTCATTTCTGTCTTCCTATGAATACGACCAATCTGTGTTTGTTAATACTGTCAGGTTAGTCAAAAAGACTAACCCACCCTAGTATTTTCTTTTTTATGCGTATTAGGTTTAGTCAGTTTGACTCAGGCATTAGTTTTACCGTAGTCACTTTTGAATATTTATACCCCTATAATGAACCTGATAGCCAGTACTGACTAACCTCTTAAACTTATGGATTCTCAGTGTACATGTACTGTGTGTCGTGATTCAGGGAGTCTGGCGTATCACTCTAGGATTTCGTGAATTATCAACACTGCATTGCAATCTAGAGTAATTGTCACAAGGTACCCATATCAGACCCAATGAAGGTGACAGCTGTGAATTAAAGTTCTTTCACACAATATATCAAGATACGCACTTAGCATTTTGGCCAAGTGACCTATAGTTCCTGTGGAAAACACACGTGCATTTTGCATTTTTGGTACGTTTGTTTGGTAATCTTTCAATAAAACGAATTGTTCGAATTATAAACATGTATTATGGGCTATAATACATCTTAAAGCTTATTTTAGTGCTTATCAATTCATATTTAAGAAGTGATTCCCACAAAACTCTCAGATATTATCTCAAATCATGTTATAGATCCTGCCTTTAACAATCACTACCTCGCTGGTCACACTTTTATTGTTTTATATTGATTCAGAAAAAAAAACAAAAGAGCGGTAGCAACCTCAAACTTTATCGTGTGAATCTACGTATACGTGCCCTGAAAACGAGTTAATGTTCAATTATACCAATACTTGTTATCCAAATATTGACTCACTCTTAGGGAGTAGGGGGCGTGCTGATGTGAATGCTGGCCCCACCCACTTCCATCTCTATATATCAACGCACTAATGAAGAATCGGGAATGAGTCCGGCGAATTGGAATGACAAGCAAAGAATGCAATGATGACATATATTATATGTTTATTCAGTTTATGCGAGGGTCCAGCTGAGGGGGGGGGGGTACTGCGAATTGGGACAAATACATGTTGCATAAATAGACAAAGGTTCAGGAGTTTTGGTCTGTTGCCTGGGTTATTTCACGAGTTGAAGGTGGGGCCGTGAAGTAATCAAAGCAACATACCTAAATGAGTGTGCCTTTGTATTCTTTTACAAAGTTTTTCTATTCAAAATACCAAAATTATGATAGGGGAGCCTAAAATAACCCTTTCTACGCTGTTCAAGTGTAAACGAACCACCCTTTTTGATCACATCACAGGGCCGTGAAATATGGCCATGGGTTATTTCACGGGGGGAGTGAAAAACTGTTTTCTTTTGTTAATACCATGAGGTATAATTATGTGCATGGGAGGACAGTAGGTAAGACTGCTGCCACTCGTATCCGAAAGCAGAGGTAATGATGCTGAAGATATATAATCTATGAGATATAATGCCTAGGAGTTTCCTGTGATGTAACATTCTGGATGTATGACTAAATAGACAAGCCCTCAATGATTCTTAGTTGGGCTTTATAACCAGGTCTATGGACCAGCTATTTCCCCATAGAAATTGTAATCCCCTTTAAATAAAGCATACAGACAGCTTCATATACATTTAGGTCTCTTAATTGTAACCTGTTAATACTTCTCTAAACAAAATAAGTTTATATCTAAATATATCAATTTTATTTCTATATCTATACCTATATCTTACAACTATACAAATGTAGGCCTATATCATTTTCCATGCTTTACGTGACGCCTCTGAGTAGCTGACACTTAACCAGGTTGTAGTACAGGCCTTGTTTCTGCAGCAGGTGTTCGTGGCTACCCTCCTCCACGATAGAACCACTGCAATACAAGAGCAAGCTTACCACTCAACACATGTTACCAACAAAAGACAATCAGATTTCATCCTAGTTAGCTAGTGAGAGAGAGAAGGGGGGGGGGGTATATATACATAGAGAGAGTTTGCAACAAGTATGAAGTTAGGCCTTGACTAATCGACTTTTCGTCGATTCTCACACAATTAATTCTGTCAGATCATGGATGATCAGATCTCTAGAGGTCTGGATGTCTAGAGGGTTTGTTTATCTCTACATCTGTTTGAGTCCAATTTGTGAGAATGGGTCCGATCTAACAACAAAATCAGGTAGCGCAGTCCTAACTTGCCCCATCATGATCATACCTGTTGAGCACTAGAATCCTGTCTGCCTGTCGCACGGTGCTGAGTCGGTGTGCTATGATGACCACGGTCCTGCCCCCCACCGTCCTGTGTAATGCCTCTTGCACCTGCACACAGTCCAGGCAATCATGAGGTACCCGTGAACATAGTTATAATAGACTATTGTACATATGCTAAATCTATCAAACATATATAATATAATGGCTTTCAGTGCAACTCTATTACTGCAGATGACGCATCATTGACGTATGCTGGGTATCGTTTCTAATGTAGCCTTTTGAAAACATACAAATAAACCTGAGAGAGCTCAATTTGAGGATAATTATATAGGCCTACGTGTATATTGTATACTAGTATGCATGAATAAAGATAAAGCCAACAGAGATAAAAAGGTTTGTTTCAGGTGACCCGACCCTACCTAGCAAATGTGCACCGACTGTAGAAATTGGTATACAAATTTGAAAAAAACACACATAATTCTTTGGCCATTTCTTAGCTATTTTAGAGTCAGGACGTTGATTAGTGAGTCAGCACTAACATTTGCCAGTCGATTTTGTGGTACTTTTCAAGCTAAAGTTTTTAAATAGAAAAGTACAAAAAAAAGAAAAAGAAGAAGAAGAAGAAGAAGAAAACCCTACCCTAGATTTTCAGATCACGTAACCTGAAGCACACCTTTTATTATTGTTGGCTTAAGCAAAGCTTTCAGGTTGTTTATATCAGTGGTTTATATCAGCACTGACCTGTTTCTCAGACTCGGTGTCTAAGGCGCTGGTAGCTTCATCCAGCAGCAGGACTCGGGGGTTCCTGATCAGCGCACGCGCAATAGCCACCCTCTGCTTCTGGCCACCTGGTGGCGAATTAGTTAAAAGAACATATAAGTGCCTGTTACATGGACGTCATCTGACGTCAAAACGACGCTGCATCTGCCTTCTAACTTAAGTTACATATTGAAGTCAGATGCCTTCAAAATCAGAACGTGTTTGATTTCAACTGCAATTTAATTTTGAAGGCAGATGCCGTCAAAATCATTGATGTCAGATGACGTTAGTGTAACAGGGCCTCCAAGGATGCATATGAATGACGTTCCAAAAACAATACCCAGTGGTATTAAGGCCTGATATAAGGGAGTGCTCTCCCAGCTAGCAAGGATACGTTGGGCCAACGTTGGCATTGGTCGGCACCGTCGCAGGCAATATTTGAACGCTGTGCCAACATTGGCTGGCAACGTTGGTACACCGTTGGCAAAACCATGTTGGACCAACGTTGGTAATACTCCCAGTATTTTGCCAACGTTGATACAACATCACATAATTAATGTCAGACCAACGTTGGTAAATTTATGTTGTATCAACATTGGCAATACACCCAGTGTTCTGCCAACGTTGGTACAACGTCACATGATTAGCGTCATGCCAATGTTGGTAAAGTTATGTTGTACCAACATTGGCAATATGACCACTGTTTTGCCAACGTTGGTCTAACGTCAGATAATTCATGTCATACCAACGTTGGCCGAACATTGACCCAACATTGCTTTCTCAACAATCCACCAGAGGGCATTGAAGGTTACCTGGAGATATTTTTGCCAGCATATCCATTATATTCTCTCACAATTGGTCATTGATTAGGCCCTATGTGTATAACATAGCCTCTAAAACCAAGGATATTCAATCTATAATCTACATCATTCTTAATTACCACCTTTCCTCACAATATAACCAAATGCTACTTATATTGCTACAATGACACCCTTTTGCGGGTAACGGCAGGTACATAAGATCTGAAGGATCAGGTGTCTTGGTATCACCTCTTGGCCCTAAAAGCTGAGATTATAAAAAGGTGAAATGCAAAGACAGAAATGGCTGTTTCTAAAATGATGATTCTTGATAGCCATGTCTTGAGCAGAGTTGATCACATGAGAGTGAAAATGATACTTAATGTTGATCAAAATCAGTTTCAGACTGTAAATCTAAAGCATGTTTGTACAACGTCGGTCCAACGTTGGGCCAACATCATTTCATGGTGACGTCGGTCCAACGTTGGCTCGTACGGACAAATAAACGTTGGGACAACGTTGATATTTGACATTGGATCAACGTCATTTTTAAGGTCTGAATATGGTTGGCTAGATGTTGGAACAACGTCAGAATATGACGTTGGGCCAACATTGATCCAACGTCATTTTGTCTTGACGTCATGCCAACGTTGGCTCGTACGGACAAATGAACGTTGTACCAACGTCAGTATCTGACGTCAATCCGACCTTGTACAACGTTAGTCCAACGTTGGGCCAACGTATCTTTGCTAGCTGGGTATCTTTTGCGAGCTCAGGCCAGATTTCGTGATATTGATAAAGTGACATGGTACATCAAATCACTACGCTACCTTCAAAGGGTTAACACATTGGATAATGCAGTTCTGAATGCAGAGAGGAAATTCATATTTCATATCTATATATATATATATAGTTAAGGGAATTGAAACATATCCATATCTATACTGAAATACATCTATATACCTGAGAGTTGTTGTCCTTTCTCCCCTACATAGGTCTCCATCCCATCCGGGAACTTGCCTATAAAGTTGGCCGCGTTGGCGTCTCTGGCCGCCCTGATGACGTCATCAGGCGTGACGTCATCAGGGGGCAGGCCGTAGGAGATGTTGTCTTGGATGGAGCGGGCAAAGAGGGTCGGCTCCTGGGACACTATAGACATCTGTTTATGAAAAGTGTTATGGAATCAGGTAGAGATTAATTTATATATAAATTTGCCAAAAACCTAATTTCCTAATGAAGCTACAATTCGCTTGTGAAAGGGGACTTTGATAACAGGATGGAAGACAGGAAGCAATAATTATAAAGGTACTCCTTTAGTTGTTTGATATTTCAATCACGATTAAGAATGTTAGAAACAAGCCTTATTTCATACCTCTAGTCTACTGTACCATGTTTTCAAAAACAGGATTCAAAAGAGGTCTTGAAAATGTTTCTTAGGCCCTTACATTGAATCTCAAATAAGCGAATCGTATTCAAGCTTTGATCTGCACTAAAAGTCCCCATCAAGTTTAAGGGCGCCTCATAACTATATCAAAATGGTACGATAGGCAGACTGCAATATGAAATAGCACATCTCTGAAGGCTTTGCTATTACGCTCGATACCCCATATGCCCTATACAATATCAACCATATATCTCTATAGATGAAGTTGATATGAACCACAGCTTACCTTAGACCTGAGGTAGGTGTGTTTGTAATCCTCCAGGGGGCGGGAGTCTATGGTCACGTGACCAGAAGCTGGTGGGTAGAAACGCTGGAGGAGGTTGAAGACTGATGACTTGCCCGCCCCGCTTGGACCTACCAGGGCCACTACCTCACCTGGTTCTACACGCAGGGACAACTCCTGTGTGGGCAACAACTGCATGAATTAGGTCCCGTGTGGGCAACAACTGCATGAATTAGGTCCTGTGTGGGCAACAATTGCATGAATTAAGTCTTGTGTGGGCAACAACTGCATGAATTAGGTCCTGTGTGGGCAACAACTGCATGAATTAGGTCCTGTGTGGGCAACAACTGCATGAATTAGGTCCTGTGTGGGCAACAACTGCATGAATTAGGTCCTGTGTGGGCAACAACTGCATGAATTAGGTCCTGTGTGGGTAAGAACTGTATGAATTAAGTCCTGTGTGGGCAACAACTGCATGAATTAGGTCCTGTGTGGGCAACAGCTGCATGAATTAGGTCCTGTGTGGGCAACAACTGGATGAATTAGGTCCTGTGTGGGCAACAATAACTGCATGAATTAGGTCCTGTGTGGGCAACAACTGTATGAATTAGGTCCTGTGTGGGCAATAACGTCAGGAATTAGGTCCTTTACTTCTTTACAGGACAAAGTAAAAAAAATTGTTGCTTTCTCAATATACAAAACCTTTTGAAATATTCATGAACAAATTGAAAAACGAAATGTTGCTCGCTTTTTTTCAAAGTAAAATGACCACTTTTTTCCTTTTTTTATTGGGGGGGGGGGGGGCTTACCTTAAGGACGTTGACATCAGGACGTGTGGGATATGCAAATGTTACATCCGTTAACTCTATTTTCCCCTCAAGGTGGTCAGGTGCTTCCATTCCGTCAGGTGGTGCCACTTGTTCTGCGTCGAGATACTTGAATACCTTCTCAGATGCCCCAAGCATGCGATTTAACCACTGGTGGATGTTTAACATGCTCTAGAAAAGCAAAAGAAAATTGAAATGCATTATTTATTGACTGATTTATTTCGAAATATGTAAAAGAGGATGGTATTCAACAATCCTGACCATTGAGTATGTGGATATTGGATATGTGGATATTAGGCCTTCTTTGAAAAAATAGACAAAAGCCCACAAAAAAAGATCAGTGTACTTCATTTTTCAAGAGTATTAGCCAGAGTAAAACCATGAAAACCACTTTGTTGACGGGTCACCTGACTGATGAGGTCCTGTACACTGACCAGTGAAGAACGGCCAAGGCATTGGAACTGCTCGGTCTGCTGGGTATGGGGACTGCCTCATTCTTACCATGCAATAAAGGACACTTACATACATGGCTAGATGAGGTACAGGACACTTACAGACATGGCTTGGTGAGGTACAGGACACGTATAGACATGGCTAGATGAGGTACAGGACACTTATAGACATGGCTAGATGAGGTACAGGACACTTACAGACATGGCTAGATGAGGTACAGGACACTTACATACATGGCTTGGTGAGGTACAGGACACTTACAGACATGACTTGGTGAGGTACAGGACACTTACATACATGGCTTGGTGAGGTACAGGACACTTACATACATGGCTTGGTGAGGTACAGGACACTTACATACATGGCTAGATGAGGTACAGGACACTTACAGACATGACTTGGTGAGGTACAGGACACTTACAGACATGACTTGGTGAGGTACAGCACATTGACAGACATAGCTTGGTGAGGTACAGGCCATTCACAGACATGGCTTAGTGAGATACAGGACACTAACAGACATTTTAAGTTCAGTTTGGTATCTATATAACAGTTTTACAGTAAATTATTGACTATTAATCAGAGTAAAATCATTGAAATAACTTTTTAAGGTCAGTCGAGGGCTGTGTTAAACAGCTGGTGAAGAACGGCCAAGGCTCTGGGACCGCTCGGTCTACATAGGGACTGCCCATTCTTACCATGATATAAAGAATACTTACAGACATGGCTCCCCCCAGTTTTGTGAGGTACAGGATAAAAGACACGAGGTCCCCGCTGCTGATTCGCCCCTTCACCACCAGGTGGCCGCCATAGAAAATGGTGGACGCCATTAACGTCATGTGTAGCACCTGGAGGAGGGATATTGATAAAGTACTAAAGTATTGAGGTACTATTATAATAAGATAAGATAACAATAATTTCTGGAATAGACTGCCAGGATTTGGTTTGATTTTATCAATTGCTTTATTTTGCCTTTAAAACAAATCTAGGATTAAAGGTGACCGACCCAAAAATCGATATCTGAGTTTTAAAAAGATGTACCCTCCAAACAGAACTTAAGACTGACACAAGTTAGTATCTTGTGTATTTCTCGGGAAAATCATAAGCTGTATACACAAGATAGACACGGGAGATTCTCAAGAATAGTGAACATTCCTCGTGATAATGTTCAATAGTGATGTGTATTTCCCGAGTTTTATTGGTGCAAATAACAAGAAATTTGACAAGTAGAATGATGACGTGAATTTCACTCATTCAAGAAAGTGTCCAGAAAACATAACAGAAATGTTCTGAATTTCTCGAATTTCACTTGTTCAAAAAACAAGAAAAAGTCCAGAAATGTTCAAGAAACATTCCGAAGTTTGCATAGGGATCGTGAGAGTAGTATAGTATGTATCGGAACGGGACTATAGTTAAGTACTGTTTATTACTCAATCGACATGCAGCCAATCAGAGGCCTCCATTTGGTCACGTGACCGGAAGTGACCTACTTAGGGGATTAGTGGTGACGTCACGTGACCTAGTTAGCCAATCAGAGGCCGCCATTGGGTCACGTGACCGGAAGTGACCTACTTAGGGGATTAGCGGTGCATTCTGGGTAACCCTGCAGCCAATCAGAGGCCTCCATTGGGTGACCGGAAGTGACCTACTTAGGGGATGGTGCATTCTGGGTAACCTACTGACCTACTTAGGGGACCGGAAGTGACGTCACATGACCTAATGGCCAACCGGAAGTGACCTCATTGAGGATCACGTGACCGGAAGTGACCTGATTGATCACGTGACCGGAAGAAGAAGAAGAAGAAGAAGAAGAAGAAGAAGAAGAAGAAGTGACGTCACGCGACTTAATGAAGAGATGAGCGTCTTTAAGGGGTCACGGGCTTTAAAATGTGATATCTTTTTTTTTTGGAGGAGGAGGCGAGTCTCTTATTTTTTTTTGGTAAACTAATAAAAAACACCACAATATAAGTTTTTTTTTCATTTTTTATTGTTTTACGAGCGACTGGAAGTGACTTATTGAACTAGTTAGAAGCGTTCTTTAGAGTGTATAAGGGGGAAGGAGGGGAAGGAGGGGAGGGGAGGGGGGGAGGGGGGCCCTTTTAACATGCATGGGGAGGGGGGCGCTTTTAGGATGCATGGGGCGAGTGGGGGAGGGGGGGAGGGGGGGGAGGGGGGCACTCTAGGGGGGGGGGGCACTCTAAGGGGCGCGTTTGTCTCTTTTAAGAAAGAAAAAGATTTTCAATCGAGAGACACGCTTCTTCCTCTCGAGAGGAAGAAGCGTGTCTCTTCGTGTTTTTTTTTTGTTTATCACGTGCTGCGATGAGGTGATCAGCTGCGACTGGAGGAAGTGACACTTTAAGAGATCGCGCGTCTTAATTGTTATGATATATATATATATATATTTTTTTTTTTTTTTTTTTTTTTACTTACTAATAAAGAAGACGTATGAAAATAAAACACAACAATTCACATGTCCGTCGTTCTCGTTGTTTCTTGCTTGATAAAGTCAAGTAATATCGCGATGCCGAGGCCAAACTTTCCCATGTCCTCAGTCAACACTCGAAGGAGTTCAAAAGGCGTACCGCCGGCGCCGTCAGCTTCATCTTGCCACATTTTCAACACTCGGAAGGCCCACTCAGCGGGACTTCCTCCGTATTCGCATTCTTCAGCGATCTTATCTAACCTCTCAGGCGACAATTTTAAATGGTCCCCCACCTCTTTCCACCTGCTACCCAGACGTCTGCCGAGGGTGCCCAAGTGCTTATGCATCGCGCGCGAGTCGGGGTTTTCGAAATCCAACCCCTGTCTGTGGAGAAGGGCCATCCACTGAGCCAACAGTTCCATGCGTCTAATGCGGGTGAAGACGCGACCGAGCTCGCCCCATCTATGACGATGCGGGGTTTCACCCCACCACACTCGGAACATCGCCGTACACAGCTCCTCCGGTGTCTTGACACTGCGCTCTACTAGAGCATCCATACGGGCGGCGCTGACTTTTAAGCTACTGCCCAACTCTCTCCAACAGCCGCTCAACTCTTTACCTAGTTGACGAAGCAAGGCGTCGCTATAGGCTAACCGCCGCTGTCCTACCTGTCGGGTCTCCCCATCATCGGTCTGCTGCCTCGCGCCGCGTCTCACGTCGTCAAGCCGCATTAACTTTTTTTCAGGCGCACCGGGCGGTGAAGGCGAGCTTGAAAGTGGAATAGCTTGAGCCATCTCGTCTCGTCTTGGCGGCGGCGGCAGCGGCGGCGGCGGCGGCGGCGGCGGTGGCGGCGGTGGTGGTGGTGGCGGTGGTGGTGGTAGTAGCCGTTACTGGGGTCAGAGGCGATATGTTTTTTTTCCAACAGAAATGAGAGCTTTTTATACAGAGGGAGTTTAATCCCATTTCCAACAGCGCTCCAGCTGTCTAGAGCCCTGTCCGCATGACGCTTTTTCAGCCGCTCCGCTCCTTAAGAGCTTAGATGACGAGGGGGTGTGGCATCGCTATCCGTGGAGACCAGCTGAAAACGGTGTTTTTTCCTCACTCATAGCCTTAATACCTCCTACCCCCTACCCGAGGACGTCTCCCTCCCTCTGACATTCATTGTAACAAACGTCAGAGGTCAGGTGAAAATCGGATTTTTTTTCATGCACAGCCTTAGGCAGCTGTCACCCCTCCCTATTGAACTAGCCGGCCGCCCGCCCGCCTGGCCGGCCCGGTCTACTCACCACGGCAGGAGGTGGCGATTTTTGTCTTACACTTAAGTCGCTCACCACATGCACACGCCTCTACTCACAGACAGACACGTTCGTCTTAGGGGGGTCCTGCTTCACGCCACACGCCTCCTGTAGTTTTTTTTTGTATACACACTGTAAGCTCATCACCGTTACCGTTAATCCTTTATACAGCTAACGCGCGCTGAATGGCTGAACAGGGTGGTAAGCGGCTTAGCTCACCACAGTGGATCCCTCAAAAAGGGATCCAGCTGAAAACGTCATACCTTATGTCTTTGTGAATGGCCGCCGCCGGTCAGTCGACGGCAGGCAGCAACCGCTTAACCCTTTATACAGCTAATGCGCGTTGAATTGCTGAACAGGGTGGTAAGCGGCTTAGCTCATCATCACAGTCGATCTCTCAAAAGAGGGGGGGGAAAGGGATCCAGCTGAAAACGTCATGCCTTATGTCTTTTTGTTTCTCTTTGTGAATGGCCGCCGGCCAGCCGGCGGCAGCTGAACAGGGTCGGTAAGTAGCTTAGCTCTAGAAGCGAGAAGGCGTATATAAGGGGCTTGGAAACCTCCATTCACTCACTCATTCTTTTTTGCTGCTCTCTACAGTCACCACCATGAGCAAAAGACAACAGCTAGCGGCGTTCAAGAACAAGAAGACTACGCGGAACAGCGTTCGTTTAGCGTCAGTGCCTGCTCTTGCTACTGAACATGAGACTACCGCCGCAGCCGGTTGGTCTTATCACCCTCCTGCTGTAGCGAGCGCTCGCGGCAGTAGTAGTAGTAGTAGTAGTAGCAGTAGCACTAGTAGTAGCAGTAGTAGTAGTAGTGGTAGTAGTACTAGTAGTACTACTGGTAGCAGTCGTCGTGCTAGCGACGTTGTTACACTCGCGACGGTACACGTTGCTGCTAAGCGCGCTGCCGCTGCTACCGCCGTCCCGCCTGCCGCTGCTGCTGCTGCTGCTGCTGCTGCTGCTGCGCCTGCTACTGCTGCGCTTGCTACGGCTGCGCCTGCTGAGGCTGCTGCTGCGCCTGCTACTGTTGCGTCTGCTGCGGCTGCGCCTGCTGCGGCTGCTTCTGCTGCACCTGCTGCTACTGCTACTACTACTGACGACAACGCTCCTGGCACAGCGCAGTACTGGCAACCGGGTTTTTACCTCCCCACTACTGTTGATGACTTTGATGACCTGCCGCACGTTGCACAGCCCCTCTCCTCCACCACTACATCGACGGACGCCCTCGACGCCGCTCGCGCTGAGAGTTACAGCTATTCGGACACTCAGCCCCTGAACCGAGAAGAAGAGGAGGAGGAGGAGGAGCAGCAACAGGGTGAGACAGAGAACGACGCTGACGACGAGGCGTACGAAGAACCCGAAGGGCAAGGGGTGAGCGGTACGTTTTTCGGCTTCCCTCTTCGACCTTTCGACCTCACTTCCTCCACTGCTAGCGCCCCCCCGTCCGGTCCGTGGCGACTGCCCTCACCGCCACCTTACGAGGGCGGCGGCGGCGCTTTATCTTCTACCGCTACACACAGCACGGACGGCGTGTGGCTGCGCTGTTCCAACAACGAGACCTCCGATACCACCAGCGCTGACGCTGCTCCTGCTATCGGTTCTGCTGCTGATTCAGCTCACGCTGATGGTGTTACTCATCCTGCGGGTGTGAAACGTTCTAAGGTGAGTTCCAGAACAACAAGGCCCACTAAGAAGAGAAAAATACAAGAAAAAGAAGGAGATGGACGAGAAGAAGCAGAGAAAACACTCGGGTTAGAGTTCTGCTTAGACGGAGCTTTGACGCTGGAGATCTGGGAGGACGTGGCTAGACTGTCTAGGAGGCCGCGCTACACAAAAGACGTCTCTGACCAGAAGCAAGCGAGTGCACTTCACGGCCGACGCGCTGCGCGAGCTCATAGCACGCATCGCCGATATCCGCGCAGTGGTGCGCATACGCGACACAGCGGCCGCGCAAGGAAAACCTAATCACACCCCCTGGTTCGCAGTGCTGGATGAGGCGGGCGAAGTGTACGCAGCTGTGAGCTACTACAGCGGTAAGAACCTCGTCCACGTGCGCAAGTACGAAGGTCCTGACAAAAAACCCACACAGCAGGGGGTGACGCTGTCCGCCAGAGCGCTCAAAGAGTTGGATGACAAAACAGAGATCATTCTGAAATATCTCGGCATAGATTCGGAATGAGAGACGCTCAACGCTCACGCGCGCACACACACACACAGCGTTTGACGTACGCTGTATGAGACAGACAGACAGACAGACAGACGGATACACAGACAGCAGACAGAAAGATAGTTACATAGACGACAGATTGATAGATGGCTAGATAGATAGATAGATAGTTAGACGGCTAAGTAGTTGGTAACCGAGTGAAAAAAAACATGACACAGTACGTATGCGAAAAGTGTTTCAAAATGTTTAAAAGAGCGTACAACCACGAGAGACACGTAGAAAATTGTAGAGTAGTAGCTAAGTTTTGCCCTCTATGCGGCGAAGGGGATTGCCGAAAGAGCGCTTGTCGACGCGAATCTCTGGACGGGGTGACCGTCCCTCCGCGCATATGTGCTGTACCGAACGGGGAGGAAACGTTCACGGCGAATTGGCCTGCGATACAAACGGGCGTCAGGATGCACGGGACTCGCGTGAGTGTAACAAACTTCAGGCTACCAACCGGCGAGTTGAGTGACGCTGTAGATACTATGCGTCGCATTCACTTGACACAAAGATTCAGATACAAAGTGGGTTTCTCGGTAGGCTTACTGTTACAACACAGAGAAGACAAGAGCAAACTGCGCTACTTCCACGCCTCCCAGAACAACGCAACTCTCATACAACCGCTCCCTACTGTAACTAATTCAGAAACTTTGGAAGAGCTCCTCTCAAAGATGCAAAACACCGTCGCTTGCGAGGAGGTACGGAAACTTTGCGACGCTGACACCAAGTGGCACGTTCTTTTTCCTACCAATTTGAACATCTGCGTTTACATGGGACCGGGGGAATTCCCCATAGGCGGTAGGATCACTCAGGCCGGTCGAGTTGGAAAGAGAAGCGGCGTGTTAGATTTTCCCAACAAGGACAACCTCTGCATCTTCCGCTGCATTTCCTTTCACTTATACAACACCAGCAAGCGCGCTTCAGATTTGTTACGTCAGTTCTGTCCCGCTGCCACACCTGAATCCTTTCCGGGTCTGAACATCCGCGACTTACCCGCGTTAGAGAACTTGTTTGACGTACAAATAGCGGTTTACACCGCGTCGCGTCAAGTGCCGGGGCGGAAGTTGAGAAGACGCGTTACTCTGATCAGACCGCCTTCCAGAACTGTGGCCGCCCGAGGTAAAGTCAACCTACACCTGACGGCGAAAGGCGGTTTGCACGTCTCTCTCGTCACGGACTTCAACGCGTACGCGGGCATATACGAATGTTGCAAGTGTAAGGCGGCGTTCACCACCGAGTTCTTGCTGAAGAGACACAGGAACCAGCTTTCCTCTTGCCGACAAGTCAAGTTGCGCTACGTAGGTGGCATCTACCAAAATTCGAGAACGATTTTCGAAGCGCTAGCAGACTTCTCCATTTTTCCCCCCGACGGACATTCCGGAATCTACCCTTACAAGATCGCCTTCGATTTCGAGGCTTTCTTCAGACCGTGCAAAGAACCGTCGACGGAGCACGTGTCCCTGCTGTGGGATCACGTCCCTTTGTCGGCTAGCGTCGCATCCGACTTTCCGGGGTGGGAGGGGCCCGTCTGCTTCGTCAGAGCGTCCGACGCAGATTCCGACCCCTTGTTGGACCGAGTTTTAAATCACATAAACGAGAACGCCAAAGCGATCGGGGAAGCTGTGCTAGAACTTTACCGACCGACGTTAGCGAAGTTAGATGCGGCGATAGGTGAAGCTCTCCTGCTGGAGGAGGCGACGTTCACCACCCCTTCTCCAGGCGGCTTCGCTGCGGCTCAGACCAGACACCCGTTAGTTCAACTGAAGAAGCGTCTTCTGAGATACATCCGTCAAGCTCCAGTGGTGGGCTTCATCTCGGGGCGTTACGACTTGAACCTGATCAAAATACGCCTTCACTCGTTCTTCGCCTCCGGAGACCGAAGAAACCAAGAATTCAGCGTCATAAAGAGAAGCAATCAATACTTGGCGGTTTACACACAGCACACGGTTTTCTTGGACGTAGTCAACTATTTGGCACCCGGTTACAACTACGCGACCTATTTGCGAGCTTTCACCAGGAACGAAGAGAAAGGTCACTTTCCTTACGAATGGATGACTTCTACCAGGAAACTGGCAAACAGAACGCTGCCGCCGAGATCGGCTTTCGACAGCGAGCTGACGGGCGTCAAAATGTCCGAATCCGACTACGCCGCATGTCAGAAAGTTTGGTCCGACGAGAAGATGCAAACTATGGAAGACTACTTGATCCACTACAACAACAAAGACGTGAAACCTTTCATAGAAGCTCTGAAAAATCACGCTAAATTTTTCCAAGATCGCGGCATCGACATGTTGAAAGACGGAGTTTCTCTCGCCGGTTTGACTTTACGCTTCCTCTTCCAAAACCTAGAAGACGCGTTCACAACGTTTCCCCAGTTCGACGCCGTCCTCCACGCTCTGATCAAAGAGAATCTAGTCGGCGGTCCTTCCATCATCTTCCATAGATTTCACGAGAAGGGCACCACGCGGATAAGGGAGCACAAATACGGCGAAGAAGCGAGACCGTGCCAACACATCCTAGGACTAGACGCTAACTCTCTGTACTTGCGCTGCATGAGCGAAGCGCACTGCACGGGCTATTACGCGGTGAGACGGCCCGAGACCGAGTTCAAGCCCGAAATCAGGCAAAGAAACTCTCACAGCGCTTTGGAGTGGTTACGCTTCGTAGAGCACGACCGCGACGTGAAACTGCGCCACGCTCTGAACGGCGGCGAGATGGCGGTAGGCTGTCGGAGAATTCGCGTGGACGGATTTCACGCGGCCTCTAATACGGTTTTCCAGTTTCACGGGTGTTGGTTCCACGCTCACGAGTGCATACCGTCGCACCGATATCAGTGCGCTTCACTGAGAGAGGAGAGACGCGACAGAACGACCAGAGTAAGCGCTTACTTGAAAGCGTTAGGTTACAAGCTGGTCGTCGTGTGGGAGTGCGAATGGCGAGAGATGAAGCGTCGAGATGAGCGGGTCAAGGCCTCCCAACAACGCTGGAAGGTTGACGCTTTGAAAGTGTCTCGAAACGCGATGAGCGAGAGCGACATCCTTTCCGCTGTGAAAGAGGAGAAAATGTTCGGTTTAGTTCAAGTGGACATCACTACGCCGCCTCACCTACGAGAGTACTTCGAAGAAATGACCCCCGTTTTCAAGAACGCGACCGTTTCAAAATCGGACATAGGCCCTCACATGTCAGACTTTGCGCAGGAAGAAAAGCTGTTGAACACGCCTCAGAGATGTCTGATAGGGAGTTACCACGGAAAAAATATTCTCTTGGGAACGCCGCTTCTCAAGTGGTATTTAGAGCACGGTTTGATAGTCACCAAAGTGCAGCTGGTGGTAGAATACCTACCTAAACGCTCCTTTGCCGGTTTCGCGGACGAAGTGACGGCGGCGCGAAGACGTGGCGACGTGAACGAGAACGAGAAAATTCTGTCAGACTGTTACAAGTTAATGGGAAACGCTACGTACGGTAAAACAATCTGCAACAAAGAAAAACACACGGCGGTGAGATACACCGACAGTCGGAAGTTCGAACTATTGGCCAATTCGTGGCGCTTCAAAAAGGCGTCCGAGTTGACTTCCGATCTGTTTGAAGTCGAACTACAACCGAAAACGGTCAAGAACAACCTCCCTATTCAGATAGGGTTCATGGTATACCAGTACGCGAAGTTGAAAATGTTAGAGTTCACATACGACTTCTTGGATAGATTCGTCGATCGGCGCGATTATGCCCTTTGTCAAATGGACACCGACAGTCTTTACATGGCTCTCAGCGGTGCCACGTTGGATGACCTAGTGAAACCTCGCCTGAGAGAGACGTACTTCAGAGAGAAACGAAAGTGGCTTCCGACAGCGGTGTGCGACGAGCACTTAGAGCTTTTCGTGAAGACAAAAACGGAAAGAGTGCGAGAATGGTGTGCGCCGCCCGGCGGATGTTGTGAGAGACGGTACCTTCACGATCTGAGAACTTCGGGGCTCATGAAAGCGGAGTGGGAAGGTGACGGGATCCTAAGTCTCAACCCTAAGACTTACATTTGCTACGATCGAGTCAGCGACACCGGTGAAAGAAAATCCAAAAAATGGAGTGCAAAAGGCGTACAGAAGAAACAAAACCCCCAGGAACCAGACGCCTTCTTGGATGTTCTTCGCCAACGAAAAACTCTCATTGCTGTAAATAGAAATTTCAAAGTGGTGCGAAACAAAATGGTCACCTACACCATAGAGAAAGACGGCGTGCGCTACTTGTATTATAAGCGTCGCGTGCATTCTGACGGTGTGACAACGAGTCCTTTAGAGATATGAAAAAAAAAAAAAAAAAAAAATAAGCGTGTGCATCTTTTCAAAAATAGAGTGTTTATCAAGATTGAAAAAAAAATAAATAAAAAAAATTAAAAGAAAATATTGTTGTGTTTTTATTATCATACGGCTTCTTTTACTAGTAAGTCGCGCAGTCTCTTAAAGCGTCACTCATGTGACGACGTCGCTTCCAGTCACGGGATCCTAAACAAAAAAAAAACTTCTTCTTCTTCCGGTCACGTGATCAATCAGGTCGCTTCCGGTTGGCCATTAAGTCGTGTGACGTCACTTCCGGTCACGTGACTCATCAGGTCACTTCCGATCACGTGATCCTAAATTAGGTCATATGACGTCACTTCCGGTCCCCTAAGTAGGTCAGTAGGTTACCCAGAATGCACCATCCCCTAAGTAGGTCACTTCCGGTCACCCAATGGAGGCCTCTGATTGGCTGCAGGGTTACCCAGAATGCACCGCTAATCCCCTAAGTAGGTCACTTCCGGTCACGTGACCAAATGGAGGCCTCTGATTGGCTAACTAGGTCACGTGACGTCACCACTAATCCCCTAAGTAGGTCACTTCCGGTCACGTGACCAAATGGAGGCCTCTGATTGGCTGCATGTCGATTGAGTAATAAACAGTACTTAACTATAGTCCCGTTCCGATACATACTATACTACTCGTGAGTCATGACTCCAGAATGGCACGAGTTCCGTTTGAGATTTAGTTTGCAGGGTAGATAAGGGTAGATAAGACGATAGTACCTGATCTACAGCAGTGTAGGAGGGAGATAACCAGGCCTCAGTTTGCTGCAGGGTGTACTGCTCTCTGCACTTCTCTGTGTACCTGCAACATACAGACAAAGGTTCACCAGTTTAGCTTCCCAATGAGGCAAAATTCCACAAGGGAATGGGACTGCCGTATTCACTATGAAACTATAGGTTTAAGCCATATTAAAAATAGAAAGAGATGTGTTTCTTGGAACCCGACCCTAGTTTCAAAACAAGGCCGACCCTAGCATCTTCTCCCCCTCCCCCCCCCCCCCACAAAAAAAAAGAGAGTTAGCAAATTGTTGATCTAGACAAGCAAGATTTACACCTTCTCAAAGTCAGGGGTATAATTCAGTGGCCGAGTGCTAGTTACTAGAGATTTTGGTGAGTTGTGAGTCGATTGATTATAAATATGTTGACTGTTATCATTGATAATTTGCCTTGGCCGTTGCCTGGATTATCTATACTGTATTGAAACGTAGTCTCCTAGATACAACAGAAGATATAAAGAGATGGAAACAACTTGCAAACAATGCCATGCAGAAGCTAGAGCACATATTCACAAACAAACACCTAGCAAACCAACTGAAAATTAGAGTATTCAGAGCCTGCATAGAAAGTATCTTCCTATACAACGCAGCACTGTGGACAGTCAACAAGAATACAGAGAACAAGATCAACTCCTTCCACAGATGACTACTACGCAAAGCGATCAACGTAAAATGGCCGAGAACAATGACGAGCAAAACCTCTACAAGAAAACAAAACAACAAAAATGGAGTGACACGATCAGAATGAGGCGACTGAGCTGGTACGGACATGTAGAGAGACTGCATGAGGAAACACCAGCGAAGCAAGCGCTAGCAGAGGCTAGACGGAAAGTGAAGAAACCCAGAGGAGGTCAGACAACAATGTGGCTAAAGGTCCTGGAGAAAGACCTAAAGGGACTAAACCTGCCAATCAAGGAAGCAGAAGAAACTGTGAAAGACAGAGAAGAATGGAGAAAAATAGTCTGGAAATCATGAGCGCCATGTGTCAGAGATTATTATCGAAGAAGAAAGAAGAAGAGATTGAAACGTGTGGACGCTTTCTGACTATATCAAGCATTGCGGTGATGCACGTCATCTATATGATATTATGAAACAATTTTCACAAGGATGGCTTGAATATTACAAAAAGCTAAATAACATAATAATCATTGGTCTTCTAGGATATACATGTAATGGGTGATGTGTTCCCACCTTGTGATCTCTTCCTCCTCACTGCCGAAGGCCCGCACGGTCCTCATGGAGGAGACCACCTCCTGGGCTATCACGTTAGCCGCACGCCGGCACTCCTGAGACTTCTTATGGATATTCTGTACAACAGAATGTGATACATAAATAAATAATTTTAATCAAAATATTAAATGTTTGATTATTTAGATCGAATTCGTGCCCACGTCTCCTATGTCCATTTTTCACCATCAAGTCCATCACCGAAGATTATGATAAATGCTTGAGGACCGAATCCGGGAATGATATACGGTATATGGGATTAGAAATATGGTAGAGGTGAAGTCTACAATTACATTTCAAGTGAATAAAAAGGAGATCATAGCTATACCGCGGTTATATTGTAGATGAAATGCAATACTGAAATATTCACCATATTGCCATAATAGAATTTTTTTATTTGGCATTTTTCGGGTAAAAAATACCGGCCCTATTAATTACGGAGGCATGATTACCCCCGGCGCTGGTAAAAACCCAGCGCTTATCCAAAACCCTGCGCTTAAACGCCTCAGGATGATTATAAATAGAACAGTGACTTACCCTGGTGTATTTGCCATAGAAGTGAGTGGTGACCACTAGGATGGCATTCCCCATGACGACCACGAGAGTCAGTTGCCATGACAACCGAGCCATAAAGAATATCATCCCGACTGAAGAAGGTGAAAACATCGCTGATGAATTATTGATTCCACTGTTATTACTGAGAAAAGCTTGGGTTTACCAGCATTTTGTTGACGCCATCCTCATATCAAATTTAAATGTTCAATTACAAACGATATAATCTGGCATATCATACTGTGTATTAATATTATGATGTTGGTGCCCAAGCTTGGCGGGAATTTTACCACCAGGTCTGTCACGTTGTAGGGACCCTTCCTCCAACAAACTTAAAGTTAGTACAATGTGCATCCGATGATTGGGGCTCAAAAACAGATTTATTTTAAAATGAGCCAGGATGTCCATAACTATACCATACTTTTGTTCCTATCTATTCCATTCCTTCCCATTCCCTATCAGTTCACAAACTGAACACAAACATAAACAGGTGAGCAACTCCCTGATGTCACAGACTGAACACAGGCAGAAACAGGTGAGTAACTCACTGATGTCACAGACTGAACACAGACAGAAACAGATGAGTAACTCCCTGATGTCACAGACTGAACACAGGCAGAAACAGGTGAGTAACTCACTGATGTCACAAACTGAACACAGAAACAGGTGAGTAACTCACTGATGCGGGTGGCCGTTTTGATGACGCTATCCACACGTGACAGGACTCCCCCCAGGGCCTCGGCATCAGACGCCAGACTGGACGTCAGCTCACCTATCAACATGTACAATACAGTTACAATTATTACATTACAAATAAAACTATTTACGTAGTACCGGGTAGTTAAACCACTGTCAGACCGCTGTACGTAGGATAATGGCGACAGTCAAGGCTGATCATGAGTCGCAGACGAGTGTGCTCAGCCATGACTATAAAGCACGTATAATACAGACATGCGGTTTCTATTGTTCTAATATCCAAGTGTGGCATAAGGACTTGGTGCATCATACCGACCATTTGGGAGTGCAGAAACCCTGTAGGGTCGGCATGATGCCCAGGAGAGTTATTTGCCATATCCGCAATCATGAAAGCATCATCCATAATCCATAATGAGTATATTCTTATAGACCAATTCAGCAAGAAAGGGTCTCTTTTTCATAATTAAGTTGTGTTTATGTTGGTTTTAGCGGAATCATTATAATCTGTACATGTTTGTGAACATTTCATATCAGCAGATTCACAAGACAATTATCTTTCAAATAGTAGATATCAGAATGCGGGATGTTGAGATTATGTTTATATATTTGTCAAAAACTTTATCAACAATTTTCTCAAAAGTCATCCTTTCTTGCTGCATTGGTCTATTGTATACCTACAGCAGTTTATAGTTGTGTCATTGGGGTACCCACCCCTTCCCCTTTCTTACGCCACTACTCAGCGGTTTTAGTAATCACCTACAGGCAGTATATGACTTAAAAAGAACTCACCTGATTTATTTTTGTCAAAGAATGCCATTTCCTGGTAGACGATCCAGCGGAAGAGGCGGGCCCGGATCCGGAAGTGGAGCCCTGAGCGCACCCTCATGGTGACGGAGGACCACAGCGTGGTGGTCAGCGTCCTAGGAGGGGGGGGGGTGGACGTTATTAGCACACTAAGGACCGTGTAGCACTTAAAACAGCCAAAAATAATTACTTCATTACAAGAAAATAAGTTAGATAAACTGGCGGACATGTCTGCCAGACGGATTTATTTATCTTATTTTCTTGAAATGAGATAATTATTTTTGGCTATGTTATATTTGAATGTCCCGGGTTTAGTTTGCTCGTAGCACATAAACATGCGCTCATAAGCCATAAGCCCCTTTATATGCTGTTATGATGCATGAATTCAGTCCTGGTGAGTCTATACTTATCAGGATTGCAATCATGCATTATGTCGACCTTTCGGGAGTGCATCATGGTAGAGAGTCGGCATGCATGTAGACTGACCAGGGCTGCTTTCATGTGCATCATGACAAAGCACATTGGAAAACTATGATGTCCTTTAAGGCGAATGTACTATTGTTTTAATTGTCAAAGGACTCAAGTGACTATCCGCAAAATCAATGTGACATGGTCCGATTTTTTCAATTTTATATCCAATTTAAATGTGTTCCAAATGTTAGTAAAACATTATATGCGGATAGGGCACAGTTAGATATCCTCTATGTGCAATAAAAGCCCAACGTTTTTTTTTACAGTGCTTTTTTAATGGAAGGATTTATGTGCGTGCACTCCAAAAGTATATAGTAAATTGATCCTTAATCTGACAACTAGTCGAGTTGAAACATGACTTATAGGGAATAGGAGCAAATGAAGTAAGTAGCACATGAAATATAATCCTAGGGAAGATTCTTGTTACTTTGAGAGAAAATTTACTTTTGAGTCTAACCATCTGACAATGTAGCTCAGGCAAGTAACTCATCGATAGGTTCATGCTCCGTTGATGCATCATATACCGACACTTTAGGGGTGTATCGATCTGTAGGGTCGGCATGATGCTTGACTGCAGCACTGGTGAGCGGCTCGCCAGGCTGCATTTATGCATCATGCTGGCATGAAGACACATCATGAACAGGATATGATACTTATTAAACATGCTGTACTATCAACTAAAGTACTAGGGCCTATACATGTTGATTAGGGAGAGGGGGATACTTACCCAATTACTGAGAGGACCACCATGCCCCCTACATGCCGTGAGAGGCCCTCCAGGGGGTTGTCTGACTTGATGACGTCTATAACCTTAGCCTTGTAGTAGGGCAACATGGAATCAACTGAAAGCAGAGAGGCAGTGCTGTATGCATTTATTGCAATTTTGAAGGGGCGTCATGATGCACCAATGCAGTGCCGATGGCTTTAATACTCAGCCGCGCTGCTTTTGTGCATCATGGGGTAGCCCACCATTATATTGTACGGGTATTTTTCCTTGATCTGAATTTTCTATTTTTGAAGCAGCTGTGTATATAGCTGTGACAATCCATGGAGGACATGTATTTTCAATTCAAATTTCAATATTTTTCTTGATTCTGCACCTCCATGACTAATACATTACGACAACTCAACATGAACCCTTCCAGACCGTGATCATTGTAATGTTTTTGTTCCACACATCATAATACAAACACATAATTGATGATAATGTGTAATAGATAAAATATGTTTCTTAATCATCAGAAACGAACATTTCCTATTAAAGATGGTAATTCATTTATCATGTATTTATTTATTTGATAATGTATTTATCATATTTAAGGAAGATCGAAAAACAAACTTACCTGTAGCGTGTACAATGAGGAAGACATACCCGAGCAGGATGAGCTTCAGATGGGGACGGTACCAGACAAACAGTTTGTACCAAATTGCCTCTCCTACCACCTCACTCCCCGCCACCAGAGGTGCCTTCTTGTCTCCAGCACCCCTCTCTCCTCCAGTACCTGCACCATCCAGGCACCTCCATGGCGCCCACACCTTAAATTGTGCAGAGAAATCAGGGTATAAGATTTAAGTGATTTCTTGCCGTCAAACTTTAATAACGCCTACACAGCTGCTACATGCATAATATCATCTCTAGTAAAGTCAAATCTGGAATCTGGTACTGAACTCAGAGGAAAATATGAAGTACGTTGGTATATGCTATATATTGGGCAATGTAATATGGCGCTTAGTAATTAAGTATGCATATGAAAAGTAACACTACAAACGCTTCTTTACCGGAGACGTCTTACAATAAAAAATATCCAAAACTCAATCTCACCTGGGTGACCAGCACACACACTACCTGCCACACCAGTAGCACACAGTATCCACTGCTGGGGGTCCCCGTAATGGCCGCCGCGCCACCGGAACTACTGCTGCTGGCGCTAGGGATGCTGGGATCGCTCTGAGCAGTCTCTGAGTCCAGGAGGAGTCTTGCCACCAGGTGGCAGCAGAATATGGGCGCTATACACAGGTGTGTGTAGCAAGTGCGGCGCAGCCTGGAGGCTCGGCTCTCCTCCAAGGTGGTACCAATGCACTGAGTGTACTGGGTATAGACATGGTAGAGGTGGGCAAGGAGCACGAGTCGGACAACACTAGCCCACCACAACTGCTGAAAGGTGACAAATAACTCAGCCGACAACCCAAGTGTGACCAGATCGGTTCCGATGGGAACCTGTCCACATGTCACACAGTTGATGAAGATGTCACTAACACATAGAATAAACCACCAGGAGAAAATGTCCTTTTGTGCATCTTTTAGAGGGCATGCTGCCTTAGGGCCATTTTGAGTAGTTTCCCTGGCAGCAGTACCCTTTTGGACCCCTCCCGCATTACGGCCCTTTTTGTCTCTCTGGGTAGCTCCGTTGTTCTGGGTGACAATATCTTGTTGGACATTTCCCTGGGGTTGTTGTTGGTGGTTCTGAGCGTCACAACCTTGGTCCTTGAGGGGCAGTCCTTGTCCACGTCCGGTACGGTGCCTTCTCTTAGAAGGCATGTTTGTTTTATCCTGGCTCAACAGTCACTATAAAATATAGATGTATTACATGTTATGTGTAATTGTTATTTCTGTAGATACACCCACATCTAAAGACTCATTGGTAGATATAATCCTTGTGGGATGGGAGCGAGGGTTGTAACTGTTTTTTAGACTGTCTCAGGAAGGGTCTCACATTTTTACGGCCCCACCCCAAACCCTCCATTCCCCCTGTAGCTGAGCACTCCCTAGGGGCAAGGGGATGATCTGGGCATCTCTCTACCTCGCCCTCCCTCCATCCTAGCCCCCTCCCTCCTTACACTCTAAAAAATGTGTGTTAGCTTAACACACTTTTGTAACACACTTTTTTTGTATACCGTAAAACTGTAGCGTGTACAATGAGGAAGACATACCCGAGCAGGATGAGCTTCAGATGGGGACGGTACCAGACAAAAAGCTTGTACCAAATGGCCTCTTGCACCACCTCATTCCCCGCCTTCTTGTCTCCAGTACCTCCCTGTCCTCCAGTACATGCACCATCCAGGCACCTCCAGGGCGCCCATACCTTAAATAATTATTTATTGTGCATAAAACTCAGGATTCCCCCTGTAGCTGAGCACTCCCTAGGGGCAAGGGGATGATCTGGGCATCTCTCTACCTCGCCCTCCCTCCATCCTAGCCCCCTCCCTCCTTACACTCTAAAAAATGTGTGTTAGCTTAACACACTTTTGTAACACACTTTTTTTGTATACCGTAAAACCTCGCGTATAAGCCGCGGCTAGTACGCGAATCAGATCGCTGGTGCGGCTTATAGGATCGGCCACACTCTAAAAACAGTGTGTTTCGTTTACACACTTTTCAACACACTTTTCTGAAGCCACTTTTAACACACTTTTTTGTGGTAACACACTACACACTTTTGGCAAAAGTGTGTTGAATCTAAAAAGTGTGTTGGTGTACAAAGCCATGGTATTGAGGAGGTGGGGGTTAAAATAGCTGTTCTACACCTTACAGAGTGTGTCAGGTGCCGTGGCTGAGTGGTCTAGGGGCTGGCACATGAGTCCTATCCATGCAGGTTCGAATCCCTTGACAATTATTGTTTTTTCAATATCAAGTATGATTACTTTCTATATGGGTTAAGAGTAAAATTAGTATAGATTTATTTAATTTCTTGTCAGGTCTATTCATGTTCATACTGTGCATATACTGTGCGTATCACTTTAAATGCTTCTTATATCTAGGAAAAGTGTTTATTGAACCGCTCATAATATATAGAAAAGTGGGAATAGAAGTATTATATCAAAACTGACTTTGTATTGACAGTGAACAAATCGTAGTCAACCACTTTGAACACATCCTAGCTCATGACCCTGGCGAAACTGACACACCTGATAACCAACTGGTGACTGTGGCGCAATGTGCCATGACCGTACCACTGTCAGATAGCGTGGGATGGCTGCTCTCACAACCTTTTCTCAGAGTCTCCAGTGGTCCATTGTAGCCTTTTCCCCTCCCGGCTAGGACCACCTTCGTCAACACTGATATCTGCTATATCTTTACCAGTCGCAAGTGTATTATGCTTCTACGGGTTGAAGCGGATCGGTGCAAGTCTCATGGGAGACCAGGACACCGAAGGTTCACCGCAGTCTGTCTACCGACACTTACAGACGCGACTCCTGTCAGGACAACTTGTTTCACTTGGGAAGATTTGGTGCCAGGTCTTCTCTGGGGATCGAACCCAGGACCTCTCACACACTTGTCCAGCCACTTGCTCAGTAGGCCACCAAATCTCCTTGTACAATCATGGTGTACTTCCCACTCAAATAGGTACCAGAACACACAACAGTGAGGAGACACAAAGTATTCTCAAAGATCACACAACTTCTTACCAGTTACCAGTAAGCTATATAACTTAACCTTGGGTATTGATATGTTATGACAGGAAGTGGTTCTTAGACAATACAAAGACTGCCCTTATTGAGGGATGCCAATGCACTGACTAATAATTTGCAGGGCTTTATATCTATTATAAAGACAATAGTTAATCAGCTATTGATAAGCCATGCTTTTACAGCCTTGCAGAACCTCTAATGAGGTCTTATATGGGATGGTTATTTGGTTCATGCAAAGAGCATGTGTGTATAGTTGAAGAGAATAAACTTCCCATCTATTTCCAATATGGATCGAGTGAGTTTGCTCATTCAATGAGATTCAAATAATACAGTTTTTGTATGTATCTCATTGCAAAGTAAATAGGTGTCATATCTTTCATTGTAGTAGAGGGGATTGGTTGGGGAGGGGGTTGTACAACAGTTCAACCCCTCCTGAGGGGAAGAGAAATTTGACACTTCTTGAGGGGGGGGGGCTAAAATATTATGGTCCTTCTTAGAAAATAAACATTTCCATTTGACGGTCAGCCCCATTGGGAATCGAGCCGGGGATCTTCAAGTTCTCAGTCCAAAGACTAGTCCACTGAGCCACTGCGACAGCTACTATATGGCTGTAAGAATGTAGCATAGGTACATGATAGACCTTTACTGCTGCTGCCCCCTTTTGTATATGATACACACCCCTATGACCTCAAGTGTGTAAGCAGGTAAGTGAGTTGACAAAAAGTGTGTTACAATTCATAAGTGTGTAAAATCTCAAAGTGTGTTGCAAATTTATGTGTGTTACTCTTAAAGCATGTTCCCACAACACACTGTTCTTAGAGTGCAGAGTCGGGGTGCGGCTTATACGAGGGGTTTTGCTACTATGGTACAGTACTAAAGTCACCATATTCAGATCGCTGGTGCGGCTTATAGGATCGGCACAAAGTCGTGATGCGGCTTATACGCGAGTTAGGCTTATACGTAAGGATTTACGGTACTTATTTTACACACCCTTTTGTCAAAAGTATGTTAATCTTAAAAGTGTGTTGAGATAAAAAGTGTGTTAATTTAAAGTGTGTAGGAGAAAGTGTGTTAGAGATGGATATGTGTGTTGCTTTATAAAGTGTTTAAATATATTAAGTGTGTTATTCAACATTCCCTGGCACTGGCTGCTGACAGAATACCCCTAGTGCACCAACAGGCAAAATTTCATTAACCCCTGCATGTATTGCCACCAGTGCAATGGTGGCTAAATGTGGCAGTCATCCTACATAGCAAAGCCTTGTACAAAATGACTTTATGCAGGTTTCAAATACACATTGACTTATATCATAGCTGAACACACAGGAAAGGTGTCCTATTCCTTCCACATTTGTTAGACCTCCATAGGACAGGATGTTCAGTCTTCAAAGGGAATATAACTTCTTAGATGCATGCATCCATTGAAGTTACACTTAATTACATGTCTAAAATTTGATATCAAATCGTTAAACAAGATCAAAAGTGCAATTACAATCTTGAAGTGTGACTGACATTTTTAAACAACGCTTGTGGTGCCATCTGGTGTCAATAGAAATGTGTGTATATCGTACACACTTTTATTCCCTACACACATTTGACAAAAAAGTGTGTAAGTGTGTTGAGAAAAGTGTGTTCATGCTCAAGTGTGTTGAATATATATGTGTGTTATGCTTAATCCATGTCCCCGCAACACACATTTTTTACAGTGTAGTAGCTCCCTCCCTCCCTTCCCCTGTTCCTCCCTCCCGCTCTCTCTCTCTCTCTCTCTCTCTCTCTCTCTCTCTCTCTCTCTCTCTCTCTCTCTCTCTCTCTCTCTTTGATGAAAGAGATAAAAGAGATAGAGAGTGATGGATATGTAGATGGATAGATAGACAGATAAATATTTAGGTAGAAACATAGACAGAAAAATAGATATAGGTAAAAAGTACTATCGAACTATTCATTTTAATCGGTGCTAGGGATCTATATATAGATATATAGGTATAGTAGTAGTATATACTAGTAGTTCAGTATAGCACCACGAGGGGCTGGCCTATTTATCCATGCATGGTCTACATACATAGAGCATACAGGTTTAGGAGGTCTCCCTCCCAGCCGCCTCGGTAGCGCAGTAGGCAGCGCGTCAGTCTCATAATCTGAAGGCCGTGAGTTCGAGCCTCACCCGGGGCAGCCTTTTACCTTGGGTACGAAACGATCTCCCACTCAGGAGATACCACCACTCAGGAGGTATCTGCAGCCCTAGAGTAAGGATGTCCAACCCCGCATCCACCCAATGGTCTGTAAAATAACCCAAACCCACCAGTTGCGCACAGAATTGGGTACAAAACGTCCTGAATTATAAGGACTTCTCAAAATATAGATTAGGCCAAAAAAGAAAAAAAGGTGTGTTTCAGCCTCAGGTTACATGATCTGAAAATCTAGGGTAGGTAGGTCGGATTTTTTTTTTTCTAATTTTTTTTTATGTTAGCCTGAAAAGTACCCAGAAATCGACTCACGAACTACAATGCTGACTCGCCGACGACCGCCTCGACTCGTGAACTATCAGATCGACCCTTAAATAGCCCCAAAATGACCAAAATATAAATATTTTTTCAAAGTTGCATAAGAATTTCTAGGGTCGGCCCTGTTTTGCTAGGTAGGGTCGGGTAACCTGAAACAAACCTTTTTTTTTATTTGGCCTTATGGAGTTGTCTAACTCACTGACAGTATTTTTGGGGTCTTATAAAGGGCTTATAGCCAATCTAGGCAAAATGCACTCGTCCGATGCAACCACATTATTGATTTTTTTTACAATATTTTGTGATAGGCCCTGTAGCATTGAGGCAACGAATTCTATTGGTCGATGGGTCTGTATATTGTAAACGACAAAGGAGCCATTTCACAATGGAGAGGTTATCAGTAGGCCAATTGCTACATATATTATTGACCTATATTATATTATCTGCTCTGTGATACTGATATATAGGCTGGGTATATATAATATCATATATAATATCATATATAATATCATATATAATATTATCATATGCTACATGATTACGTCAGCATATTTAAAACACAATATACCACGGTGATGGGTCTGTGAAGTCATCGAGTCACATATATATCATTCTCAACATATACCTAACGTTGTAATTTTGATAGTAGGTAATGGTTCATAATCAAATCAATGTAAAGTAAAACTATTTGTCCGCTATTTGTAAATGCATAAAGCAATGTTCCCTTATTATTATTTATAGGTATGCCGTATGATGAGAAACATGACACATATAGCAATAGAAATATGTACAAATATCGATTAGAATACAAAGGTACATCTTAGGCCCCTTAAGCACACGCAGAGAGGCACTGGCACTGTGTCCAATATTGAGGCCACTCTCTTTACACCATAGGTGTATGTATACGTATATAAGGTGACTTACCTGAGCTCCGTATACATGATATCAGTAAGGCCTATAACTGTAGGCCTACATGTATTTAGAAGTGGGTCGCACCAGGATCCAATGTAAAGTAAACACTGAGCGTTAGTCTGCCATACACCCAGGGCCATATACCACGGCCGTGCAGGAGAACCAGCACCACACCAGCACCACACCAGCACTAGGTCTCAGAAATGCCAACTCATGGTGGTGACCATGGAGGTATATAGGCACAGCCTGGAAGGCTAGGTTTCATAACGTCATGTTGACGTCTGTCACTCAGTGTGACAACACCCTGATGTCACCACGTGCTGACTGCAGGCCGACAGTTAACGACCACGTGATACCTTGGTCACGTGACCATCTTTTTGGGGCCTAGGAAAAGGGGTGCTTTTTAGGCAATTTTGGATGAAAAGGGGTACATCTTTGGGCCTCATGACTGTGCATGACTGGAGAAACTTTCAGGTGACACTTTATCCAGCTCTTTTCAGACACATTTCTATGTTTCATGCTGGGTGGGAAATTTTAGGTTAAGATTTAGGCCCACCTTTTGTGGGGTATTTTCTTGTCCACTTTGATTTAAAGTATGACTTTTGCCCAATTTCCCTTGAAAAGAGTGCTATTTTGGTAATTTGAGGTGATGTTCACACATGGCAACTATAGAAAATATAGGGAGTGGCCCCCCCGGGTGCATAATGTTGTGTGGTAAACTGGACCTATACTGGTGGTGAGGAGGGGCCCCGACAGGTCGGAAAGTCGCCGAAATCAAGGGGCGCTCTTCAATTCGGCGGGGCTGTTAACCCTATTGCTTATAATACATGTATAAGCCAGGTGCTCATACAAGACCAGGCCCTTATCAAAAACGCCATTGACAGTTCGAACTGTCAATAGTGGAAAATATTTCGGTTTTTATGGCAAAAGTGATTTTGTCACCAAAATCGGTTTTGCATTCAGAGTTGGTTTTGCCCTCCAAATTGGTTTTACTCTCCCAATCGGTTTTGCACCTAAAATGGGTTTTGCACCCAAAAATCGGGTTTGCACTAAAAATCGGTTTTCCAGTTTTGCATCAAAAATCGGTTTTGCACTAAAATTCGAAATTTTCATGATTCGACTTCTCCATCAAAATCGGCTTTTCCACCAAAATCGACTTCTCCATCAAAATCAACCTTTCCATCAAAACAGACTTTTCCAGCAAAATCATTTTTTCCGTCAAAATCGGGTTTCAGTCTAATTCGGTTATGCAGTCAAAATTGGTTTTGCAGTCAAAATCGACTTTTGATTGAAGTTAAAAAGGAACTGTCAATAAGAGAGAAAGTTCCCACTACTGACAGTTCGGTGAAGAACTGTCAATAACAGTATAGTTTACCATTATTGACAGTGTTATCTGTCAATAAGAGAGAAATATCCCACTATTGACAGTCTGAACTGTCAATAAGAGGAAAGTTATCCACTATTTACAGTTTGAACCGTCAATGGCAAGATCTCATGGATGGGATTCATCTTGGCTGGACCTGGGTCAAGTGGGCAAGTTATGTTCTTGAGCAAATCACTAGATGTCGTCGTTGAAAGTGATCCCACATTAATGTTCCACAGAGCTTTTTATAATTGGATTACAAAAGTTTATGCTTTTTCAATAATTCCAGAATGGTTGGGAATATAACAGATTTCATAATAGATTCTTGGAATACCATGCTTTTATAACCCCATTCTGAACATGAACATGGAAACAAGCAGCACCCTGATACAAACACCTTTTACCTGAATGTAATAACAACAGACAATCCTGTCACCGACTGAGCTCTCACACACAGGCTGCCTGCCTGCTGGCTGCATCACACATGTTAAGAATTGTCCAGCCCGAAGGTAAGTCAGCTAAAGGATGCATTTCTCTACCTTCTAAATGGTAGAGGAAGAGATTCCTACCAGGAGGAACCAACTTAGTTGGAACATGGGCTATACCATAGGGATATAAACAATTAGCAGAAAACTACAGTAGAGATTACAACCCTATATGACACCCCCCCCCCCTTTGGGGTGTCAAACAGCTATTGACTCTGCTATTGACACTGATAGTAGAGAATCAACTCAAGTTGACACTGATAGTAGAGAGTCAACTCAAGTTGACCCTTCATATAAGCAGGGTTATTAGCTGTTTGACTCTCTATTTTACCAGAGCCACGTGGGGGACACAGTTGACATCTTTACTTCTCTCTGTGTAGTAGTAATTCTTTGGCGCGGTTTCCTGTGGTAGAAATAGCCAATCTATGTTAAGTATAGGTCTATGGTATTTAGACACCGATCGTAGGGAGGCTGTTTTCTTTTTCTTTGAGATTAAATACTTTTTTTTTGAAATAATGGATGTTTTTGCTATCAGTGTAGACTATGCATGAATGAGTAATTAAATAACACAGAATATATTGACAATAACACATGTTTATTAATGTTTTAAAAGCCTGTACATTTCGATCCAAAAATTCTACCAACGTTTAAAAAGGTTGATAGGCAGGTTATCATATCAGCCGGCGGCATTAGACCAATTACTATTATAAACTAAGCCTTCCTGCTTTATGATTTAGAAAAACCTGAATAGTGGATCATAGTCCGTCATATTGTAGAAAATTCACCCTATGTATATTACTTCAATAAATAATAAAACCCAAAAAGTAATGGTAACATTTTCTAAACGATGTCGAGAACATACAGCTAAGTTGACAATGGTTCAAGGTCACCTAGGAGGTCACATCGTTATGACGCAAGTAAGGTAAGAATCATTCAAAGTCACTTCGTTATGACACAGATTTAATGTAACAGTGGTTTAAAGTCAATTTAATTAGATCACTAAGACACAGGGCTATTATGATGACAAGGTGGAGGTCAGAGAGTGAAGGCCAATTTGGTATGTGACTGAGCTATGGTGACAGGGTCAAGGTCAGATTTCTGCTCAATGTACTGAGAATAAGGGTTGTAAAGAGTAGTATCTGTGTACAGACTGTTGTTTGAAGGACTGCTCTTCAAATGGTTTGTCAGGTCACCAGACCATCATAAAACCAGAAAGAGCTTTTTAAAATCAATTACAGTGCAAGCGCACAGGAAGCCTATACATCAGATAGGGTATGGGGTATTTTATGTGGAGTGAACATAAAACAAAACTTGCTCCTTTGCCTTAGATACATATTGCTATAACAACAGTTAGTTGTTGCGCTCTTTATGGATTATAATACGAGCTCTCTAATCCATTATATGTGACACGATCTGCGAAAAGGACCCTTAGTGCATGGATTAGTAAGGTCCCTTTTCCCAATACATGTCACATATAGTGGTTAAATAGCGGCTAGAAATATTCAACAGGAATTTAATACAGGTGTCCCTCATTATTGTTTTGCTAGATTAACATTTATAATAATCATAATGAGAGCACTAATAGTACAATATCACAAATAAGTATATACATGTTTCCTATCTTGACAGAGGAATACACCCAAGTTTGGTGGCCATGTCGGTAAAGTGAATGAAGCCGTTGGTAACCTGAATATAGCAAAACTGTTCCTCCGCATTTCTAAACCTATTATCATTTCATGGGAAGACACCATCAGTCCTATGTAGATAACACTGCCTAAAGATCTCTACAAGACTTAGCCACATCAAAACCAGTGTCAACTGCATTTTGTTATATTGGATTAATTTGCAGAATTCCCCAAGACTAGACATAATAATTATAAATAACTTTTTGAGACAGGTCCCCTGCTTCAATACAAGTCATGCATAGATGGATGGTGTTTATTATTGACTTTTGGCATTGATACAGGAACTAGGCAGCACTGAATTAAAGCAAATAGATAATTAGCCTTCATTGTAGAGCGTGTCCAGTGTTAACTAACAGCGAGTTAGGTCCACCTTCATAACTCTACACAAGATTCACTTTACAATATGACCCATGATGGATGTCTTACTGTGTCAAACTTCTAATACATTGACCTTTAATACAGTGATTTATTATTGATTATTAACCAGATACAAATTGCTAAGTCTACAGTATAACCATTTCCTCTATAAAATATCATGCTTTCTCTCAGACTTCTAAGCTTGTCACATTGTATTAGGATCTCTCTGTCTTTAGCGGCCTCATCTAATTCTTGTAGCAATACCATTTTACTAAAACCGTTTCAGATGAAGATGACAGGTAAAAAGAACGAGATATTTGTAATTTGGAGGCTGGTGTATGCCAAGTTTTCCTGTAACCACGTATAAGTATGCTTCGAGACTTCATTGTGAGTTGTCATCATGATGCACCTCTGCCACAGGAAATCAATCTTTCACTTCTCACATTATTTTATATACCGTTCAATATTATTCTCCCTACGCTTCTCATCTGTCGACATATGAACATTTTGGTAAGTCCTTACTTGTTACAGACAGCCTCATGAATACAAAACAGTCTCTACTTCACAATACTACATAGATACTCCATACCAGGAGATTACAATGTGAATTATGGGCTCCCATTTTTAGTTTCTATCTCTTCATTTGATTGCTGCTTCCCCAATTTGTCTGACCTACAAAAAAAAGGATGGATTCCAGATAAATATATACACATAGTCTTAACTTCTTTTGTGTGTAATTGGTGGCTCAATTTGATTTGCCATTTGGTGTGTATTAATTTTGGATGTGTAGTTGGTGTAAACAGTGGCCAATCAGATGTGTCATTGGAATATTGTTAGTGAATAAGACATGAACAGTTGTCAAAAATGATTGAATTTAATTGTTAGGCCTTAAATATTTTCTAGATGGAAATTCACCTGCCGATATGATTGCTAAAAGGTCAAAACAAAAATTCGTACTCAGATAATGTTAAATATGAAGCAGTTAAACTTACCTGTCAAAGCTGGGCATGATCTGCGCCGACCCTTCTCTACCAAGAAGCCAATATGTTGTCTGCAGTCCTTTACCCTGGAACCAGATTGATATGTCCTAAATTCATTAACAGTAATGGCAGTAGGATGAATTCTCTTTTGAAATCAGGATTATTGTTGAAACCATGTATGGTTGGCATGATCCATAAATGCAACACTGGTGAGCTAGTCGCCAGGGCTGTAATCATCTTGAGCAATATTTAATGAGTCCAGGCTAGAATACAAGTTTTCATATATTGTAATGAGATCACATGATGCATATTTCTGACTGCTGTCAAGTTATAGAAACTACTAAATCATTCAACAAGTGTCAATTATATCAAGATACATACCTTAACATTCACCTCTCCTCGTAGTGACATATTATATTTAAGCTCTTTGTGGTCCTTTAATGCCAGGTAGTACTGTTTGCTGATGTGAATTCCCAATGCTGTAAAATATATCAATGTAAATATGTACATAAAAAACATTAAAACTGATGAAGGGCGTAATGTGAATTGAATACTTAATCTGTCACAGAATAATATATCATCACTCTATTTATACAAATATGTAGTCATTGACCAATATAATAAGTGCTGTATAATGCTGCCACATAATTATAAAGGCAACCGTTTCCCAGGCCTTTTAATTTCTGAAATTAAAAAAAATTGCCAAAAAATATGTGTTGTAGATCAATACAGTATTTTATCAATAGTTACGTTTGCCACTGGACTCCATCCTGGCTGCCTGATTCACTGTGTCCCCAAACAGACAGTACCGGGGCATGACCACGCCAACCACCCCAGCCACAACAGGGCCTGTATGCAGACCTGTAGGTCAATAGATAAAATACATGGAGTTAAAATACCTGGCAGATGCAGAGTATGATAAACCTGACCAGGCAGAGGGAAATAAGAATATTATGTTCTACTATGCATAGTAAGCTCAGTTTATAAATATATAAAATTTTACTTATGTCTCCAATAATATGCATTAACATATGTTGCAGTATTTCGCCGATTTCCTTACTATATAGGCCTCATTTATTCCATCTTATCACTCCCCGGTCAAAGACTACTCCCGGTCAAAGACTACACCCAGTCAAAGACTACACCCAGTCAAAGACAACACCCAGTCAAAGACTACACCCGGTCAAAGACGTTTGAATTGTTACAAATTCATGAGACTGAGCCTACAATTAAATGCATCAACTACTTGTGAGACTAGACCTACGCAGAGCTTTAATGATAGTCTACTAGGACATGACGAGCGTTACTGCAGTTGTCTATTGATATCTATGGCTTAACAAATTGCTGGCTATTGTAAGACAATTTAACATACCGATGCGCAACTGCAGTTGTTGCTTGGGACGGTGCCTGATCGTAAAGTGGACGACAGAGCTGAGGAGATCCAGGGCACAGTTCGCGATCTCTACGGAATGTCTGGTCCCATTGCTGATGGGAACCCCACTGACCACCATGTAGGCATCTCCAATCGTCTCTACCTGAGCAGTAGAAAACATGTTTACATATACAAAAGACACATCTAATGATAAGAGTATGATATTTTGTGACTGTTGTTGTTTAACATGCAGGGAGTGTCCATATTGAATTAATAGCTTTGTTCGTGTGTGCATGTTTCAGATCAGGGAGAGGGTGGATGATGCGGAGTATGATAAACCAATTCTTTGTATGTGTATGATGACCTTAATGTCTCAAATAAATGAATGGAAATCTTATCTTGATGGGAAGGTTATTTCTAATTCTAATTGATGTTTGGGGTAATGTATGAAAACCAGAAAAAAAAACCAGGAAAATGGGAGTACAATTGAGTATTTATTGAATTGCTTGAAGAAGATTTGTTGACATAGTTTGATTCATGCAATATTTCAGATTTATTCATAGCCAGGCCATGTTTTTACTTTGACATTAAGCCCCCACAAGCACTGGGTAACACTTACTTTATACACATCGTGTTGCTCAATGATGGTGTCAAAGCAGGAATACAGGTCATTCAGGAAGTCAACAATCTGGGAAGAAAATAAAACATTAGTGTGTACACATAAGAAATGTAGATAAAGAAGAGTTATTGTCCAAAATTTCATCTAAGTTTCATACAGTTATTTTACATTTAAAAAAATGTATGGACAAGACAAGCAGGTAAAAAGATGGCTGTTAAATCATTAAAGAAACAATCATACTTGCTAACACACAAACTAATCAGCATATTGAAATGACAATATTCACAAGCCATGGATACCATTCTTTAATTAGACAAACTTCATGGGCCCAGGTGGCAGAACGGCCAGCCGAACCTGGTGTATAAATAAGTCTTATTGTACTGATTTAGCCCAAATAAAACTTTGTTAAAAAACACACTTAATTTTCACCATTAATTTGATTCTTTTAATGAATATTGGTCTGCTTTATTTTTGAGATGTAGCCATACCTGCATGGGTGTGCTGTCGGAAGCTATGGTTGTGAAACCGACGATATCAGAGAAGTAGATGGAACTTTGTTCATAGTTCTCAGGTTGTACAATCATCCCTGACTTCAGGGACTCAGCCACCGTACTGAAACACACATATAAACATAATAGGTACAATATAGTGGTATGCTATCTAAGGGGTCAGCAAATGAGACAAAAGGTGGGAGACCCTGCTGCTAGAAAGTGACAGGGAGAGGTATACCTCTACAACTTCAATTGTACCATGTGACTACCAAGACAAAGATCTATATCTATATTATATTCAATACAAATATGTTTATAGCATGAGTTACAGTGATAATAATATAATTATCAGAAATAAAACCATGGTCAGTAGGAATTCAGAAAACATGAGTGCAAATAGTGGGAAATAAATACACCAAAGTTCAAGCTGATGGTTGTATATACAGAGTTGTCACAGCACATCAGACTGTTTCTGAACTTCAGTGCATAATGTTATCAAACCTTAAATATGAACATTTTGTGGATTTTACGTACGGAGGCAGCATTCTATAAAGCAGACGATCTGTCTTCTTTTTCTCTTCTACAAGTTGACCCGTTCGTTCCTCGACTATTTCCTCCAGGTTATTAGCATATTTCTCCATCATCTGCAGCACGTTGTCCACAATGTTGATACTGTAAATGTTACATTCTGTTTATAATGATGACTAATAATTATTTCCTGCATTTGTGACTTTGTATTCTTATGACTGGGAATGGGAGAGGGATGTACATGTTTCTTATACTAGGCTGAAGTAAATGTTTTAAAAATTAGTCGCAAATGATATTAACACCATTTCTGGAGGAAAAAAATTGAAAGAAAATTTGAACAAAATGTGGGTGAGGGATGATTAGATGTAATCCTCAAATAATTTTCCCAAGATATATAATTTTTCTTGTCTCGTTAGAGCCTGTGAGCGATAAAGCCTATTAACGAAATGATTGACCCCAGGGTATCTTTGTGAGAAACACTTCTAGGATGGCTTTATTTTGTATTGCATCCATACTCTTTAAATATTACCCTCAATGCACTTTAAACCCCTTTTTACAATCTCTGTCTTCTCTCTGATCTCTAAGACTCACACCAGGTATAGAATATCTAACACATGACTTACTCTCCTTTTGTCATCTTCCGAAGCTGTAATCTGATCTGCATAAACTTAGGTCTCTCCTCTATATCTTCACTCCAACACTTTTTGACGAGCTGAAGTATCGGTCTCCCCATTTCGCTGTGTTCTGGTAGTGGGGGTCTGTAGGGGATACTCTCCCCATTACGCACACGGTTCACAATGTCTGCAAGTGTGATAATCCAAAGCATCTATTATCATAGGGACTTATGGTTAGCACCCAACACTCTACAGGTTTATTGAGGTACATATTAGACTATTGAGTAATGAATATGCAGACAATGTGCAATCACCTGTAGTGTCACATGAGATGCTAGATATATAGGGTTTACAGTGAAATTTGAATATGTTATGATATGTTTGATTAATATTGAAAAGGCCAATGCCTCACGTCTCAAAACAGATAGTTTGATACTGTCAACATTCTTATCCCTCATTTAAGTGGAATTACAAGTATTATAACTAAGAACTTTCCATGGAATTAATGTACTGACCTCTTGGAGTGACGTTGTCTAAAGTGTAGGGCTCACATCTCTGAATTATTTCGTAACATATTATCCCAAAGCTGTAGACATCACCTTTTTGTGTACCTCTGCTATTGGAGACATTCTCACGAAGAATTTCGGGGGAGACCCACAGTTTTCCTACACAAGAAGAAAAATATACTTTAATAATTCATTGAATAAGTAATGGTGACATAGGTTCAGCTTAAATTGGTTTGAGCTTAGCATTTCACATACGTCTCAATGATATGCTTGTCTTCATACTGTATGATACACACTTTGATACAGTTGTTGCCTTTGAATATACCTACTTTTATAAAGCTCATGCTCAGTGAGATTCTGTCCTGCGATGAAAGTGGGGAGACCATAATCTGTGATCTAAAAAAATGATAGAACAATAGATACAATATAGTTAGACCTGTATGATATTGAAAATGAAATCAGAAATACCACAAATTCTCGCATAGAAGACACAGCTATTATGGGAGTCAGACCACCGGTGTGGCTTATAGGATTGACCCAGAGTCAAGGTGCAGCTTATATGCAAGTTTTTTCTACTATAGTACAGTACTAAAGTAGCCATAATCAGATTGCCAATGTGGCTTATAAGTTCGGCCCAAACTCGGGGGCGGCTTATACGGGAGTTAAACTTTAACACAAAAATTTACAGTAGAAATAAAGGATATTCAATGTTCAGTTTATTGACCAAAAACCAAGTTAGTTGTAGTAACAGCTGTCTTCTCACTCTGAGTGTCCAGCGTGAATCGATGAGACAGTTGGAGCTCTTCAGGTTGCCATGGGACCCAAGATGGCTGCTGTGTATGTAGCTCATACCCTTGGCCAGATCAGTCATGAAGGAGAACTTAAAAGCCATGTCCAGCTTGATGGCATCATTCTCTAACACGTCCTAAGGATGGTAGGGAATGAGAAGTTATGAAGATTCTCTACTGGCAAATACATTTTGACATGTATGCTGTGCTGTTACATAATATATAGTACTGTATGCATGTACCACAGTAACCTAATAAGTGCATCTGTCCTTACAATCTTTGTGCTATAAATTGTGGGCTTAGACAAGGAATTACATTTATTTGAGAGCCTTGCGGTAACAGTTTGCTAGCTTTATCAGAAAAACCTAGCTTATTTGTTGTAATATTCAACCTAGGTGTACTACTGATACAATAAGCTGAACCCCCACTTTAGCATAAATGGATAAGCAGATTTTGGGACTACTTAACCATGGTTAAATTAGAATGTGTATTAAAACCGTATCTATAAGCTTTCACCGCTGATATTTGGATTAATTGATATACTGAATTTAAAAATAAGACAGGTACCACAGTCTGACTGAAGTTACTCACACTCAGACTGCCTTTGCTGCAGTAGGACCACAGCAGACAGAGGTTAGGTGGGTCGATGCAGGCACCCACAAAGATATTCAGGTTCTCGTGGGCAATGTCCTTAATCTGCAGAAACAATGTATGTTACAATTAACCCTTTTATGGCAGCATCATAATTTAGTGAACTATACAGACTATTGAATTAACAATGGAGCACCAGTAATAATTTAACTGGTGCTGCATTCGTGCATCATGCTGACCCTCTAAGGTTTATTCAATCCTGAATGGTTCGCATTATTATCTGAGGCTGTGCCAGTGCCTTACTGATTGGCACTGATGTCAAGTTTTAGAATTGCCGTAAGGATGTAGAGATGGAAGGTACTGATTTCTTTTACACCGACCTCATTGAACTCCATCAGCAGGGTCCTAGACAGCTGGACGTGCTCCTTCTTCATGTTCTTCAGGGCCACCACCGCACCACGGTACATGGCTATCTTAGAGAAGAGCTGTCCTGCCCCGGTCCCCACACTTGGCATTGACTGACAATAGATAAAACATAGCAAGTGTAATGACATCCATTTGATTGATATGTACCAAACTGCTAAGGCTACAGTCCACAGGACTCAAATTTGCTGAAATGATATAACAAATGCACATGTCTCAATCGGCTTTATAGAGCCTAGTTAAAGGTGGATTTAATGAGCAATGACAGTTTGCTTAACCCTACCTGCATATGACTGGAGGACAAGCCTGGTTTGACTGCCATACTTCCATTTGTCCCAGACGGTGTGTGGGTTCCTGCATCACTCGACCCTCCTCCTAAAGACTGTTGGAAAATTTTGACATGAGTGAAATGGTATGAGGGTTAGTTTAGCTTGGGTTCTTATATTTACTTATGCAACATGACAGAATGAACTGGACTAACTTACAATGCTGCCGTCCTTGGACTTTGCTGCACGGACTGGCTCAATGTCTTCCCAACTAACCCTCCATGCCTGCTCACGTAGTCCTGTCTCAAAACGCAGTTTCCTGTAGAAGCAGAGGAGAATATAGAATCTCTGATCAAGAGCTCTTGAGAACTGGGCCTTTCGCACTAGGACACTCGGACCTAGGGCTGCTATGTAAAGTAGTCAAAGTGAGTCAAGAATTGCTAAGGAGAGTCCAGTGATGTCAGACTGCAAGAGCCTATGGCATCGCCTATGCCATGCATTGTCTGACTAAGTTTGAAATGCTTTATGCTTTACTTTGGAAGGATAGCAAATAAATCGGTTTCATTGTGCTTATTTATCTTTAAAACAGGGACATACCTATATCATTTATATACGATGGTGAGAGTTACTTTGCAATATTGATGAATACCAAGTATGATACTTTGCAAACTCACCTGTATGCAAATAGTGAGATGAAGACTCCTGCGGCAATAGCTGCCATTGGGATGATAACAGATATAGCAATCACCCAGCCTGCCACTGTAAATATAGATCATATACCACCATATGAAACACTGTGAATATGAATAAACACAATATAAGTATAGATAAAATACCACTATCTGAAACAATCTGATGGTGACAGATACACACATCAGACAGTGGTAACTGATCCACATGCTGCAAGTGTAAATGATATTGTCAGGCTTACTTACATATAGCTATAACCAGAATGTTTAGTGTAAGAACAAGGAAAACAATGCCTAGCTATTTAGCAGGCAAAATCAATCTATGTAGAGTTATGTACTGATGCTGTGTCAGTGAATCATGACAACCAATGAGACCTTGAGCCATCATGTGATGCATGTGATACATTATTGATGCAGCAGACTGTTATAACAGTCATGTAACATAGTAATGGTTCTCACTCTGGTCCTGAGGACAGAGCTCATCCCTGAAGCCGCACACAGGGGTATCAGGAGGTGCCCACTCCCACCCCACCTTCCCACCCGGCCACCGCGGGGGCTCCACTCGTGTGTTGAAGAACTGTGCAACCAACATGCAAAAGAATTGTATCAGTATCACATGGCAAAGTACAAATGAATTAATATAATCTATTTAGGAAGCAGATTGATAATGGTTGTTGAGAAGAAAATAAACATAAAGCGTGGTTGAGAAGAAAATAAACCCTCTATATCTGACCCAAGTGTGGAGTGGGTAAACGTTGTATAAAGACTTCCAGTCGCAAGTTGACAAATGGTGTAACCACTGTCAATGTATGATTAGATAGATATCACGCACTTATAACATTTCTGAGAACGGGATCAAAACCAAAGGTTAGCGAGGGTTATATTTATGCAGCAGAAAAGAAAACCTTGTTGTCAACATTTGTCAATTTAGTATGAGCAAATGTAGAACAACGATTATCTGTAAGGATTGCATGACCATTTGTTTTCTACTTTCAGGGTACTTCTTCAATTTGGATTTTCACATTTTTGAATGTTCTGAAATCTTGCAGGGTACATGACGAGAGGCCTTCATATTTGAGAGAGTCAGGCATGTTGGCAAAATGACTTTAAGAGAGAGAATCTGGTGGGGCTGGCCTGTCCACATGGAGACAAGCTAACTATAGATCTTTGATAATTTTAAAAATAATTTCTTTATTGGAGCAATCACAAATGATGAGCACCAGTATGTATGTATCAACATTTACATAAACAGTAGATCTCCTTTTATTTTACATTTGTATGAATGAAAAATTAGTTTTAAATCACTATGTGAGCAAGTGACAATCAACACAATGACATTTTTGTACTGGTTGCAATTGAAACAAGTGTTTTAAAGTTCAGCCCAATGGAACATCTGATAAATCTGGTTTGTCTTCTTACAGTGGGAGTGAATGTGGGTTGTATCGCCTTTCTACCATAGAGTTTTGGGAGATGATATTCCGATAATGTTATTTTGGAGGAACAGTTCAGATCCTATGCACATGCCTAGGTATCCTAATGTTTCTAGCCCTTTAATGGCAGCATTGTGCTATTCTACATTATGAACTTTGTCAACATGCCGACCCAAAGTGGTTGATACATTCCGGAAGGGTCGGCAATAGGCATGAATTCAGCTGTGGCCAGTTCATTTACTGAGGCTGCATTCATGCCTCGACAAATGACAACAAATGATAAAGTAGAATGAAGCACAATGTTACCCTTAAAGGAGTAGACGATGTTACAAATTATAACCTACAAATTCTCCCTACATTGAGTGTGAATAACATGTTTTGCTCTGTAGTCATATAATAGAATACCACAAGCAAAGTTGTACAAAACGTTGAATAGGCCAGTTTGATCAGGAAGTCTTTGACTTCATAATTTGCTTCCCAGCATAAAACACTTGTTGTTAGCTGGAAGCTGTCATACTCACGCGTCCACTTTTTACCTGTCAATGTAAAGTGGTTTTCACCGTTCAGTTATTGTACTTAAGCAAATACACAGAGAAACAACTTTATTCGGGTCATAATGAGAAAGGTTTTATTTCGGCTCGTAGTTATCCCTCTGAAGGTAATGGTATAGCCCAGTGGATACGAAATTCAGTTCAACGTTGAATTAATGTTAAAAACTTGATTGACGCTTATCAACCATAATATCAATGACGATTCAAGGTGCTGTAACCACTGGGGTCGGGGGGCTCTAACTCGGGGCCGGGTTGTCATTTTTGACGTAACAAATACAAAATTAACAAAATTAATTCAATGATGGCGAAATGTCATGGATGCAGTTCTGGTTAGTGAACTGATGTAAAGAAGAAACACTTGCTGTCAATAGAAATGTAAATGACCCTGAGACACTTGTTAACCAGAAGATTTGCTATCAATGAATAATGTAAACCAGAAACACTTGCTGTCATATTGTGAACATGAAATGTGCTGTCAAGGAATAAAGTGATAAAAATGAAATTACTGTAAATAGAAACACCTGCTGTTGATTAATCCTGCAAATCCTGCTCAAATGACAATTTTCTTAAAGATAAATATACATGTATAAATCGAATCCCAAGATGCAAATTTCGGTTTGCACTCATCTGCAGATCCAGCAGGCATAACACAACAAGAATTATCATTATTCCCCTATATGTTTTTAATAGTGATCATTGCTTGATTTTGAGCCACTTTAGCTACAAAAGTGATAAACAATGACTTTGTGAGAAAATGTTCAAGAATAGCTCCCTGACTCCCAGCTGATAGACCTATACAATTGTCATTTAAAACACTATTTCACAGAGTTAGACTCTGTAATGATTAATCTTTATTTAATGACTTTAATTTACCTCTAAAAGATGTTGTAACATTATGCCCAAATTAAATTGAGATATGCAGAGTAAAATATGATCATCAGGTAATATGTGTATGAAATGGCATATTTCACTTAGAATATATCCATTTTTGACAAATCTAAAAAGATCTTGACATGTAGGGATCAGATTTCGTCCAAATTTCTGTTAATTTCCGTGCTAGAAATGAAGTGCATACTTTTCAATAACAATTTAATTAAAAGAGATTGGATGAAAGTTGTAATAAATGAATAATTTCCCTTTGTCAAAACACACATCTGATTCTGTTGTTGTATGGCTGATGGATCCGTAGTTATGTACACATTAGAAATACACCACCACAGAGATATTCCTGCATCATATGGCAGTCTGTAGAAGTTCCAATAGTCCATGGGTTGCATATGATTGTCACCCATCCCATATAAAATATATGTATATAGTGTAATAACATCTGGAATAGATTTAGTGGGATTAAACAAAGTTATAGTTTCGGTGTACCACTTTAATAGTGAGGTTTTTCGTTGTGTTTCATGTATGGTCTAAGTTTAGAATGTTTTTCCCAAGCCACCATACTCACGCGCCAGTTTCCAAGCTGTTGATACAAATTATTTACATTTAATCATATTTTGATAACTTTTCAGCAGCAAGGGTAATGGGGGGTGGTGAATATATACAGGATAAAGACTAAAAACCTTTAGTGTAGTCAATTTGCCAATACCAAAATCTTAAACACTTTGCGCCATGCTTTCAACATAACTTGCCAAGAAGTTTGATAGTTAGAGGATTCACATTATATGATTCAATCAGATAGCTATCGGTTGCCCACAGTGCAATCATATCCCATTGAGAAATGAACCCCTAAAAATCGACCTAATGTTATACATTTTGGTACATGTATTATCAAATTAACGACCTAAAGCCATCAACACTGATAACCTGTCAGTCACTGCCCATGGGTCTTCAGCGGCGAATCATATGATCAAAGCTTTGCCGACTCTTGGAATTTGTAAGTTCATTAATATACAATTTACACATATATTCTGATTGTCACCATTCTGGTCTCATAACTTTGATTATATTTTGATACTTACATGAATTGTATAACATATAGGACATATAATGATAGTCATCACACCTTAGACACAAGGTTCTGAATATTCCTGTGAGATGTAACTGCTATTTTAATGATGGGTTAGCAGATCAGTTTAAATGTTTCTAGAATAAATGTTTAAGACGTAGAGGAAATGATACTGATTTTTGGGACTCAAAATTCAAAATCAAAATTCTATTCATTTTTGATAATTGTAAAATGATTATCAATCCCAAAGAGATAAATACTAACCCATCTTTTAATATCAAGGATGTCAGGCATATTGCCGAGGAATGATTGTTTTTAAACTTACCCTATCAAGTTCCTGAAGAAGTGCAGCATAAAGAACAAACAAAATCAATTACCTGATTACCCATGATTGCTGCCTCAGGGCATACATGATTGTGGCTGGGTCTAGCCTTTACTAGCTAAGACTGAAACTGATACCAGGTTCCGAGGCATTTGATTGACTAGAACCGCTGGAAAATTGTCAGTTATACTAGCGGATTTTGATACATGACATATAACATGAAGAGAGAGCTGATGACATACATTTTGAGTATACTCTAGAATACTTTGATGTGCAACATATATTGCTTAATATGTCCTTTGTCATCATGATACGTAAATACAGCCCTCGAAAGTCTACTCGCCAGGGCTGGATTCATGCTTTATGCAGATTCATTAGGAGTGAATCAATTTTGTATACATGTAGGGTTGGAATTTTGTATGAACGTAGCACTGGCCAGTTACTTACTAGGGCTGCCTCCATACATTATGACCACAAAGCTCTTACATAGTACATTTAAGCAATTTGCACAATTAAGTCATAAAAAGTCTCTTTGCTTACATCAGTTTCTGACTCCTTGTTGGTGATTTCCGCTATCTTGATGAAAGTACCATTTCGTGCCATGTCCATGACCCAGTAGTCTGGTTCTCTGTCTGCATTCCTATCAAGGATCACATAGCCACTCATACCTGTAATATAAATAGCGCACCTCATGAACTAACCATTTAAGGATGGCATGATGCCTGAGACTTCAAGCTCCTTTGTCATCAAGATGCATCAACACACCTCAAGTAACCCACATGAATTATTATGATAAATGATAGCTATGAAGACAAAGTTTAGATGATTTTTAAATAGAATTCATCCATAAAGAGATGAGGCCTGGGTCAAGCTCATGAAGAAACTGTTTCTTGGGGCCCTTTGTCTATAATCCTTACCGTAGAAACGCCTAAACTTCATGGCCTCGAGAAGAACTTCCCCATTACGTGGGTCTCTGCCACGAGCCAACGTCTCATTTATAGCCAGCGCATACAGGTACACCGCATCATGGAGGAAAGCAGCGAACTTATCTCCATACTCAAAGTCGATCTCCAGCTGTGGAAAATGAAAGAGTTGGGGGTTACAAGGCTATCCACGAGGAGTGTGGCAAGCATTTCAAAGTAGGGGGGACAAGGTGGTTTGCTGACCCTCTTTTTACCCCTTTTCAGTTGACCTTTTATTTTTGACATTTTTTAGGGTTAGCCAAAAGTGGATGTGGGGCATGTCTCCCCATCCTCCTGGTTGCCCTTGTGGAAGCTGCATACTTCGTTGATGTCTGGTAGTGATGCATATGTAAATATGGACAAAGCTGCTAGTAGCCTAGACCAAACCAGATTTATTTTCTTGCAGTGTAGTACAGTACTGAAATCGCAATTTTCAGACCTGTGGTGCGGGTTATAGGGTGTACTCAAAGTCGGGGTGCGGGTTATACGTAAGAGGCGAGTTATACCCCGGAATTTATGGTAGGTTTCTTATGACTCCGGCCACATTGGGATGTAGATATTGCATGTACAGTAAAAGGCAGAGGACAAGCTCATGTGGGAATATATACAACAGAAACTGAGCATATTCTTGATACATACACAAGAGAGCTAGCACATATTCGATATATGGCTGTGTCTCAGGAACTTGGGCCAATGTTTTTGTCTCTGACTGGGTGCCGGCTCTCACCAGGTGCCGTCTCTGACCGGACATAACTTTGGGAGTTCAGTTATCTTCTCCCAACAGCAGGAGGCTAATTATAATTATAACAACTGCCATATACGTTTTTACAAATCCTTATATATAAAAGAATAGGTTAAAAACAAACAAACCATTTTCTGACACCAGGTCAGAGACGGCACCCGATCAGAGACGGCACCTGATCAGAGACGGCACCCGGTCAGAGACAAAAACATTGTGCCAATTTCGTGAGAAACAGCCATATATATGAACATAGCAGAGGGCTGCTTCATATTGTGCATAATATAACACAGGAGTAGAATGCATTGTACATATAGCAAAAGTTTCGTGCATGTTTTGTATAATCTTATACCTGTCTTCTGTGTAGCATGCATTGTACATATAGCAGAAGTTTCGTGTATGTTTTGTACATAAGTGCAACTTCAAAGACAGCATTCAAAGTCAAAACCAATAACTGGTATGGTACTAATATGGCAGGCAAAAGGGAGACCTTACTAGAACTTAGAAATAGAAGTTGAAGGTAAAGACAAGGTTACTCCATTCATGATACTACGGATCCATGTTACTACTCATTCCAATTACTACTCATTCATGTTATTACTCACTACTCATTCATGTTACTGAGGTTGAAAGTCTAAACTGCTTATTGTATAACTTCAATGTTCAAAGAGTGTCAACTGAAAACCACTAATCCTATCTACTCTACTCATCATGCATAAAGGAGGGTATATATTTAAAGATTTCCTCATTTCATCAGTAAAAACTCATCCTGTAGAAATTAAAGTATACAAGTTAGCTACCCTTAACAGTCTGTGACAACTCTCACAGCTAAAAGTCGGACTCTATGCATGAACACAACATAATGTACTACACTCAAGTTATGTTATGGATGATTGGTGCAGAACATGGATTGGACACATGTATGGACAAGACAAGAATTTTATTTAAAGAAAAACATGCCCCTAGAAAGGTATGAATTTTAAATAAATATTCTTTTTTTTTAAATCAAAAAAATCTTATACCTGTCTTCTGTGTTACCTGTTTCTAATGACAGAAACGGATACATTCATCAATAATCATGTTTTACAAGTCATTCGGAGAAGAGGCAGTCTTTGCTTGGCATTTTTGTCACTTTCTCAGATAATACTTCAGCGGCCAGCCTGGCAACATCTAAGATTCAGCAATACTAACAATACATTGATTACAAAATGACCATGAAATAATGTGGCCGCTGTGATGAGTGAGGGTCTGAATCTCTGGACACAATAATTGACTGTCGTCATCAATAATGTATATTTTGGCGGTTTGATAAAAAGGATTTACAAATAATCCAATATAAAAGCAATTGTCATGATTCGTGATAATGATGGCAAAGTTTGATTGTTAAATTTTCTAATATCTCTATTCTATTGTCATTACTGAGACAGAGGTGAGTGAAGTTGTGCACTTACACTTATGAAGTTCTCAATGTAGCCATTCCATGGTGGCAGGCGCATCCTTCGAGCAACCTCCTTTCTGAAGTCGTTGATTTGATTATTTTTGAGTTTTGCCAGGACAACCTTAAAACAGCAAACCATAAGGACAGAATAACTGGTAGTAGGTGTAAAGGACTACTGGTTCTTAAACAGACAAAATATGTAACAATACTGATTGTAGTCAGGAAATGGCCACACACACATGTACACAATTTGTTAGACTGTGGTAAACCACTGTAGTATTTTCACTAAGCTGTCTATAAAAGGCCCTGTATGAGGGGTGCTAGCAGCCTTAACCCATTGAGGGCAAATGTCGATTATAATCAACATCCATCCCTGGCCGGATGTAGACTATTTACTACACCATGTGGGGCCGGATGTCGATTATAATTGACTTAACTCTATGGGATTTTGGAAACCCCCGGCCCCTTGGAAAAAATTGAAAAAAAATCCGGCCCCCTGACTAGAATTAATTTTTCTTGGCCAGCCTTAATGTATTAACTGGATGACATAGCGCTGCGATGAATGCCTGCATTCTGTCTTATTTTCCTAGTATCGATTCGATGTTAAAGCACTCAGGTTTATCCACACATAGATACTCACATGGAACACTGACTCAAATGCCTGTTTTGCAGCCCAGTCACGGCCATCATTCCACATCCATATATCTTCAGAACTGATGACATCCTCCTGTGGTGTCATGTCCATGGTGATGAATACATAGTCTCCAGATGTCATCCCAAGGTCGTACGCTGTTAGCATAAAGCGCCGCCTCTCACTGGTAGGACAGATCAGGACCACCACTGAAAATACAAATGATTGAAATACATCCTTTACTTCTCCTCTTTCAGATAATTTCCAGAGAGAAATAGCCATACATTAATTCTGCAACCATGGATAATTGTGTGTACACAACAAACATGCAAACTCACCCCTGGCCTCCTGCTTGACTTTCATCAAGGTACGCCTCATAAACATAGGTGAGGGTTGGTTGTTATATTCAGTCATGTATGCTATGGTGATGTTAGCATTGGTAAAGGTTTTCTTGATAGCCTTAGCAGCATCCATCCACAAGTTGAAGGTAGAGGAAATCACAGCCACACGTTGCCAGTTATACTCTTCTAAAATCTGGAAATGCATGTTATTCATCATATCTATGAATAGCTAATGGTTTTCTTCATGTGCTGATGAGGTGTCACCCTAAATATCTTGATTGGTGAGTACCTCTTCTGACTGTAGCAAATAATTATAGTGATTTTCAAACAATCAGAAAGGACTAATGAACACTGTAATATTGTAAATTGAAAAACGCCCCTCGTGTAACTGTGATGATTTATTGCCAAATAAAAATATTCAAATCAAATCAAAATAGTAGAAATCGTCTCTAAGTTATAAATGTACAGCAAACTATCTAATCAGAATTCATGTTTAAAAGTGTCAAAACAGTGATAGCATAAACCTGTTGTAACAATATATAGATGGATACTGATTTGTCAAATGTTATTGCGCTCTCTTTCCTACTTTTGATCATGATCAATATTGCTGAAGGCTTTATATATACTGCTTCAAGAGGCACCCAAAAGGGGCTAAATCTATTTGGTAACTTAGCCTCACCTCGACCAGGAAGACCCCCATCTTATTCAAAGGCCCAAGTGTACGGGCTAAGGTAGAATAAGTGCCTGTTTCAATAAAGTCAGGGTCCGTTGCCACCCAAGATATAATGGGTTTGTTCCAGAAAGAGGCGAGCTGTGCTACGGGACGACAGGCTGCAAAGCAATTTCATTTTTGTGTAATATAAACATAATGATTTCACATCTAGGCATACTTTCTCACCTTTCTCACTTTCTCTAGTAAATATTTCAGACCGAATATGTTATAAAGTGTGGTCACTTGACCCTTATTAAAGTTGATCTTCCATTTTAATTAGTAGAATTTAGTAGAATTTCCTGTCAATAACTACATGAAATGAAATACATAGAGATGTTCTGACGTTTCAAAACCGGGGTTATTTCACTCATCGGACGTGAAGATAAATCTAGAGAAACATGCAACATATCAAAATTGATATTGGTAAATATTCACCTTCAGACAAAGAGAAGGTAGTTACTAACCTATTGAACATGGGGGTCCAATGAAGACGTCCACCTTATTCTTGGTGTGCATTTCTACTGCGTTACCCAGTGCCATCTTGCTGCTGCATTCAGTGTCCGAGGTGATAAAGCTGCAGGTCAAGAAATGTAATATTAGCCTTTAAGGTCAGCATAGTGTTTTAATGCAATTGGAACACTTCAAGCCCAATGTGGCTTATACGATTTGCTAAAAGTCAAGTGAAGCTTATCATATGAGAGTTTTTCCAGTATTGTGTAGTACTAAAGTAATAAACCCCAGGTGCAGCTTATAGCATTGTCCAACAGTTGAGGTTAGCTTATAAGAGGCTTATGCCATGTTTTATGACATCCCCTTTGCTGGAGTAGTGGATGAATACAGACCTGTCATGTACCTCATGAGTGATGCATCATGCATCATGTCAATCCTATGGGGTTTATACACTCCCAAAGGGTCAGCAGAATGAACTCGTGCCATGCTGATGAGTCACCATTGCTGCATTGCTTACTCATGACAACAAATTTTCTGATCATAAAGCCTGGAAGGATCATGTAGCTCTTAAAGGGTGGTAACCTATGTGTTCATAAGTAACAAAATTCAGGATAGGATCCATCTAATTGATGGATAACATGATTGATGTCTACCCTACCTTAGTTGGATGTCGTCGCTGATAGTCGGGTCATCACGGATGGTCTCCAGGGCGATGCTGACAGCACTAGCACTGGTCAGACCGCTGAAACCCTCAAACGAGCTTTTCCAGGGAGTGAGCAGTCCCATCAGGTAGTCCTCTGTGCTCACCAGGGGGAGCCAGGTGAGGCCGGATGCATACACCAGCAGGTACATACAGGTGTGCCAGTGTGGTGAGAGCAGCAGGCCCGTCAGGGACGGGGCCCCCAGCAGGGGGGAGGTGCTCATGGTCACTCACTGTACGGTCCAGACAGGAGAAGGGAAATATAGTGTCACAGAGAATTATTGATTGACTGTAATGAGCTAAACCCTGGAGCATAGGGCTAAAGCGCTATGAACAATTGAGAGAGGCAGTGAATTTGAAAGGGCATCTTAGTGTAAAGGTAGCTAGATTTTCATTAGGTTTTTACCATAAGACCATAATAGTATTCATTGTCTAAAGAAGCTATAAGAAAAAAGGGGGTCCCAAGTTTTTTTCTGAGATATCCAAGGCTTAAGTTAATTGTCTAATGTGATTATGCAGTGTTTTGCCAACTAAATTTCCATATTACTTTCTCATAGTAAAGGATATATTGTTCTCTATCAAGAAAATCTAACAAATTTTAACAATAATATATGGTCCTTCTTATTGAATAACCGGAAGAGATGACATTACTGCAGATAAATTAACTCTTGAAAAACCACTGCCGCCCATGGGCTGTACCACTATGAAATGACTTCCATGCCTAGAAAAGAAATTACAAATATTTCTGGACTTACAAAACTGTATTCTACATAAGATACTAATGTTACCTTTTCAGCAAAAAAATTCCATCCTCAATATACATGTTTTACTCCTTAGCTGCTAGCAAACCTACGGCAGCACGCAGATGCTTATCAATGTGTCTTCCCCAACTAAGGGAGCCCACCTGAACCCCACTTCCTTACAGGGCCAACCCACTTTAAATCTCGGCAAGCCTATGGGGCCCCCACCTGGTAGCCCTGGTCAAATTGAAGTGAGCCCCAGGTGGGCAGCCATCTGAGCCCAATATTGCAACCAATAATTATGTGACCTACCTGGGACCCATTTAGAGAATCCACCTTATTCTTGGTGTGCATCTCTACTGCATTACTAAGCTTGATAAGAAGTCTTGTTTATTGAAATGTGCGATGCTGATGATGATGATGAAGCATCAGGTTTAAATGTAAGCATTATGTTAACTTCCTCCTTGCTTTCTCTCCTCCAAGGTTAAATGTTATAAATTTGAGGCACTAGGAACTGATATGAGGCCACTTTTAGCGATATTTGGAAATGGCTATCACCTCCTCTCTTATAACTCTATCATGAAATTGAGTATTCTGGTATAACAATACTATTTTTATGACTGGTCACTTTAGATTCTGCATCAATATGCCTATTCCCTGTAAACACGCTACGTAATTCCAACGTAGCCCAGAGGTTTCAGAGGTATTTCCTTAACCGAAGGTCTGATTTACGTTTTTTGGCAATGTTTCTGAACGTCAAAACGTGAAGGTGTATTTATGTTCTACAAACGTAGATGTCTGAATTACGTTTTCTATGTCACTCAAACATAAATATGCGTGGTTTATCTACCTTGACATATTTTTCCAAATTAATTTGTGCAGTCCCTATAACCTCCCTATGTCACACTAGGTGACAGCACTATATCAGTTATGGAGAGAATCATATGTGACTTTAGAAAACTGACCATATTCTAGAAGCAAAGTATCAATGATGATACATTTAATGTTATGCAGTAGAGTGACACGCCATTGACTAATAAATTACAAAGCAGAGGATATGAAATAAAGGCATGTAACAAGCACTTAGGACACATAAGTGTTTGACAATGAAAACAATACAAAGCCTCAATGTGGCCAACGAACTATTACTCATATGGCAAGGAGTACCAGTCTCATATTAGACTGGTGACAAAATGAGAAATTCTCCTACCAAGGGGCATTTTAGAGTACAAACAGGCAAGATCACTATTTGGGTTAATTTGGGTGTGCTGAATCCGAATATCACACTTGCCAAGCTCAAAAATGGCTGCTTCTGTGTTAAAACTTCAAAAACAAAATGGCTGCCATTAGTTTTTGAGAAAACCTACGAAACTTATGTTATTTATCATTCCTGGTCATGTAATACATCAAGATGAAGGGATTTTAGAGACCAGACTGTCTGAGACACCTGCCAAGCTGGAAAATCATTTCCTGAGAGTCTCAAAGCCAGAAATTCAAAATGGCTGCCACCGTTTTTGAGAAAACCCCAAAAATGCATTATTCATCATTTCTTGTCATGTTGTACCTCAAATGAAAGAGATTTGCAAGCCTAGTCCACTCTAGGCCATTGCCAAGATAAACAGGGTTTTTGCAACATGAAACCCCTCCAGAGAAAAATATGGCCACTAGTAACTTTTTAGCACAGTTCATTTCAGCCCATTTCCAAGGAAGACGGATGTGTTTAAAAAAAATTAAAACCTTAAAAAGGGCAACTCTGTTAGCCTGCCACCCCTATCACCTTCCATCAACATCTCAATAATTGTTTGCACACCCTTTTATGTATAAAGCCTGCAACCCCACCCACCTTCCATCAATGTGTCAATAATTGTTTGCACACCCTTTTATGTATACTGTAAAACCCCACCTATAAGACTAATCTATTTTGGCGCTTTTTATTGCTATAAGCCGAATCCTTTTTCTCAAAATTACGGTTCTAATTATAGGTGGGGTTTTATTATATCATATTAAAGAGAAAATCATTTTTAAACCAGTAGTTATGCAGTCATTTTCACTGAAAACATATGGCTTTTTTGTCCAGTTAGGAGTCACATCCCATTATGAGGCCACTAAATACTATGTACAAGGGTAGACATTAGTATTTTTCTGTTGTGGGCCAACATTGCATATAGCCCGAAAGGTCTATGGGACCACACAAGTGTGACTTTTTAGAGTTAAGTAGTGACTGTCCTCACTCAAAAACTTCTTTTCTGATTGGGAGCCCTCCCCGGAATCAAGAACCTAGAACATCTGCACCCAATGGCAGGTCGTCTGGATTCAATTCCAAGTCCTAGGAGCCAGATAGATATCTATGCATGTTATCTTGACGAAGTTTAGGGGATAATGATCTCATGATCTCATGCTGCTCATTCCCTCCCACTTATCTATTCCTCTCCATTCCCATTCTCCTGCCTCCTCCCAACACTTTCTCTCCATTCACTTTACCTCACCCTTTCCCACCTAACTCCCATTTACTTCCCCTCTATATGTCCAACTAATTGCTGCAGAACACAGAGGCAAAGTGGGGGGATAAGAGGAGGAGGTAGGGCTGAGTGCATTTCACAGGGGTGGAGAGGGCACTGGTTGGTAGAGGTCATATATTATGAGTCTTGGTGAAAGAATAATACAGGGGTAGGGCAGGGCTTGACTGGGTGGATAGGATATGGGACAGGGCAGGGGAGTGGACAACAGAAGGGTATCTGGAAGGGATATTGGGGAGAAGAAGAAAATAACAGGGAAAGTGTATGATAGAGGTACGGATATGTGAGGGTATGGAATGTATCAAGGTTTGCTAGGAAGGGGATATTAGAGGTCTGTGGTAGGGCAGAGACCATATGTCCCTTCCACCTCACTATGTCACCCTATCCCTATCCTAATTATAACTACCTCCATCTTCAACACATAAAAGTCCTGGCGTGATATCGTAAGGGAGAGATTGGGACCCTGGATGGAAGATCTGAGACCCTGGAGTATGAGATTGTATGAAGCGCTAGAGAACAGGTGAAGTTAAATGATAATGTAGGAGCCTATAGCATGTAGAAGTCTAAAGACCCTGTAAGTTCCAAACAAGATACTACAATATGTTACAGATCCTGATGCATAGATATCTTGGAACAAGGACTTCCAAGCCAGCATTGCTTAGTGAGACCCATGTGTTTTTACTTGGGCAAGCTGATTTGCCCATGATGGGTTTTGGTCTTTTTTGTTCAGGGCTATAGGTGGAAGCCCAGATGGGCTAATTCAAAGTGCCCAACTCAAGCCCAGAATTATTCCACTTTAGCACACACTATTAGTATCCATAACGTATTATCATGAAAAAGTTTTCCTGGGCTGGCCCATTTGGGCTCCCACTTTTAGCCCTGGACAAAAAGGACCATAACTCAGATATGGGCTAACACAGCTGGCCCAAGTAAAACACAAATGGGCCCCAGGGACTAATGCTGACTGAGTTGGATCTTGAGGATTTGCCATAAGGTACTAAGAGTTTGATTGTAGGGTGGGCCCCGATCAGAATGGAAGTATGTGGGGGGGGAACAATCACTATCCATTAATAGCCACAATAGTGCTCGTTCATTGGGCTACTTGTTTGGCTGGCCCACAGCTGGTTAAGTGTTACAAAGGTCCCTGTTTATCTTGGCAATGGCCTAGAATGGACTAGGCTTGCAAATCTCTTTCATTTGAGGTACAACATGACAAGGAATGGTGAATAATACATTTTTGGGGTTTTCTCAAAAACGGTGGCAGCCATTTTGAATTTCTGGCTTTGAGACTCTCAGGAAATGATTTTCCAGCTTGGCAGGTGTCTTAGACAGTCTGGTCTCTAAAATCCCTTCCTTTTGATGTATTACATGACCAGGAATGATAAATAACATAGGTTTCATAGGTTTTCTAAAAAATTAATGGCAGCCATTTTTTTTTTTAGTTTTCACATTGAAGCAGTCATTTTTGAGCTTGGCAAGTGTGATATTCGGATTCAGCACACCCAAATTACCCCAAAAAGTGATCTTGCCTCTTTGTACTCTAAAATCTCCCTTGGAGGGATTAGAATGATATTTGTGAAGATTTTGCCCAGTCTATATTGTTTATTTATAATTTCATAATTTTTAGATTAGCTCATTTGAGAATGAGAAATATATATTCTGTCTGCGAAAGTTTCAATGACACAGATCTAGACCTGAATCTCCCTATTCTATATATATTTTAAGTATCATTGACATCAAGTTATGTGTCATTTTAAAATATAATTAAATCTGAATGAGGTAGAAAAAAACACAAAATCAGACCTTGAGGTCTGTAGTACATAAGTAAACCTTCACGTTTTGACGTTCATAACCTTTCCAAATTACGTAGTTTGAACCCCAAATGAACTTAATGTTACGTCTGGGCTACGTATAAATTTGTGTTTACGGGGTTAGAACCCATATGATAACCTTCTGTGCGTATGGATGGCCTTGTATTCCTGATGAAAACTCATTATCATATGACATTAGAATAAACCTACCTGTCTAGGGTGCTGATCCGGAGGAGCACCTCTGATGTACTGCGGCCTGGAGAGCAGCTCAAATGAGGTCTACAGGATCAGCCTTGATCTACAGAAGTTTCCACAAGTAGCTCCTCCTCCACCTGAGGTGAGATGAGTGGAGGCCGTCAAGGAATTGTCGTCTTGTGACTGGCACAACAGGTAGTCACCTGGAGATAGGTGGTCACGTGTGTATCCATTGTAGTTGGTTACTATGGTAACATTATGTGGTAACCATGTAATACATTAATGGGTCTACACCAGGGGCCATGCCCAACATATCCTGACCAGGACAATAGAATAAGGCTAAGGATCTACACATAAATCCCTCAGGCGATTGACACCTTCCTGTATTAACATTGTCAGCGAGTATAAAGCTCCTTTAAGCAGGTATGATGCCTTATTGTTTACCAGAAGAGTACTGCCCAGTGGGCACAGAATATTGAATCAACATTGATAAATGGTTGTCAATGTTGATTCAATGTTGATCTAATGTTGATTCAAGGTTGAACAGAATTGTGTGCCCACTGGGTGACTAGTAGGTCGTTGCTGGCACTATACTTGTGTGTATCAGCACCATAGGGTGGCATGATTCCTGAATGCAGCACTACCGAGTTACATCATATGGCTACAATGATGCATTATGACAGCAAATGAACATATTTAAATTATAGCGCATAAAGGACTCTGCTGGCTTTAAAGGGTTATGGGGCATTATATGGAACGGATTCTTCTGCTGTGCATTGACGCACATACAAGAGCAGGCATCCTACAATAAAAGCTGACCTTGGTCATAAGCCGAATGTGAGTTAGGGTTTTTGATTATTTTCCCAGTACCTTAGCTTCCAGGGTTCAGGTTGGAGACTATCACGTTTTGTCATAGGATTGTTGATTGTGGATTACTTTGAAATAAAGCACCGAATCACCCTGTGACCTGCCGCTGGCAATATAAAGGGTCTACTACCAGTTTCTAACAGAAAAAAACCCTTTACCATTAGGAAACTAACACCCTCCTCCCCATGCACCCCACCCCAGTGCCTGAGGCGACCATTTACACCAGAAGTGCCTGCATGGACGTTACATGCTCCCTGAGAGAGGTGTTCATTGTTGAGTACTCCTCTACTTCCTTTATATCTCCTTAAGGACAGCATAATGCCTCAAGCCCTCATATTGTCTTTTTGCCAATGCTTGCACTAGCCAGGTCAGTACTTGCACGTATACAGCACCCTGGAATTGAACGTCCACAACTTGGGCAAATCTGGGGAAGTCACCAGAACACCAGAAAAGGCACAGGATATTCTCAAGGTAATCTTTTGCCTTTTCTGGTGTTCCAGTGACTTCCCAAGAGCTGGCACAGGTGCTGTTGGAGGCAGGTGTAATGACCCCATGGTAGTGTATTAACTCAGTTGCGTTACTCGCCAGGGTTGCATTAATTAATCGGGGTGATTTGTTCATGTTTACTATTGCAGCTGCATTTAGACAATCTTTACACGCTTAGTTGAATAGTTTATTTGTCTGTTGGGGTAACTGAAACAAAGGCTCATCAAATGACAATGAATTCAGTGTTATCCTTTCATTAGATGTATAATGTTGTGTTATATCAAATCTTATGATATATCCATGAGGAATTCAATAGACATGATAAGAAATCCAAGAAAGGGTTTAAAAAAGATTAAATCTAGCTGAAAAGTCTAGTATTTATCTTAGATACAAATGAATTCCCTTTATGCTCTGTCGCATCCTCCTCAGCTACCTTAGATTGCACTAGCCAGGTCAGTAACTTGCACGTATAAAGTATTGGCAGCATTTATTCTTCATGATTGATAGGGGCTAACACTCTCCAGCAGTTCAGCATTCTGGTTGAAGGCAGCCCGTATCATTGTGAAGGCCATGTCCACGGTCGCAGCTTGTTGTGGCGTGAGGCCCTGGGAGAGGACGTCACATGACACAGTCTCCTGTATCAGGGCAGGCAGCTGCAGCAGCCCCTCCATCTGGACTGGAGTATGACTATCAGATCCAGCAGCAAACCCAGTTCACACTCACTGATATAACCAGCAGTGGGCAGAAGGAGGTTTCTGCTATTGAGATCAAGACACAGAAACTACAAAAGTCACCCCATAGATTAGCAGCTATGATGACTGACCACTGTAGGTGTAGGCTGTACACCCACAGGTCAGCAGGGTCATGTAGGACGTGTAGGATGGAGCATGTAGGTGTAGACTGTGCACCCACAGGTCAGCAGGAACATGTAGGTGTAGGTTGGAGCATGTAGGTGTAGACCGTACACCCACAGGTCAGCAGGGTCATGTAGCTGTAGGATGACCCCTGTAGGTGTAGACTGTCCACCCACAGGTCAGCAGGGTCATGTAGGACGTGTAGGATGGAGCATGTAGGTGTAGGATATACACCCACAGGTCAGCAGGGTCATGTAGGTGTAGGATGGAGCATGAGGTGTAGACTGTGCACCCACAGGTCAGCAGGGTCATGTAGCTGTAGGATGACCCCTGTAGGTGTAGACTGTGCACCCACAGGTCAGCAGGGGCATGTAGCTGTAGGATGACCCCTGTAGGTGTAGACTGTGCACCCAAAGGTCAGCAGGAGCATTTAGGTGTAGGTTGGAGCATGTAGGTGTAGGCTGTGCACCCACAGGTTAGCAGGGTCATGTAGGTGTAGGATGGAGCATGAGGTGTACACTGTGCACCCACAGGTCAGCAGGGTCATGTAGCTGTAGGATGACCCCTGTAGGTGTAGACTGTCCACCCACAGGTCAGCAGGGTCATGTAGGACGTGTAGGATGGAGCATGTAGGTGTAGGATATACACCCACAGGTCAGCAGGGTCATGTAGGTGTAGGTTGGAGCATGAGGTGTACACTGTGCACCCACAGGTCAGCAGGGTCATGTAGCTGTAGGATGACCCCTGTAGGTGTAGACTGTGCACCCACAGGTCAGCAGGGGCATGTAGCTGTAGGATGACCCCTGTAGGTGTAGACTGTGCACCCAAAGGTCAGCAGGAGCATTTAGGTGTAGGTTGGAGCATGTAGGTGTAGGCTGTGCACCCACAGGTTAGCAGGGTCATGTAGGTGTAGGATGGAGCATGAGGTGTAGACTGTGCACCCACAGGTCAGCAGGGTCATTTAGGTGTAGGTTGGAGCATGTAGGTGTAGGCTGTGCACCCACAGGTCAGCAGGGTCATGTAGCTGTAGGATGACCCCTGTGGGTGTAGTAGACTGGAGGCGGAATCTCAAATGAAGCCCAGAAATCACTTTAGGAGGAACGGAATGTTACAGGGTGGCATCCATGCCAGACTTGAAGTATAACACCTACTGAACATATTTAGGGTGGATGCCACGCACAGAAATGGATTTTCAGGTAATTAGGGCTCGATAAAGGCGGCCATTAGCCAAATTTACTATTTTTGCAATATCATTAGGAATAATGATGGTAGACATGTAATTAGGGTGTCTAAATCCACATTTTCTGGGTCAAGGAACACACTGGAAGCATTATCTTTAGTCTCCTCAGTTTATTTTGCCCCTTATAGGCTTAGGGTAGGCCTAAATGCACCAAATTCTCAGTTTTCTTTACGTGTGCCATTCTTATTATCACACTTTTATTAATGCAGCAGGAAAACACTTCCAACCAGGGTCTTTATATTCATCTTTGTCTTTGTAGATATCTACCTTGATAATTTATTAAAATAGCTATAATAAAAATACAGGCTCAACGTGCCTAACACATACTTGGGGATACATTATTGGAAGCCATCACAAAATGAATGTGGTGTAAAATGATGAAAGTTTAATCACAATGCTTTTATTCAGCACACCTGGTCTATTTAACAATTGTGATATTGTGAAAGGCTTATATCAAGTCTATAACTTATCCAAAGTTCTAAAAGCACCATAATGTTTCAATTCTGCGAGGGTTATTAGCAAATGATTTGGACACTGTCTGACACAGTCGCCTCCGATAGCTGGTAAGGGGTGTCAGCCAGTGTTCTCCCATGAGATTGATGAGCAGTGGTACTCTCCAAATAAGGAGCTTGCTTACAAAGCTAATGCCAAAGACCTAGCATGGGTCCTTGCACGATTCCATAGCCTTGACGGGGCTACAGTACCAGCATGGACTGGGTTCAACCAACTGACTTCAACTAACGATGAGGAAACTGTTGCAGTTGGGTATCTCCCAATCATAAATGCTGCAGCACATGAAACTGACACATTGTGGACAGCCATGATGAGGTGTGTCAATATCTCCAATGCTGTAAATCCTGGTCAGTCCACTGTGATCACATTTGACCAACATCTCTATTGCAGGGCAAAAGAGCTCCAGTGGGCCAATGCAGAGCAATGTAGCACTATATTCATCAGGCTAGGAGGGTTTCACATCATCAAAAACTTCATGCAGGTGATTGGTCACCATATGTCAGACTCTGGTATAGAAGAGGTGTGGAGAGAAAGCATGGTGTTTGGTTAAAACACTGCTCACAACAACATGCAAGCAAAATCATACAACAGATCACTGCGAGCCCATAAGTTGACCTTCGAGGCATTGTGGCACATTTTATGGCCTCAGTTCAAGGCTTGGCTGGGTGACAGAGGCATAACCAATCACATCGAAGAAGCAGTGAGGTTATTGATCGAAACATTCACAGATGAAGACAAAAATGAGTTGAGAGCTGCAACTCTAGAGCATGTTGCAGAAACCATACTTCAATACTCAGCCTTTTGGATGAGTTTCAGAAAGCCCAGGCCCCAACAACTAACTATTGGATTACTTACAGGGCTCGACAAATTGTTCTGCACATGTGTGTCCACTGGGCACAAAGACAAAAATATGTTGTGTCCAGTTGATGGAATCTGTGCCCGACCGGGCAATGAAAATTTAGATATATACTTTTTCTTTGATAATAGAATCATTTTCATCAAGATCTTGTATCGAGATATTGACTTGCATATTTAGAATCCTAATAATACAAGCTTTCCAACGGTGTATAACACTCATTCTTTGCCTGGTGAATTTGCCACTGGAAAAATTGACCAGAGTTTGCAGTTTCAGTTGTGCCCATTTTTGCCCATTTTTCTCTGTCCAGTGGATTTTTTCTGTACCACGGGCACTGGACACAGCGATTTGTCAAGCCCTGACTTACTTGAAACTGGTTATGATCCTCCTACAGTTCATCAGGGCAGAGCGTACAGGAAACTGGAGGTTGCATGTAACATCCTTCATTGCCATGCTCTCCTGGTTTGCATGGAATGATCGTGTAAATTACCACCGGTGGGGAACGGTTTACATAGCCGACTGTATGGCACTTCCAACAACCCATCCAGAGGTGTTTGAAGAGTTCCAACAAGGAAACTTTGTGGTAAAAGAGACTGGGAACAAATTTAACCAGATCTCCACTGATCAGGCTCTTGAACACGTGAATAAGGTGCCAAAAGTTGCCGGAGGCCTCGTGGGGATTACTAGAAAGGAGAATGCACGTGACCAATGGTGCTTAACCTTCAATGTGCGCAGTCATCTTGCAAATGAATACTACACTATGTTTGGTTTAGACAGGACTGGTGATAAAGATGCTGAACCTACCATAAAGGAGTTGGGTCCAAAAGAATGGAACGGGATAGGTCTGATGTGGAGAAGATAAAAGAGCAATTATCCAAGTTTGAAGTATTTCAAGTGAAAAATGAAACCTGTGTGGTGTGTTTAGCAACCCACGATGTAGCATCCAGTGACATCACATCTGCACTTCTCAATGCTCAATCATGTGGTGAGGAAAAAATGTTGGCTTTTTGCTCTCGACCACCATCAGAATTCCACTCCAAAATCCCCAAAACAAAAGCCCAAACACTCCAAATGATATATGAAAGGAAATCAAAGTCAACAGCAAAACAGAAAGAACAGACTATAAGAGCAGACAGAACTCTGTTCCAGCGCCTCCTAGTATGCAAAGACTCTGGCAGAGATGTTGACTTGAAAATAGTGTTGAGCCATGAACTTTCCCCAGTACCTCTAGCATTAGCAGCTACAGATGGCTCGTTAAGACCAACGAACAAAGCTGCACTTGGTACACTGCTAGGATATTCTCAAACATTGTCATACCTCCCAACATCGAGTCTGAAAACTGCAACAATCATCAATGGTCAAGCCTTGGTCAGGGCTATTGGGAAGCCAACTGGAGCAAAAACATTTGGTGACTTATCAGATGCATTTGTCAAGTGTGCTCTGAGTCATTTTGGTGGTGTCTCTTCTCGGATAGATATAGTTTTTGACAGGTATGATGGACACACTGTCAAAGATGGCACCCAGAACATCAGGGCAGGAGGAATGAAACTGATCCGTCGAGAGATAACAAACAAAGAAGTACCACTGCCAAGTAACTGGGAGGGCTTCATTCATCATCCAGAGAATAAAGCTGATTTGGCAGACTTCCTGAGCTCAACATTAATTTCCAGGGCAAAAAGAGGACCACCGAACCATGAGCTTGTTGTATCTGGGGGATTCAAGGATACACTGGCAGTGAAATCAACACATGGAACTGATGTTACTGATCTGCAGTCTAATCATCATGAGGTAGATACACGGATCATTGTGCATTCAGCAGCCCTATCAAAAGAGGGGTTTGAAAGAATAATCGTAGCTGCCCGGGACACTGATGTCCTTGTGCTCCTGATCCATTTTGCACCACTCCTCTGTCAGGAAGTGTGGCTTCGCACTGGGACATCAAAACAAAGACGGTTTGTGGCAGTCCATTGCATTCCTCTGGAGGAACAGATCCGTGCGAACCTGCTAGGCTACAATGCCTTGACTGGCTGCGATGTAGTGAGCCAGTTCTGTGGCCTTGGGAAGAAGACGACATGGAAGGTAGGACATTATAGAATCTATAATTTGTGTGAAGCTGTTGATGCATGACAAATCTTTTCCCCTCATTTTTGCTCTGCTACTTCATTACTAATGTATTGCATTTCTAGTACCATATAAATCTGAAAGATGTTGATCACATGTATTTTGCAGGTCTACAGAGATGAAGCACGTTGGCTTGGTGGCCTGGGCTCTGGTGATTGTGTCACTGCACAGACATTAAAGAACGTAGAATCATTTATATGCAGGAAACTCATACCATAATGTAAATGATGTGAGGTTGCACCTGTTTCTCAAGGGAGCAAAACAGCCAGAAAGACTCCCTCCTACACGGAATGCTTTGATTGAACACATTAAACGTGCGCATTACCAGAGTCACATCTGGTATACTGCAATGACACCCCAACCAGATGTCCTGTCACCTATAGGCAATGGCTGGTATGAATCCACAGACGGCAATATCTTGCCAATGTTGATGACACAAGATGCAGTTCCAGACATCGTACCTGAACTTACCTACTGCAAGGCAAGAGTTGTGCCACCTGCAGGTGCAGTTGTAGGCAAAAGAAGCTACCCTGTACTGTAGCTTGTGAATGCAATAATGGGAATTGCAAAAACCCTAACATCATTGATTGACATTATGTGTCAGACAGTGTCCAAATCATTTGCTGATAACCCTCGCAGAATTGAAACAGTATGGTGCTACAGGTTTTAGAACTTTGGATAAGTTATAGACTTAGATGGATCTTGATATAAGCCTTTCACAATATCACAATTGTTCAATAGACCAGGTGTGCTGAATAAAAGCATTGTGAATAAACTTTCATCATTTACACCACATTCATTTTGTGATGGCTTCCAATAATGTATCCTCACGTATGTGTTAGGCACGTTGAGCCTATATTCTTATTATAGCTATTTTAATAAACTATCAAGCTAGATATCTACAAAGACAAAGATGAATATAAAGACCCTGGTTGGAAGTGTTTTCCTGCTGCATTAATAAAAGTGTGATAATAAGAATGGCACACGTAAAGAAAACTGAGAATTTGGTTCATTTAGGCCTACCCTAAGCCTATAAGGGGCAAAATAAACTGAGGAGACTAAAGATAATGCTTCCAGTGTGTTCCTTGACCCAGAAAATGTGGATTTAGACACCCTAATTACATGTCTACCATCATTATTCCTAATGATATTGCAAAAATAGTAAATTTGGCTAATGGCCGCCTTTATCGAGCCCTAATTACCTGAAAATCCATTTCTGTGCGTGGCATCCACCCTAAATATGTTCAGTAGGTGTTATACTTCAAGTCTGGCATGGATGCCACCCTGTAACATTCCGTTCCTCCTAGGGTAAAATTTCAGAATTCTGCCACCAGTCTATAGACTGTGCACCCACAGGTCAGCAGGGTCATGTAGGTGTAGGATGGAGCATGAGGTGTAGACTGTGCACCCACAGGTCAGCAGGGGCATGTAGGTGTAAGATGGAGCATGTAGGTGTAGGCTGTGCACCCACAGGTCAGCAGGGTCATGTAGGTGTAGGTTGGAGCATGTAGGTGTAGACTGTGCACCCACAGGTCAGCAGGGCATGTAGGTGTAAGATGGAGCATGTAGGTGTAGACTGTGCACCCACAGGTCAGCAGGGGCATGTAGGTGTAGGATGGAGCATGTAGGTGTAGGCTGTGCACCCACAGGTCAGCAGGGTCATGTAGGTGTAGAATATACACCCACAGGTCAGCAGGGTCATGTAGGTGTGGGATGAAGCATGTAGGTGTAGCTTACACTCACAGGTCAGCAGGGGCATGTAGGTGTCGGCTGTACACCCACAGGTCAGCAGGGGCATGTCAGACTCGCTCAACCAGTGTCATTTTCCACCACAAGGGCTACAAATGGGACTGGTGGAACTGCTATACTTAGATTGTTACTTGATGTCAGGCTGTGCACAGGATTTGGTGTACAGGGTCTGCTTGGTCAACTCCTGAGGAAAAGTTAGTGAAACAAGTTTTTTATATGAGTTTACCCAGACTCTACCCCAGCTAGCATCCTGACGTTGGCCCAACGTTGGCCCAATGTAGTTGAGGGTCGGACTGACGTCAGCATGCCAATGTTGGCACAACGTAGTTTTGGCCGGGGGCATTCCGTTTGAGCCAACGTCAGCATGCCAACGTTGGCTCAACGTTGGCCCAACGTTATGCCAACTGTCATTATGTTGATAGTGTACCAATGTCAGGTGCAGATATTGACACAACATAGTTTTTGCCAACAGGTTTTCCATTCTAACTTTGTATTATGCTCATATAGAGTATTAATGATCACTAAATTGTGATTTATTCTGCTAAAGACAAGAATCAGTTTAGAAACAACCATTTCTGTCTTTGCATTTCACCTTTATATCAGCTTAAAGGGGCCAGAGGTGACTGACACAGTGACAGCCATCCCATCCTTTAGACCTTATATACCTACCATTACCTTAAAAAAGGTGTCCTCATGGCAATGTTACTGCATTTCGTTATGTCACTGGGAAAGTTGGTAATTAAGTATGTTATAGCATATGAATGGAATATCCCTGGCTTTTAAAACCTATATAACACACGTGGGGCCCAATTAATGGCCACTTATGATGAGAGATAAAGGACCTGCTGGGCAAAATCTCTTCTGACAACCTTCCATGCCCTCTAGTGGAGGTTGGACATGCAACGTTGGCCCAACATTAATATGCCAACATTGTGCCAACGTTGGCATTTCAACGTTGGCACAACGTAGTTTTGGCCGGTGGCATTCCATTTGAGCCAACGTCAGCATGCCAACGTTGGGCCAACGTTGGGCCAACGTTATGCCAACTCTCATTATGTTGACATTGTACCAACGTCAGGCACAAACATTCGCCCAACAATGCAAAGTTGATATAGCATAAATTTCCCAACGTTGGTACAACGTTGGCATTTCAACGTTGGCACAACGTAAAATTATTGCCTGCGACGGTGCCAACCATTGCCAACGTTGGCCCAACGTAACTATGCTAGCTGGGACTATTATAGAGTCGGAGCCTGAGACTGGGGCATGTAGGTGTAGGATGGTGTCTGTAGGTGTAGGCTGTACACCCACAGGTCAGCAGGGGCATGTCAGTTCGGGGCTTGACGGCCATGGAATCACAGTTTAAGTGAAGGACTGTGTAGATATGCTAATGAAAAGTACAGTTTTAACATGGGTCAATAAACATGGATAGAGAGAGGCAACCACGAAAAGAAATGTATGCACCGATGCATGGAGAAACGTCTTGCCGTGGTCTGACCCAAGAGAGGAGGAAGTAGGGGCATATACACAGACGTTGGCAACCATGGAGCACATCCTCTGTGTTATTCTCTGCTTAGCCAGCATGTTCAGTCATGGTAAGTAGTTTAGAACCGTAGCTAGGGTACTGGTTTAATAACAGCCTCTTATTAATGGTTTACTAAGGAAGACAAGTATATTGTGTCATGCCCCAGCTTGCGGCATTGCTTTACTGATGTAAGCTTGCTTAATTTGCATCAGCACTGATTTTCCATGAACAGATCTCTATAGAGAAAGCTGTGATCTTCACAATGATTCGCTTCGATCCATATGACCCATTTTCCAACTGATAACGTGATATACTCAGGTGTCTATTTTTGTTGTCACATAGAGACATTGATTGAGAGAAATTAAATCACCAGTGCACTTGATAAAGGAGAAAACATTTTATGGGATTCCCCAGCGTGTTACTTCACTGATGGCCACCGTCCACAGAGTCGGAATAAGGCTTTGTTTATTTTGATTTTATACCAATGTTTGTATACAAAACTTCGGGGTATAAGGTGTGTCCATCGGTATGAAACTATGTGGACTATGAAATGATATTTTAGTTAGGGAATTTATGCTTTGTTTACCCCGAATGGGTGTAAGAGGTAGTCGGCTGATAAAATTTTGGTTTGATATTATTGGCCGAATCATGGCTATATAAAACTTTAATGGATAGGAGTGGGGGTTGGGTAGTAGTTGCGGGCCATACCATAGAATATTTATATAATGTGAATGTAGATAGAGGCATATCTCTGTCGGCTGTATAACAACCTCTGACGTCCGTATAACAATCTCTAACATCTGTAGAACAACCTCTGACGGCCATATAGAGGCCGTTAAATAGTGTGGCAAGTGATGACAGAGCAGGGTGGGTGGGTGGGAACTTCACGTATTGCTGAGTCGAGGATTTTATACGTATACAGGATTTGTTTAAGTTCTGTATTTGCCCGACAGATTGACCTCGAAAGTCCCTGTATTTTGTTGAAACCATTTATAAGGGTTGAAACGAAATACAGGGACTTGAGAGGTCAATCTGGAGTGTAAATACAGAACTTCAACTGATCCTGTATTTATTTTTAAATGCATTTGTCACATATTAAAGGAGTAAAAGGCAATTTATTAACCTACATCGTCCCCGAACACATCCAAACGCGTCTTTGTGTGTGTGTAATTTGGTTACGCGAAAAAGTAATCCCCCCCTGTTATAGACTATATCGTTGTTTTTGTGCAAATTAGGCCTATTTTATGATTGAAAATCATTAATTTATCAAAAATGAAGACAATCAGACGATAATGGGTGAAATACGGAGGTTTGAGGAAATACAGAGGTTTGAGGAAATACGGGAGCTGGTTATTCACCTTTGAGGAAATACGAGGCTCAGTGTTGTACTCTACCCGACTTGATATTTCCTCAAACCATTTAAATATAATGCACAAGGAAACTGTGTGTATTTAAATTGCTATTAGAATAGTCTTTTCTAATTAACAATACTTTACAAACGCAACCCTGCAACCAAATATCTCGCTTTTAAAAAGGGCCAAGGCCAAAAAAAATAAAAGGTGTGTTTCAGGCAACCCGACCCTAGTTTCAAAATGGGGCCGACCCTAGCATTTTTTCCAATTTTGGAATTTCATTTTTTTTTTTTTTTTGCAAAATTTTTCGGAAATTTTAGCAATATTTTGGTTAGGAAGAACAGATCAATGCCTAATTAACTGTCCAGCCTCAGGAAATTGCTTATTAACAAGAATGTCCAATAATTTCATGATATCCCTAGTTATAGTAAGAATCGGTGAGTCGTCTTAATGACCCGCGAGTCAATATGGCAGTACGCGACTCATTCAAGGTACCTCCAATATTTGAAAAAGGAAAAAAAAAAAAAAAAAAAAATCCGACCTACCTACCCTAAATTTTTGGACCATGTTGCCTGAAACACACCTTTTTTTTTTTGGCCCAATGCATATATATAAGCAAAGATATCAGTATAAGCGCAGAGGGTAATAGGGGCTTGACAATTATAAGTGCAGTGGTGCAACGCAAAAGGTAGCATATTGTGGCGGTGAGGGGCGCGGTTAGCTACGCCCCGCAAGTTTGGCGAACTTGCGGGGCAGTAGTTCCATGCGGGGCCACTAGAGGGGGGGGGGGGGGGTGCTGCCTATATAAGGTAGTGCTCTGCCCCTCAGTGGCCAGTGTTCCCCACTCCTTAGTCTAGAGCAGACGTGTCTCTAGACTGGAGCACTCCTACTAGGTTATCACTATAACTAGTAGATTCTGAGCACATACTAGTATCAGTATACTAGTATCCTAGTGCCTTTTAAGTAGTATCTTTATACTACACCCTGGGTTATCCTTATAACCTGTCTTTAGTCATTATTGTTAATTGTCATAAGTAAAGCCTCATGCTATGATGCCTCATGCACCTTCTTACTGTATTAGTCATAAGTCACCCTTGAATAGAACCTCATATATTATAACTGTAAATTACCTGTGTTGTCGTACTTGGTAATTCCCTGGAAGTTCCCCTCCCCTAGCATCCATCTCCCCGTTACATTGGTGGCGGCCGGTGTACCTAAACGGAAAAGATTCACGCCGGGGTTGATGGATAACAGCTATCAATTAGGATGAGAGGAAGACAAAACTAGGGCCATAAGAAGGACGCTTCTGTGGTCATTAACAGGACACCTTCTGTTCCCATTTGAACGTGGGAACTGCCGTGCGAACGTTGCTGACGAATTTGCGGGGCAGAACTTGCGGGGCGCTGCAAACTTGCGGGGCACTGCAAACTTGCGGGGCGCTGCAAACTTGCGGGGCAGTTCCACAAACGTGCGGGGCACACCTGGCGCTGGTAAGCCGTGAGAAGGACGATTCTAGGGCTGTGGGAAGGACGATTCTGTGGCCGTGAGAAAGACCATATTCTCTGTCCATTTCATTTGCCCAGGCCACACAGCTGGAGTCAGGCCTGTTGGTCATTCCTTTTCACGGCTATGTCTTTATTCTTTTGACTCTATGACTGTAACAACAGGGGCAACTTTCTTTGGTCGTGTCTTTAGTCGTTGAAAGGATGTTTCTTTGGCCGCTGTAAGGAGCATTCTTTGGCATAGTTATCACTATAACTATCAGTCGCAGACTAGTACCACTGTAGCCTACTACTAGAAGTGCCCTTTGTGGTCATTGACAGGACACTTTTCCCATTTAATGTGGGAACTGCCGTGGGTCTGGAGTGAGAAAGTTGCGGACGAAACTCGCAGGGCACAACTTGCGGGGCAGCTCCACAGACTTGCGGGACAGCTCCACCAACTTGCGGGGCACAACTTGGGGGGCAGCTCCACCAACTTGCGGGGCACAACTTGCGGGGCAGCTCCACCAACTTGCGGGGCACAACTTGCGGGGCAGCTCCACCAACTTGCGGGGCACAACTTGCGGGGCAGCTCCACCAACTTGCGGGGCACAACTTGCGGGGCAGCTCCACCAACTTGCGGGGCACAACTTGCGGGGCAGCTCCACCAACTTGCGGGGCACAACTTGCGGGGCAGCTCCACCAACTTGCGGGGCACAACTTGCGGGGCAGCTCCACCAACTTGCGGGGCACAACTGTCAACAGGCGCTGGTAAGACGTTAATGTGGCTGCTGTAAAGGCGCTCCTTTGGTCGCTGAGAAAGCGTTTCTGTGGGCGCTGGAAAGACGTTTCTGTGGGCGCTGGAAAGACGTTTCTGTGGGCGCTGGAAAGACATTTCTGTGGGCGCTGGGAAGATGTTTCTGTGGGCGCTGGTGAGACATTTCTGTGGTCGCTAATGGCCATGGGAAGGACGATTCTGTGACTGCAGTCTGGACGATTCTGTGGCCACTGTGAGGACGATTCTGTGGCTGCTGTCAGATCGATCCTGTGGCTGCTGTCAGGACGATTCTGTGGCCACTGTCAAGACGATTCCGCGGCAACTGTCAGTGCGATACTGCGGTCACTGTCAGTGCGATTCTGTGGCCATTGTCAAGACGATTCTGTGACCACTGTCAGTAAAATTCTGTGACCACTGTCAGGACGATTCTGTGGCCACTGTCAGGACGATTCTGTGGCCACTGTCAGGACGATTCTGTGGCAACTTTCAGGGCGATTCTGCAGTCACTGTCAGTGCAATTCTGTAGCACTACTTACCATCTTTGCAGGTTAGAGAGTGGAGAGAGTAGCGAGATGCATCGGTGGGCGGGAGCCCTGCGCTGTCGGTCCAGGTGGGGGAGAGCCACTGGAGGTGGGTGGGGGAGAAGAAGTAGTGGTGTTACTTCCTGATGGGCCGCCACCTCACCATAGTTAAGATTGTTCTACAGTTCGGCAGTGCAGCCAGCGAAGACGACCCACAGTGCATGAGAAGGGTCCAAGCCGTCGAGTAAATGGGAAAAAGGAGAGCGTCCATCCCAGCCATCAGTTGAGGTGGTGTGTCAGTGTACTACTTACCATCTTTGCAGGTCAGAGAGTGGAGAGAGTAGCGAGACGCATCGGTGGGAAGGAGCCCTGCACTGTCGGTTCAGGTGGGGAAGAGCCACTGGAGGTGGACGGGGGAGAGGAAGTAGTGGTGTTACTTCCTGATGGGCCGCCACCTCACCATAGTTAAGATTGTTCTACAGTTCGGCAGTACAGCCAGCGAAGACGACCCACAGTGCATGAGAAGGGTCCAAGCCGTCGAGTAAATGGGAAAAAGGAGAGCGTCCATCCCAGCCATCAGTTGAGGTGGTGCGTCAGTGTACTACTTACCATCTTTGCAGGTCAGAGAGTGGAGAGAGTAGCGAGACGCATCGCTGGGCGGGAGTCCTGCGCTGTCGGTCCAGGTGGGGGAGAGCCACTGGAGTTGGGTGGGGGAGAGGTAGTAGCAGTACTACTTCCCCACCTGGCCATAGTTAAGCTAGTTCTGCAGTTGGTCACCTGGTGGCACAGAGAGATTACCTGTTGGCACAGCAAGGTCACCTGCTGGCACAGAGTGGCCCACCTGCTGGCTGAGAGTGGTCACCTGCTGGCACAGAGAGGTCACCTGGTGACACAAAGAGGTCACCCAGCGACAAAAAAAAAGAGGTGCACAGGTAGCACGGAGATGTCACATGGTGGTACAGAGATGTCATCCAGGATGACAGAGAGGTCACCTGGTGGCACAGAGGGGTCACCTGGTGGCACAGAGACATCACCTGGTGGTAAAGAGACATCACCTTGTGGCTCAGAGAGGTCACCTGGTGGTACAGAGACATCCCCTGGTGACACAGAGAGGTCACCGGGTGCAGGTGACATAGAGAGATCTGCTAGTGGTGCAGACATCACCCAGAGGTCCCCCTGCGGTGCAGGTGGCATAGAGAGTTCACCTTGCGGTGCAGGTGACACAGAGAGGTCTGCTAGTGGTGCAGACACCACCCAGAGGTCCCCCTGCGGCACAGGTGGCATAGAGAGCTCACCTTGCGGTGCAGGTGACAGAGAGGTCTGCTGGTGGTGCAGACACCACCCAGAGGTCCCCCTGCGGCACAGGTGGCATAGAGAGTTCACCTTGCGGTGCAGGTGACACAGAGAGGTCTGCTAGTGGTGCAAAGTTATCAGTATAACTAGTACCAGGCCTTGATAACATGATAAGAGGGATTTAATTGAAGGGAGGATAGATAATTAAGAGGATGACCCACGGTGCATGAGAAGGGTCCAAGCCGTCGAGTAAATGGGAAAAAGGAGAGCGTCCATCCCAGCCATCAGTTGAGGTGGTGCGTCAGTGTACTACTTACCATCTTTGCAGGTCAGAGAGTGGAGAGAGTAGCGAGACAGCTCGGTGGGCAGGAGCCCTGCGATGTCGGTTCAGGTGGGAAAGAGCCACTGAAGGTGGATGGGGGTAGTAGCACTACTTTCCCACAGGCCGCCTGGTGGCACAGAGTGGCCCACCTGCTGGCACAGAGTGGCCACCTGCTGGCACAGAGAGTTCACCTGATGGCACGCAGAGGTCATCTAGTGGCACAGAGAGGTCATATGGTCAACACAGAGATGTCATCTGGTGGCACACAGAGATGATCAGTCGGAAGAGAGTTCACCTTGTGGTGCAGGTGGCACAGAGATGTCACCTTGTGGTCCAGAAGGGGTACTTCCCAACGGGCCACCACCTCACTATAATTAAGCAAGTTTATATAAGGGCTTAGGCCCAGGTTACTCCGCCACATTTTAATAAGATTAGCCACCTCTCATATTGTTAAGGGAGAGAGGCCCTAGTTTAATTTAAGTAGGGAAGAATGTGGCGGTGAGGGGCGCGGTTAGCTACGCCCCGCAAGTTCGCCAGCAGTAGTTCCATGCGGGGCCACTAGAGGGGGGGGGGGGGGGGGTGCTGCCTATATAAGGTAGTGCTCTGCCCCTCAGTGGCCAGTGTTCCCCACTCCTTAGTCTAGAGCAGACGTGTCTCTAGACTGGAGCACTCCTACTATGTTATCACTATAACTAGTAGATTCTGAGCACATACTAGTATCAGTATACTAGTATCCTAGTGCCTTTTAAGTAGTATCTTTATACTACACCCTGGGTTATCCTTATAACCTGTCTTTAGTCATTATTGTTAATTGTCATAAGTAAAGCCTCATGCTATGATGCCTCATGCACCTTCTTACTGTATTAGTCATAAGTCACCCTTGAATAGAACCTCATATATTATAACTGTAAATTACCTGTGTTGTCGTACTTGGTAATTCCCTGGAAGTTCCCCTCCCCTAGCATCCATCTCCCCGTTACAATATGTGTGCAGTGTGTACAATCTACCCTGCAAACACAAATATGTTGCTCAGAGTTGAATCTACATAGATTATTATTGGCTCCAAAGTACATACTTCTGGAAGGTTCATGGATGTCAAAATGTTAATGTTTATAATGTACATTCTACAGACGTCTACCCAGCAAACAAAATAACCTTATTCTAACATTGAGAAACTTGATATAAAGGTATACCTGAATTACGTCTTTCTACCTCATTCAGACAAGTTTATGTGAAAATAATTTTTAACCTTGCACACATAAGATTCCCAGATTTAATGTAATATGGTTGTAGATCTGTGCCATTCACAAATCTTTTGATTCATTTGAATAACTACTATAATTGTAAACCCCCATTTCATTTCATATTTGAATTCATTTCACTAGCCTGATAGACACAATATTTGCACCAGATATATATGCTTAGTTTGTTGCAGTGAGGCTTTGTATATTTACAACCAATGGCGGTGTTCAGTCAGCAAAGTGCTCCAATACATAAAATGAAAAGCTATTCTCTCATTTACTCTCCTTTATAAGAAGATAAATATTCACTGATGTGTGGCTGATCGCCATAATATTAAATTCATAATCACTAATGGTTTACTGTTAGAATGTGGTAAATATACTGTACAATAATGTAATATACAGTATCTGTACTGCAAGTATTCTACTAAATGATTTATTAAGGTTAAATCCTAGTTTACACTGTCAATAGTGGAAGATATCCCTGTTACCATTCATTAGTATTGGTCCAATGATCATTTTGTCTTTGAGCATGTGTTATCTGAAGAGTTTGAATGTTGCATGAGCTTCACTAATATTGTGTCTCTATTCTATTTTCTTGATAGCACGAAGCACTATTGGTAAGTTTGTGAACTAGAGTTCATAATGCACTAATGGTCCTCATGCAAACTGTAAATAGTGGAAAATTTCTATACAGCTCTCACCTCATGCTGGTTTTGCACTGAAAAACATTTTTGCACTGCTGAAAAAACAGTATATAATAGTATACTGTACGATAGTATACAATAGTATACTGCATTTAAATGATTAAAGTCGTAATAGTATGGACGTAAGTTTAATGAACATTCAATGACGACAAGAGAATGGTTTATATAGGTCACTTTCTATCCCCAATAATCACCTCTAATAAAGTCAATAAAATACATGAATTGCCAATCTTAGATCATCTATAACCAGGAGTGATCAAGGTATGCACAGGATTCTGCCTTACGTGGACTATATATTATTATTATTATTATTATTATTATTATGGTGCCCGATTTTTTTTGTTCCAATTCTTGATATATGCCTGGCGATCTCTAATATGTACAAATTATATGGACACAAATTACAAAGTTGCAAAAGCGAATTAAACTCCTTCCTCAAATGTCACACATGAAGACAAACTCATTTTCCACTGTTTACAGATGCTGTGTATGAACACACCCAAGGTCATGATAATATTCACGGTCAAGGGCAGATATGTATCAATAAGCAGTCTAATAATTGTGCATGAATAGGAAAAGAAATATTATCTCTTCAGTCTAGTTACACTTTTCGTGACAAACCATGCAACATAATTGTATGCCAATTCTGTGCTTTCAGCTAAACATTATATCTCCATCCATATAAAATAATCTAACCTCAAGTAAAAACAATTAGTATTGACCCTGGCAGAGTGGTTTTCACTGAACAAGAGCAAACTGTATCGCTTTTTCTTTTTGCTGATCAAAAGTCTGGAGATGCCCTTTAAATGTGACCCTGTATGATTCAGGTTGTACCGATACCTTTATGGCGAGTAGTGATAGTGGTCGAGAAGGTGGTATGCGTGTAACAACCGGTACAGGGTTATTTACCCTGTCCCAGTGTCTGCAAATATGCCTTGATATGGGATGGGTGAACTGTGCAGCCTTTGACTTTGCCACCCAACCTGGTGCTCCAGTCGGACAGAGAGCCTGCTGGATCTCAACAGCAGCATCAGTTGCCAGAAATGCGGTCGTAGCCAGACCAAATGAGGGCATTAACCATTATACACGTGTGCCCTGTGATCCCATCTCCACAACATGTAAGTGGCTTCTTATTCATCTTACAGTTGCCAGGATAATGCAGCAATTTGAATGTTGTTAGCCATACAGAGACAGAAGACTACATTCTTGTAAAGATACGATGTAGTAAGCAACATTGATCATGATTTATAAAAGTGTAACAGTAACCCTTATTTACAAACTACTGAGGGTATTACACCTACCATTCATTAGTATTGTTGCATTGATCATTTTGTCTTTGAGCATGTGTTATCTGAAAAGGGGGAATGTTGCAGGAGCTTCACTAATATTGTGTCTCTAAATTCTATTTTCTTGATAGCACAAAGCACTATTGGTAAGTCTGTGAATTTGTCTGTGAAGTTTTACTGTACTAACGGTTCGTCTAAACACAAAATGTATTGCTTATGATGGGATATGTGGAATCGTTGATTAGCACAAGAGGCCTTGCCAGTTAATTACTTTATTCAAATAAGATGTTTTTCAGGTTCATCGAGGTTGGGTGGTGGGGAATTTCTCTTCAAATCTGCTCATATTAAAGCCTTAAAAATACCAACTGCACACAGGGAAGTAAAGGTGTCAACCGTGTCTCCCACGTGGTTCTGGTTGAATAGAGTCAAACAGCTAATGACTCTGCTGATATGAAGGGTCAACTTGAGTTGACTCTCTACTATCAGTGTCAACCTGAGTTCACTCTCTACTATCAGTGTCAATAGCAGAATCAATAGCTGTTTGACACTCCATTTTTGCCAGAGCCACGTGGGAGACACAGTTGACACCTTTACTTTTCTGTGTGTGGGATCTAGGTTACCTTAAATAAATTTTCCTGCAAACCAAAAGGTATATTTGAAGTGATGTTCAAAACAGCATAACCAGGGATGTACCCTGATCAGTGCCTTACCAATTGTACTATCGGGATAACTATAGTGAACACCTTGGGGCACTCACTGTGCTGGTGTCGAGATCATGTACCCCTCATCATTAGGGTCATAACTAGTGACGACCTAGGGTCGTCAGATTGTTCACATTTATGAGAAGCTGAACTAGTCAATATGATCACCGTGAGTAGTCAATATGATCACCATTATAGGAAGTCAATAATGACTACCTTTGTATTAAGATTTATTGGCTAATACTTCTCTACAAAAATATCTGTACTACCCCCTATTCCATCCATTTCATAAGAAGGGATTATAGTATCGTTAACATATGTTTCGTAAGGCGCTATCACTATTTTCGCTTTTTGTAATGCTATATGAATTTTCGCTATCATTAATTGCATTCTCTATCATTAAAAAGCTATATCGAGGCACCATGATACCCTTTTTACAAGAGCAAACTGTTATGTAACAAGAGCCATTTGGTTTAACCCCTTCACCACTGGATTTCTTAGAACTCAATGCAATTTTGTGCAATATATTGGCTTACCGCGTGGAAGGGGTTAAATTAGGGAGAACAACGTTTGAAGTTGTGATGGGAAAATTGGTAATAATATAGTTTGTTTCGTAAGGCAGCTATAGTTAAAATGACATCTGCTATCGCTATTTCGATTTTAAGAGCTGAAATACATTCAGCTCATGAAATACACTCAGTGTTGTTCATTTCAGCTGTCTTAAAAATGCTATCGTTAAATTTGGGCGCTATCGTTAAAAAGACAAACATTATGAAATTAAATATTTTCCTTCAGGTGTATCAGTATGTCGTGATCACTATACTGCACGTGCCAACACAATGGTCTTCGGTGGAACAGCTCAATATGGTGTCGAAACCATTGCGGCCTGTTCATCGGCATGCTTGGATAAGCCAAACCCACCATGCACAGCCTTTGATTATATACCATCTGGAAACACCAGGTGCTTCCTCTTCACTTCCACCAACCGTCAGTATGTTGCTTCAGAGGATGTAACCCACTACGAGAGAAACTTCGTATGCAATGGAAGTGTTACTACAGGTATGTCTGCAGTCACACATGGCTGCCTTAATCTTGACCTGTGATCTTTTTACTTGTTCATTATAATTATTTTCTAATTTCCTTTATAGTGATGGTTGTGTGTTTGTCCACAGATCAAGGTTTTACTTAAAATATTCAAAGAATTCCGAAAAAAAAAGTTTTGACTGTGCAGCATACCTCTCTCATGTGTTCCTTGTTGGTCATTTCGGAATGATACATGTGCAAAGGCTGTACATTTACACAGTGTTACAACTAATTCCGTGCGTAAGTTTCAATGACCTTCAAATCCTCTCCATACACTTACAGCCTACAATACAGCTACACAGACTGTCGCCACCGAGATTCCACTATTAACTAGTACTAGTAATACTAATACTAGTAATACTAGTACTTCTGAAGCTGCACCACCGTCCAATCTGCCTGTTATTGGTGGAGCAGTAGCTGCAGCAGCTGTCCTCGCCATCGTAGTAGTTGTAATAGCTGTATGTATCTGCGCCAGGAAGAAGAAGAAGAGCACCAAGGAAGCATCTGGTTATTAACCTTAATGATTAATCTTACTACTATTTACTACTGAAATATGTGTAATGGTATATTATCATTCCATGTAGTGTAGTGAATTGCAAACATGTGAACAGTGGTCAAAGCAGCTTAAATTGCGATTTCACTGAAAAATAGGGAAGGCTATAATACAGATACATAAAACTACATTTCTCATGTAATGAGATATAACTTGATTACATTATATTTGTTTGGACCATTGTTGGAGCTATTGGTAATGATGTAACAAATGATGCTGCTTGAATAGAATCGCTGTGATGAAATTGCTTTGTCAATTTATAAATAGATCAAGCCATAGAAAGTGGTGAATCACCTCCCAGAGAGAACCCGAATCTCCCAGATGTTGCAGGTCGTGAAGGGATATATCTCCACCCTCAGGACTACCACGAGTATGAGGAGATTGTTGGAGAAGGTACAACATTACATCTCTTTATAATGAAGCCCATAATATAAATATAAATAAATAAATATATATATATATATATATATATATATATATATGTATATATCATTTACACATCGACTTTGGCATCCTTTATTTTCAATTCCTACAACTTAATTATGGCTAACATTTTGTAGATTACATAATTGTTCATATTAATGACGACCAATGTATAGTTAAGCATCCATGGGTGTTCATCAATAGATGACCTGGAGCAGAGGTTATGTGTTAAATCGTGGTATAGTAGCCCCCCCCCCGTGGCAAGATTTTGTCCTCAGAATTATAACCATACTACATTACTCTGATAACCTAAGATGACCATTTAGACATGATGATCGTCTGTAGGCCTTACTCTCATATACCCCTGGGTTTTCCATGGGAATGTCAAGTAATCTTTACCATTGTAGTTTTCAATATCTCAAATAGATAACTGCTTTTTCTTTCAGCTGCTGCTCCTGTTCCCGCTCTGTATGATCACCGTCAGTACGAGAAATTGCAGATCCGGTTAACAGTGAGCATCATAATTATATAACCCTTTAAGGATAGGATAATGCTAAACAGGTCTAAGCAAATACCAGGATATAACCCTGGAAAGACTTGCAAACACGGGGTCATTTCTCTTCATGCATCCCTCTAGATTCCCTCTCCACCCCTCCCACCTACCAATGTGTGAATGCTCAGGGCAGGTTCATTTTTGAGGCTGCCCTACCCCTCTGTCTATTACATTGCCAACCTCAGATGTATTCCTACATAAATCATTTTCAAAGTTAACACTCGATAACCCACTTGATACCTCGACTATTAGTGAATGTTCTTCGATTTGCATTTTGATTTTAGGATAGAAACATGTCCCATAATTTACTTAAGAATTCATTGCAGATTTTGATTTTTTTTTGTTCCTGCAGGCCGACACCCCCATCGACATGTTGTTTAAGAACAAAGGCATATCAGAGTCAGTCATAGAGAAACTCAGAAGCCACAAGATCCTCACCATCCGGGACCTCCAGGACATGTCACGTGAGGACATGGTGGAGGCTGGCCTCAAAGTGGGAGAGCGCAACCAGATAAAACGTGTCCTAGGGAACAGTGTCACTTCACGATTCTGAATTTCTATTTTGAAGGTACATGTACTGAGTTAGCGACTGTGTACAGGACTGGAAAATGTGTATCATCTTTGTTACCTTTAAGCAGTGGCTAGAAATTAAATGAAATTATATGGGATAGTTACTGTATTAATCTACATGTTGTTACCTGAAGTTTAGCTGTATTCCATCGCACAATTATACTATTCACTGGTTATAAAGAATAAAGGTGCACATTATAATTAGACAGAGGTATATGATAATATGGCTGAACGACAGGTTTCTCCATGAGTGGTGTCTTGGATTATATCCCATTAGTCCGATTAGACTGACTAGAGTGGATCTCTGCGTTTATTTGTTGTGATCTATTGATTTTTCTGTCAAACTATACATAACGATTCGGTTCGCAGCTATTTTGATGACATCACTGTTGAGAATGAATTTCAGTTTCTCCACAGGGGTGTGGAGAAATTCCTTTCCCATACAAAACGATAGTTTCTCCACATGAAATAAACACTAGGTACCACATGCAGACAGCAACGCTAATGGAAACATGTAAACTTTGATTGTGTAACGGGTCGTAATGAATACCGTTTGGTTCATGTATATCTTTCTGGTAATTAATCATATCACACAGTAAACTGTTAAAATTTTTTTCAGTAACTGATTACCGACATTAGTTGGTTACCGACAATTAATGTTGTCATACATACGGATATATCCTGGTAGCACTTTGGCCACTGAACTTCAAGCCATAGTCATAATACAAGATACTTTACTTTCTTGTAGACGTTGTCTCTTGGTTATACCGATAGCTTGACCATCCCAGAATTGAAGCATATAGTACATTTTGTAAAGCTACCCTGGGGTCAATTTTAGTAATTTGGTAACAGATTGTGTACTGAGTAGACCCTAATGCGATGAAAAAATTTTAATCTTGGAAAAATAGTTTGTGAGTTATATCTAAGCACCCCTAATCAATCTTTTTGCCAGATTTTTGTCTCTTTTTTGGAAATGGCGCTTATGTCGTTTTGCATCCAAACTCTTCATATACTTTTAGCAGCTGGACAATTGCTTTGGTTTTTTCTATTACAAGGCAACTGAAAAAATGCGCCTTTACATTTGCATAGGCCCTACCTATTGATTTATTCTTAAAAGTAGAACAGTGTCTCAGTACGTCTGGGAGAGCTGTTTAAGCATATGCGAGGTATGTAAAAGTCAAGGAACGTGATTCAGTCCATACTTTATAACATTTGAAGTGTGTCTTCCACTTGAGCTCTTTTTGCAATAATGATTACCAACACCATTTTGTATATTTTACTCAACGCTAGCGACTTTCAATAAAGATAATAGCACATTTTATTATTTTGGTTATTCTGAAGCTGAGAACTGCCAGATTTTCTTTGGGCTTGAATTTCCTTTTCTTGCTCCGGATATTATTTTTTTATGAAATACAACAGTCCCATTGACTTAACCAAAGAACGCCGTATTGCACACCCCCGTGAAATAACCCATGGCCGTATTTCACGGCCCCGTGACGTCATCAAAATGGCGGTTTGTTTACATTTGAACGGCGTAGAAAGGAGCCAATTTAGCCCTTTTAGGCCCCCCCATTCTATAATTTTGGTATTTTGAATAGAAATTTCATGAACTGCGATATCAGCTTAGGGCGAAGGCACAAAAGGTCCCCCTCCCCCCATTGAGGGCCCTAAAATGTTCAACCCCCCCCCCCCCACCCGATCAGTCGGACATCATTTACATGCACTCCCTTTCATGTACATGGCCAGGGGTTTATTTTTCAAGTTTCTATTATTCAAATGGTGCAGAGAAGTGTACTATCACCCACTATCACCCTGCTGCTCTCGATTAATACATTATCAACCAATAGTTAATAGTCCTTTGACGAAATAGTCTCAGATATGTGCATACTAGTTAGTACCTGAATGATTCAACTCCCAAGGTCCCTAAAAATCGACCTAATTGTCCTTTTCCATATGGCCCGTACTGAACAGAACACTTCTTTAGACCAAACCGTTCAGGGAGGGAATCCACCCAGCGATATCCCATGCAAATGCAGCATACATCTATGGAAGGCCGGTGCGACATTGTGCTATTTGCTAATTGCCAGTTGCCATTTGCTGGTTGCCAATTGCCATTTGCCGGTTTGAGTGTGCCATTTGCTCATTTGAGGTTGCCAATTGCCAGAAAGGTTGCCAATTGCTCAATATGATCAGCAATCAGCAATTTTGCCATTTGCTGATTGCCATTTTGTCATTTGCCATTTGCCAATGAGTATTTTGTCAATTGACAGTTGTCATATTGCCATTTGATGGTTAGAATTGCCATTTGCTAGTATGGGAAGTTGCCAGTTGCCTATTCTGAGGTCAGCAGTTCCTAGGCTAGGGTTCTATTAGCCTACTAAGTCTAGGCTGTCCATCTGACTATAGGAAGGGCTAGTACCTAATAATTAAATACACTTTATGTCGTTTATTTTTGACTAGAAAGGCTAGCTTTGATAGGCTTTATTTTGTATAAATCCCTTACAAAAGGGTGATTATGATATAGGCTTCTAGATATGTAGGCCTACAAGCTGAGACTATAGCTTACAAGTGGCAACTGGCAAACAGCAAATGGCAATTGGCAAACAGCAAATGGCAATTAGAAAACACATGTATCTACATTCAGCAAATGGCAATTAGCAAATGTCTACATTCAGCAAATGGCAATTAGCAATCGGCAAATGGCAAATGACAATTAGCAAATGGCACAATGTCGCACCGGCCTTCCATATACATCCTCGTTATAGGGGTAACCTATGGAAAGCTGGTGCGCCATTTGCCATTTGCCATTTGCCAATTGCCATTTGCCAATTGCCATTTGCCATTTAGCGGCCATGTTGTTCTATCCAAAATGGCGGGAAATAGACACTTACACTATTTATTACACCATGAAGGGCAGGATGTTGACTACAATTGAGGATTTAGTTAAGTTCCGGCCCCAGGGAAAATAATATGAAAAAAATCGCGGCCCCATGGCTGAAAATAAAATTTTCTGGTCAGCCTCCCGGGTCAGACTCAATGGGTTAATGGGCGGCCATCTTGGTTCTCGGACATCAGGGTCTCGGACATCAGGGTCTCGGACATCAGGGTCACCTAATGTCCGAGCACCTGACCGTTATTTGTTGTGGGAGATCTGTTTTGTGTCTGAAAGTGATGTCCGAGCATAATGTCCGAGCACCACACTTTATGTCCAAGCACCACCCCTAACGTCCGAGCATCCCCCTCCAACAAAGTCAAAGAAATCGAATTTTTTTTTTAATAGATGCTCGGACATGGTATGCTCGGACATTTAGGTTCTCGGACATGTAGGTGCTCGGACATTTAGGGCATAGGCCTACCCATTTATCTTGTAAAATGATTTAGCTGATTTCAGAGCATCAAATGTCCGAGCACCCTAGGCTATGTCCGAGCATCTAATGTCCGAGAAATGTCCGAGCATCTAATGTCCGAGTACAAGCATGGCCGCCAAATAGCAATTGGCAATTGGCAAATGGCAAATGGCAAATTGCAAAGACTATGGCGCTCCGGCCTTCCATAGTAACCACTGCTCCTCATGACAAAGTTTCTGTCGTAGTACTACTCGTAGGTAGAAATAGTTCACAACTATGACACCAGGTGTAGCGACTGTCGACGAACAGAGGAATAGACTAGACTATTCTACACTCCACTCTCCCTAGCTGAGGGTAGACTAACCCTTCTTTCCTCCTATGGAATTTAGGACATGACCAGCCTTTCACAAGGGTCATTTTGGAAATCCCTACACCATTTCTGTTTGTGTGCCCCACACACCCCTCTACATCTAAAAAACTCTAAGCGACATCATCCCAGCTAATGAAAAACGGTTCCAAACATTTGCTAATGTTCTAATAATGTTTGCTTGAGTATAAGTATGTATGAGAGAGGTTATCCACCAAACGTTTGCAAACGTTTGGAAAACATTTTTTGTTAGCGTGGATACCTTTACTTGCACGTCACAACACATGTTCATTGTCTCTATGTGTCTGGATCATAATGAACGTTAATCAATGTTGATAGACAAGGTTCCAATGTTGATTAAACGTTGAACTGATATTAGGGCCGACTAGAAGGGGGATGAGTGAATTATAGTGACACATATTACAGGGATGTATATAAATCATCAGCATAGAATCAATAAACACAATTCTGTATCATAGTACTAGGGAGAAGAAATTGTTCAATCAAACAGCGAATCACCATTCTGGCCTTACTATTACAGTGTGAACAAACCCAGTGTGATAAAACAACGTTGGTGATGTGACAGATCTACATTCATTATTTCCATCTGATCAACCCTTTAAGGACGGTGTGATGCCAATACATGATGCTTCATATTCTGTTGACGTCATTTTATATGTACCAAGACAGTACCGGTGAGTTATTCGCCATTGCTGTATTGGTACTATTTCCAGCATCATTCCAATTATTGACAGGTACACACTAAACCCTCTATGATTGGTATATGATGCAGGAATTCTCACCAGCGACAGGCAATAAATCACTATGCTTCCACAAAAGGGTTAATTATAGGTGGATTTACAAATCATATCTTGCCATTGCTCTTTGATTTATGTCAGGGAGGAGGATTATGGGCGATACTAAGTCGCGTGATAGGCTTAAGGCGAGGATTAGCACAGATATATCCCTGGTTAAGTATGTTATCTCCCTCAAAAGATAGTAGCTGCATCATTTATATTCTTTGGTACAATGACAATTCCACATTACAAATGTTTTTAACAAGATGGTCAGCTAAGCACGAAGGACACTATACACTCCCAGATAGAGAATCATTTCCCGTTAACATTCACTATAAGCCATGGGGACACCCAGTAGTCGAATAAAGCCGATGTCATTGATATCAATTTCTTTTCGATTTTGATCATCACTGTTTTGGTCTCGACCATATGGATTTATTTAGAAGTTAGAACAACATTTTGTTTGAATAAAGGGATTTGTTGGTTTCCATTGAAATATCATTTGGGTTGATCCCATGGCTTAACCCTCCTTTCAGTTAAGATGTGAATTCCGCCAAAATCTGATTAAAATTGAGAATTCTGTGGGCATATTGTAATAATATCATATCTTGGCACTCAGAGATACACTGCTTCTAGTTACAACATTTTACCAGAATTCTTTCAGTTTTGGAAGGGGAAACTCTCAGGCCTCCCGCCCAGTAAAAGGATGCACATATCGATATAATGCAATTGTCGACGCGACAATCGGGATGAAAGAAATGTCGGAATATCCATTTTGGGGGATCAATAACATCACTAAACCTTATTGTTTTAACATAGGCCAGAAAATATATCTAGGCTTAGCAAACCATGAGCATGGTCTGAGAAACATCACCACTATGTCCACCGGTGTCCTTTAGCTAACCCTCTAAGGTTGGTGGTTGTGCTCTGTTCCCCTGATTAAACCGTCGACCCAGCAAAGGCCGACCATGTTTGGAGTCATATGCATGATGCATAAATGCAGCCATGGCAAGTTACTCACTAGGCTTTATTCATGCATAATGATGACAAAGAGGGTGTATTAAAGCCCTATATGCAGCCCTTGAAGAGCTAACCTACCTGGTACTGCTACTGTGGGTACTTGTGTGTTGAGCCCGGTCACGACGTGTTACGTGATGTCACCTAACACTACTCACAGAGTCATGACACCAGGCCCTATCTCTGTAACATATAGCACACCAGGCCACAGGCGCCAGCGATATTCGCACGAGCTCCTCGTGTGAATAACGTCCGCTATTCGCACGAGGAACGGCGAGAGAGGCGACATATGGCGAGAGAGGTGACATATGGCGAGAGAGGCGACATAGATGGCGAGAGAGGCGACATAGATGGCGAGAGAGGCGACATAGATGGCGAGAGAGGCGACATAGATGGCGAGAGAGGCGACATAGATAGCAAGAGAGACGACATGGATAATTATATATAAGACATTTTCTATGCACATCAGGAACCGAAACTATGGTGTAATGGTGAGGGTGGCTGTCTCTCATGCGGTAGGCCAGGGTTCAATTCCAGCCATCAGCATATTTTTATGATGTCACGACAAGAGAGGCGACGTGACGATGAGAGAGGCGACGTGACGATGAGAGAGGCGACGTGACGATGAGAGAGGCGCCGTGACGATGAGAGAGGCGACGTGACGATGAAAGATGCGACGTGATGAGACAGTGTGAGACATGGCGACGTGCGAAGAGAGAGGCGACGAAAGATCAGACCAAATCTGTTAGCTATTGTTCATGACCATGGAAGTGTTTTTTTGGAAATGTTTTTTGGCCAACGTTATTTTGCAAACGTTTTTCTGTCAACATTTAAACGTTTGCAAAAAGGAAAGGACACCCCCCCCCCCCCCTCCCAAGTGAGTGCCCTATAGGCTATTGGTAATGCCGTGTAGCAGCTACCTAGTCACGATGTCACGGCCGCCCCCGGGCCCCCCCCCCCCCCCCAAACACACGATTCTAGGGCTGCTGGCCCCCGGGACACCTGGCCCCCTGACTTCTCAAAAATGTCTTGGGGGGGGGGGGCTTGCTTGGAACGGGGCCCGTTCCTCGTGCAGGTCGCCTCTCTCGCCCGTTCCTCGTGCAGGTCGCCTCTCTCGCCGTCGCCTCTCTCGTCCCTTCCTTGTGCGGGTCGCCTCTCTCGCCGTCGCCTCTCTCGCCAGTTCCTCGTGTGAATAAGGGCCGCTATTTGCACGAGCTCCTCGTGCGGATATCATCGGCCGCCTACAGGCGTGGGCAAGGTGTACAAGGAGACATGAACAGCTTGATAAGTCTACTGTTAACTAAATAATCTGATGAGAGTTTTCCACAGTATAGTTATGTGTCCGAAACCTATAGGTATATAGGTATGGAATAACATCCCTTGGCAGTCAATGTGGTCTCTTTTTCTTTTGAATTCATAAAAAAATAGGATGAAAGTACGGCGGTGCTCACATTAAAACAATAAAAAAGGAAATATATGTATGTGTATAATTTTTGTATTTTGAATAGGAAAAAAAATAAGAATAAACACAAAAGCACACTCATTTAGGTCTGCTGTGGTCGCATTCCAATCGGCCTGTTGCCTCGTATATGTGTGTGTATATACTGGTATTTTTCAGCCCTCTCAGTATATTTCATCTCTGTCTGCTCCTATTAGGACCAAATACGTGGTGCAAAGTATCGGGGATTTTAGATTGTGCCTTGGACGGGCATGATGATATCAACATAATGATTATTCTCACCTGACTTGGGGGATATCATACCCTATAGCTATGTTTACTGACCATTATGGTTATATAGGCCCTATTACTATATATGTTGTGGGATATGGATGACACTTGATGGTCGTAAAGATAATGTATCTACTGCCCAGTGGACATCCTATGGTACCTGCTGACTTTATGGGTCATATATAGCTGTGTTTATGGGTGGGTGGGTGGGTGGGTGGGTGGATGGGTGTTGGGGGGGGGGTCATGTTTACATATCACAAATGGAGCACTAGTATCATTATTATGGAAAGCCCATGTTATTTGTTTGCATTTGCTGTCTCGGTGAATTGTAAAGTTTCACTGTTTTAATTCAGTTTTTTAGGGTCGAGTTACACTAGGCATCTAGTTACTAGCAAATAATTTAACAGATAGGAGGCAACTAGTTACCTCGTATAACTCGACCTGTTGATATTGACATTGAACATCAATAGTTTAGCAATTATTTCATCGCATGCATATATTTAGACATACTTGTCACAGAAAAACATAGTGAACGAACTAGTGGTGTTTTATACTGTTATTTATTTTTTTGAAATACAAGATGTCCTATGCTTTAGCACTGAAGGGCCATATTCAATACCCCATTGAATACAACATGGCCGTATTCAATGGGCTAAGAAAAAGTTGGTTTTCATTCATTAAAAGGCTTTAAATGAAAAAATTATCACAAATGCCAACTACATTGATACCGCTCTGATGTATTTCACTTGTGGGGGCTGGGGCGCATCCCACTCAGCCTGCGGCTTGGTGGGATACTGCCCCAGCCCCCACATGTTTGGTAATAAGCATTAATGAACACTCTATATAGGCTTGCCATAGACATAATAATGGTCTATACTGTGGGCAGTATTGGAGTACGGGTGGGAGGGAGTGCGGCAGAGGATGGAGGATTTGATATGGATAGGTGGAAGGGGGGGAGGGGGTGGTCAGGCCCTCACAGTTGAACATTTGGACTACCTGCGTCCAGTGGACAGTGAGTGATCCTACTACGATACACTATAACAGACACAGTGCACGTATATAACACTACAAACCTAGCACTATAGGATTACCCCAACCTTGGAATACCTCATCGAATTCTAAAACTCTGGAATACACCAAATCGGAAGTATAGGAACTGTTTTTCTCTAAATATACATTTTTCACACGGAATACACAGAGGATAAGGGAATACGAACGGATGATAACTCCATAATCATATCTATGGTCTAAGTAAGACTCACACGTGCCTAAAATGCTACATACATAATCCCAATTGGGATTACACATACTGGCGATCTCGGACTATAATGGACTGTACCAGTGGATCTACTGGGATCGTACAGGTGATATAGTAAAGGTAGGTGTAAGCTGGCTCAGGGCCATAATCAAACTGGGACCGGTGACACACCCTTAGACCTGGGATCTGCCAAGATTTGATATTCATTATTCAGAGTATGTGCTAAAGGGAAAATAAGATAGAGTCTAATGGCTACATGTAATTGTAAATGGTTCTTATCAAGGACCTAACCAACATTGTATCTTATCTGTCTGTATCAAAAGTCATGGTTGACTCCGTCAATTCCAGCCTCTGATACATAGCCGCTAGCCAGCTCGTGTTAGATAAATACTTCTATATAACCCTTTAAGGACAGCTGTCGCCAAAATACGACATTGATAGGGACAGGTGGAAGAGTGCTCGAATGCAGCCGTGGCGAATTACTCCCCAGGGCTGCATTCATCATGACGACAAAGGGCATGATGCATTCGCACATTATGCCGTCCTCAAAGGGTTAGTCTGTCTATAGCTACTATCGGTGTTCACTGACACTATAAAAACAATAGTCAGAGGATGGGTGGGTGGGTGTGGGGGGGGGGGGTGTTACCTTGGTAATGGCTTCATTTGATTTGATTTGATTTGATTATTTATTGACATTAGAATTTCGCATACAGTGGGCGCTTTTCAATCCATGTCATATATTCAGTCTTTTTACTTATCATGTTTTGTGATCGCTTTGTCACCACAGTCTCTTATATATACTTTTTATGTAATGCGAATAATGATCAGCATAAGTTAATGAGTCAGCTAAATCAGAGTCATTATGAGTAATTTCATAGAGGAGTCCTTGGTTTAGGCCACTATGGGATCTAGAGGTCTCAGGTCCCCCTCCTTCAGGGCCTTTTTAAAGGCCTTCACCAAGGGCTGCTTCTGCTGTTCAGGTAGTAGCCTGTCCCATAGTCGACTAGCTCGGTACTCTGGACCGTTGATGTAACTGTCTTTCTTAGGTCTTTTGAGGGCGAACTTCACAGAGCGATTGGCTCTTAGTAGTCTTGTTGGCTGGATGAGGTTGTGCTGGTCCAGTGACCTCTTGTACATGTACACCAGAGTCTGTTTGTTTCTCCTAGGGATCAACTTTTGCATCTTGGTGTCGGTATGCAACTCGTCAACTTCTACCTGACGTGCATCCTTGATTCTGAGGCAGTCATGAATGTGGACATATTTGAGCTGCCACGTAAAGCATCCCTTCTGCTTGGCTGCTGATAATTATTTATTTTTATTTTCTACATATCTTCCATTTAATATACTTTCGATTTAAAATAAGTAGCCATGCGAAAAGCTGGTTACCCTCTCTGATTGGCTGCAGTCTTTCCGCTCCTTTCTCCCCTCCCGGAATAAATCAATTTATCAAGAAAGACCAAAACGTTGACGGCGAGAAAAATCAGCCTCCGCCAACAATAACTCAAACCCTTATACCGAAAGACATTTTAGGTGGAAAACTCTCCGATAATACGTTCTTATATGAAATATAGTTTCAGATATGTGCACAGCAAAAGGAGAGGATGACCATGCATAGAGAATCTTTTCTGTTTGACTGTTGACATAGGGCTAAGTGTACCATTTCCGTATAGAGGCTAGACAACATAGAGTATACAATACAGTCATCGTACTCTGTGATCAATAGATTTCATTACTAAAAATCCCCAGCCTCCTTTACATTGTACAGCCAATTGGAAATGTCTTAACTATATCATAAATAACCAACTTTTAACAGTGCATTGCTATTACACACATACATGCATTATATATAGGCATATAGGTGCGACCTGCCAGAATAGCATGTAGTGTTTGATGGGTTCACCTGTTTTAGGTCACCATTGGTCACTATTGTGAACAGTATATTATAATGGTCATAGGTCACATGGTGGGTCCTCTACCAGTGTGACACATTGGTCAGTGTCCTAATACAATCAGAGTGTATGTGAGAACTGTCAGGCGCTATTAGTCTATAAAAGAGTGTAAATTATGTATAAGTGGCTTTAAATAGACAAGTAGAAATGGTGCTTGCATGATGGCCCAAATACCACCATTTATCGTTGATTACTCACCTTAATACTGACAAGAGTTATAGTTTGAAAATATGTTGGGTTTTTTTATGAAGAAAAACGGCAGCCAAGCAAAAAGGATGCCCTAGGTGCCGCCTCGCAGAGCATCCTTTCTGAGTGGTTGCTCACAAATATTTCTAAAATGACAATTGGATTTTTTTAAATCTATATACGAGAGAATGCTGACTACCTTGTCTTTTGATATTTCAACCCCGGATTTTAACCTTCTTGTGAGATTGACATTCTCCCTGTATTGTTTTCATAAAATAAATTTGCATGATCTTTCAAACGCACGGAAAATTCGAAATGTTCAGTAAATTTTGCAATTTATTGCAACTGTTTTCCATGAATTGTGCATCTCAGCGTTGGGGTCTAACCCCAACTTCTGGAACCGCATTATAGAGTAGCGGCTTGCATGCACCAATGAATTATCTATAACCTTGATTTCCAGCATTTAACCCATCAGAGAGAGTTATGTAAGTGAGTGAATCCAAAATGGAGGACGAGATGGACGCAGGATACGAGTCGCTGTTGTGTATCGACAGACGGCTAACCAGTGTTGAATGTATAGGGGTAGAGAAGAGGACCAAACCTTCCAAGCACCAGGTTACTGCTTTTTAATTATTCAACTTATTTAGCCCTTTATGGGTGACATTTGTTGACATTATGCACCAGCGCAGCCCCAGTGAATAAATCGCGATCGCTGGTGCTACATTGGTGCATCATGTTGACCCTTTCTGGAGTACATGTATATCGAACCTAAAGGGTCGCCATGATGCTTGAATGAAGTACTAGCGAGTTAATTGCAATGGCTGTATCAATGCATAATTATGACAAGAGCCACTATGCTGTCCTTCAGGGTTTAATGTTCACAGAGAAAAGAAACAGTATCAAAAGGGAGTCCAGGTTGCCTCCAGAATGACTCCTCTCTCTAGGGGAGTCCTGGTCGCCTAAAGGAGTCTAGGTGACTCTCTAGCTGACCTAAGAGTGTCACCTGGGGGAGTCATATAGCTCTCTGGGTCATATGACTCCCCCAGGTGACTCCCTTAGGACGGCCAGAGAGTCACCCAGGCTCCCTTTATTAAAGTGATCATTTTTTAACAACGGGGGGGGGGGGGGGGGGGTAGTGGGTTTGGGGGGGGGGGATTTGGACCCCTTGACCGGTGGGGGGCAAAAAACTGTGGCCCCCTCTTGGGGGTCAAAAATATTTAACCTGTTTTGAGCCAAAAAGCCCGCGCGTTACTATGCTTCAAAGGGTCCGCGCGCGAGCCGATTTTCGACCCCAAGGGGGGGGTAAAAAATATTGAGCCCTTGACGGGGGGGGGGGGTGTAAAAAATTTTGCACGCTCCGCGCGAGTAGTATAGTATGTATCGGAACGGGACTATAGTTAAGTACTGTTTATTACTCAATCGACATGCAGCCAATCAGAGGCCTCCATTTGGTCACGTGACCGGAAGTGACCTACTTAGGGGATTAGTGGTGACGTCACGTGACCTAGTTAGCCAATCAGAGGCCTCCATTTGGTCACGTGACCGGAAGTGACCTACTTAGGGGATTAGCGGTGCATTCTGGGTAACCCTGCAGCCAATCAGAGGCCTCCATTGGGTGACCGGAAGTGACCTACTTAGGGGATGGTGCATTCTGGGTAACCTACTGACCTACTTAGGGGACCGGAAGTGACGTCATATGACCTAATTTAGGATCACGTGATCGGAAGTGACCTGATGAGTCACGTGACCAGAAGTGACGTCAAACAACTTAATGGCCAACCGGAAGCGACCTGATTGATCACGTGACCGGAAGAAGAAGAAGTTTTTTTTTGTTTAGGATCCCGTGACTGGAAGCGACGTCGTCACATGAGTGACGCTTTAAGAGACTGCGCGACTTACTAGTAAAAGAAGCCGTATGATAATAAAAACACAACAATATTTTCTTTTAATTTTTTTTATTTTTTTTTTTTCAATCTTGATAAACACTCTATTTTTGAAAAGATGCACACGCTTATTTTTTTTTTTTTTTTTTTTTCATATCTCTAAAGGACTCGTTGTCACACCGTCAGAATGCACGCGACGCTTATAATACAAGTAGCGCACGCCGTCTTTCTCTATGGTGTAGGTGACCATTTTGTTTCGCACCACTTTGAAATTTCTATTTACAGCAATGAGAGTTTTTCGTTGGCGAAGAACATCCAAGAAGGCGTCTGGTTCCTGGGGGTTTTGTTTCTTCTGTACGCCTTTTGCACTCCATTTTTTGGATTTTCTTTCACCGGTGTCGCTGACTCGATCGTAGCAAATGTAAGTCTTAGGGTTGAGACTTAGGATCCCGTCACCTTCCCACTCCGCTTTCATGAGCCCCGAAGTTCTCAGATCGTGAAGGTACCGTCTCTCACAACATCCGCCGGGCGGCGCACACCATTCTCGCACTCTTTCCGTTTTTGTCTTCACGAAAAGCTCTAAGTGCTCGTCGCACACCGCTGTCGGAAGCCACTTTCGTTTCTCTCTGAAGTACGTCTCTCTCAGGCGAGGTTTCACTAGGTCATCCAACGTGGCACCGCTGAGAGCCATGTAAAGACTGTCGGTGTCCATTTGACAAAGGGCATAATCGCGCCGATCGACGAATCTATCCAAGAAGTCGTATGTGAACTCTAACATTTTCAACTTCGCGTACTGGTATACCATGAACCCTATCTGAATAGGGAGGTTGTTCTTGACCGTTTTTGGTTGTAGTTCGACTTCAAACAGATCGGAAGTCAACTCGGACGCCTTTTTGAAGCGCCACGAATTGGCCAATAGTTCGAACTTCCGACTGTCAGTGTATCTCACCGCCGTGTGTTTTTCTTTGTTGCAGATTGTTTTACCGTACGTAGCGTTTCCCATTAACTTGTAACAGTCTGACAGAATTTTCTCGTTCTCGTTCACGTCGCCACGTCTTCGCGCCGCCGTCACTTCGTCCGCGAAACCGGCAAAGGAGCGTTTAGGTAGGTATTCTACCACCAGCTGCACTTTGGTGACTATCAAACCGTGCTCTAAATACCACTTGAGAAGCGGCGTTCCCAAGAGAATATTTTTTCCGTGGTAACTCCCTATCAGACATCTCTGAGGCGTGTTCAACAGCTTTTCTTCCTGCGCAAAGTCTGACATGTGAGGGCCTATGTCCGATTTTGAAACGGTCGCGTTCTTGAAAACGGGGGTCATTTCTTCGAAGTACTCTCGTAGGTGAGGCGGCGTAGTGATGTCCACTTGAACTAAACCGAACATTTTCTCCTCTTTCACAGCGGAAAGGATGTCGCTCTCGCTCATCGCGTTTCGAGACACTTTCAAAGCGTCAACCTTCCAGCGTTGTTGGGAGGCCTTGACCCGCTCATCTCGACGCTTCATCTCTCGCCATTCGCACTCCCACACGACGACCAGCTTGTAACCTAACGCTTTCAAGTAAGCGCTTACTCTGGTCGTTCTGTCGCGTCTCTCCTCTCTCAGTGAAGCACACTGATATCGGTGCGACGGTATGCACTCGTGAGCGTGGAACCAACACCCGTGAAACTGGAAAACCGTATTAGAGGCCGCGTGAAATCCGTCCACGCGAATTCTCCGACAGCCTACCGCCATCTCGCCGCCGTTCAGAGCGTGGCGCAGTTTCACGTCGCGGTCGTGCTCTACGAAGCGTAACCACTCCAAAGCGCTGTGAGAGTTTCTTTGCCTGATTTCGGGCTTGAACTCGGTCTCGGGCCGTCTCACCGCGTAATAGCCCGTGCAGTGCGCTTCGCTCATGCAGCGCAAGTACAGTGAGTTAGCGTCTAGTCCTAGGATGTGTTGGCACGGTCTCGCTTCTTCCCCGTACTTGTGCTCCCTTATCCGCGTGGTGCCCTTCTCGTGAAATCTATGGAAGATGATGGAAGGACCGCCGACTAGATTCTCTTTGATCAGAGCGTGGAGGACGGCGTCGAACTGGGGAAACGTTGTGAACGCGTCTTCTAGGTTTTGGAAGAGGAAGCGTAAAGTCAAACCGGCGAGAGAAACTCCGTCTTTCAACATGTCGATGCCGCGATCTTGGAAAAATTTAGCGTGATTTTTCAGAGCTTCTATGAAAGGTTTCACGTCTTTGTTGTTGTAGTGGATCAAGTAGTCTTCCATAGTTTGCATCTTCTCGTCGGACCAAACTTTCTGACATGCGGCGTAGTCGGATTCGGACATTTTGACGCCCGTCAGCTCGCTGTCGAAAGCCGATCTCGGCGGCAGCGTTCTGTTTGCCAGTTTCCTGGTAGACGTCATCCATTCGTAAGGAAAGTGACCTTTCTCTTCGTTCCTGGTGAAAGCTCGCAAATAGGTCGCGTAGTTGTAACCGGGTGCCAAATAGTTGACTACGTCCAAGAAAACCGTGTGCTGTGTGTAAACCGCCAAGTATTGATTGCTTCTCTTTATGACGCTGAATTCTTGGTTTCTTCGGTCTCCGGAGGCGAAGAACGAGTGAAGGCGTATTTTGATCAGGTTCAAGTCGTAACGCCCCGAGTTGAAGCCCACCACTGGAGCTTGACGGATGTATCTCAGAAGACGCTTCTTCAGTTGAACTAACGGGTGTCTGGTCTGAGCCGCAGCGAAGCCGCCTGGAGAAGGGGTGGTGAACGTCGCCTCCTCCAGCAGGAGAGCTTCACCTATCGCCGCATCTAACTTCGCTAACGTCGGTCGGTAAAGTTCTAGCACAGCTTCCCCGATCGCTTTGGCGTTCTCGTTTATGTGATTTAAAACTCGGTCCAACAAGGGGTCGGAATCTGCGTCGGACGCTCTGACGAAGCAGACGGGCCCCTCCCACCCCGGAAAGTCGGATGCGACGCTAGCCGACAAAGGGACGTGATCCCACAGCAGGGACACGTGCTCCGTCGACGGTTCTTTGCACGGTCTGAAGAAAGCCTCGAAATCGAAGGCGATCTTGTAAGGGTAGATTCCGGAATGTCCGTCGGGGGGAAAAATGGAGAAGTCTGCTAGCGCTTCGAAAATCGTTCTCGAATTTTGGTAGATGCCACCTACGTAGCGCAACTTGACTTGTCGGCAAGAGGAAAGCTGGTTCCTGTGTCTCTTCAGCAAGAACTCGGTGGTGAACGCCGCCTTACACTTGCAACATTCGTATATGCCCGCGTACGCGTTGAAGTCCGTGACGAGAGAGACGTGCAAACCGCCTTTCGCCGTCAGGTGTAGGTTGACTTTACCTCGGGCGGCCACAGTTCTGGAAGGCGGTCTGATCAGAGTAACGCGTCTTCTCAACTTCCGCCCCGGCACTTGACGCGACGCGGTGTAAACCGCTATTTGTACGTCAAACAAGTTCTCTAACGCGGGTAAGTCGCGGATGTTCAGACCCGGAAAGGATTCAGGTGTGGCAGCGGGACAGAACTGACGTAACAAATCTGAAGCGCGCTTGCTGGTGTTGTATAAGTGAAAGGAAATGCAGCGGAAGATGCAGAGGTTGTCCTTGTTGGGAAAATCTAACACGCCGCTTCTCTTTCCAACTCGACCGGCCTGAGTGATCCTACCGCCTATGGGGAATTCCCCCGGTCCCATGTAAACGCAGATGTTCAAATTGGTAGGAAAAAGAACGTGCCACTTGGTGTCAGCGTCGCAAAGTTTCCGTACCTCCTCGCAAGCGACGGTGTTTTGCATCTTTGAGAGGAGCTCTTCCAAAGTTTCTGAATTAGTTACAGTAGGGAGCGGTTGTATGAGAGTTGCGTTGTTCTGGGAGGCGTGGAAGTAGCGCAGTTTGCTCTTGTCTTCTCTGTGTTGTAACAGTAAGCCTACCGAGAAACCCACTTTGTATCTGAATCTTTGTGTCAAGTGAATGCGACGCATAGTATCTACAGCGTCACTCAACTCGCCGGTTGGTAGCCTGAAGTTTGTTACACTCACGCGAGTCCCGTGCATCCTGACGCCCGTTTGTATCGCAGGCCAATTCGCCGTGAACGTTTCCTCCCCGTTCGGTACAGCACATATGCGCGGAGGGACGGTCACCCCGTCCAGAGATTCGCGTCGACAAGCGCTCTTTCGGCAATCCCCTTCGCCGCATAGAGGGCAAAACTTAGCTACTACTCTACAATTTTCTACGTGTCTCTCGTGGTTGTACGCTCTTTTAAACATTTTGAAACACTTTTCGCATACGTACTGTGTCATGTTTTTTTTCACTCGGTTACCAACTACTTAGCCGTCTAACTATCTATCTATCTATCTAGCCATCTATCAATCTGTCATCTATGTAACTATCTTTCTGTCTGCTGTCTGTGTATCCGTCTGTCTGTCTGTCTGTCTGTCTCATACAGCGTACGTCAAACGCTGTGTGTGTGTGCGCGCGTGAGCGTTGAGCGTCTCTCATTCCGAATCTATGCCGAGATATTTCAGAATGATCTCTGTTTTGTCATCCAACTCTTTGAGCGCTCTGGCGGACAGCGTCACCCCCTGCTGTGTGGGTTTTTTGTCAGGACCTTCGTACTTGCGCACGTGGACGAGGTTCTTACCGCTGTAGTAGCTCACAGCTGCGTACACTTCGCCCGCCTCATCCAGCACTGCGAACCAGGGGGTGTGATTAGGTTTTCCTTGCGCGGCCGCTGTGTCGCGTATGCGCACCACTGCGCGGATATCGGCGATGCGTGGTATGAGCTCGCGCAGCGCGTCGGCCGTGAAGTGCACTCGCTTGCTTCTGGTCACAGACGCCTCTTTCACCTGGCCGTCTTTTGTGTAGCGCGGCCTCCTAGACAGTCTAGCCACGTCCTCCCAGATCTCCAGCGTCAAAGCTCCGTCTAAGCAGAACTCTAACCCGAGTGTTTTCTCTGCTTCTTCTCGTCCATCTCCTTCTTTTTCTTGTATTTTTCTCTTCTTAGTGGGCCTTGTTGTTCTGGAACTCACCTTAGAACGTTTCACACCCGCAGGATGAGTAACACCATCAGCGTGAGCTGAATCAGCAGCAGAACCGATAGCAGGAGCAGCGTCAGCGCTGGTGGTATCGGAGGTCTCGTTGTTGGAACAGCGCAGCCACACGCCGTCCGTGCTGTGTGTAGCGGTAGAAGATGAAGCGCCGCCGCCGCCCTCGTAAGGTGGCGGTGAGGGCAGTCGCCACGGACCGGACGGGGGGGCGCTAGCAGTGGAGGAAGTGAGGTCGAAAGGTCGAAGAGGGAAGCCGAAAAACGTACCGCTCACCCCTTGCCCTTCGGGTTCTTCGTACGCCTCGTCGTCAGCGTCGTTCTCTGTCTCACCCTGTTGCTGCTCCTCCTCCTCCTCTTCTTCTCGGTTCAGGGGCTGAGTGTCCGAATAGCTGTAACTCTCAGCGCGAGCGGCGTCGAGGGCGTCCGTCGATGTAGTGGTGGAGGAGAGGGGCTGTGCAACGTGCGGCAGGTCATCAAAGTCATCAACAGTAGTGGGGAGGTAAAAACCCGGTTGCCAGTACTGCGCTGTGCCAGGAGCGTTGTCGTCAGTAGTAGTAGCAGTAGCAGCAGGTGCAGCAGAAGCAGCCGCAGCAGGCGCAGCCGCAGCAGACGCAACAGTAGCAGGCGCAGCAGCAGCCTCAGCAGGCGCAGCCGTAGCAAGCGCAGCAGTAGCAGGCGCAGCAGCAGCAGCAGCAGCAGCGGCAGGCGGGACGGCGGTAGCAGCGGCAGCGCGCTTAGCAGCAACGTGTACCGTCGCGAGTGTAACAACGTCGCTAGCACGACGACTGCTACCAGTAGTACTACTAGTACTACTACCACTACTACTACTACTGCTACTACTAGTGCTACTGCTACTACTACTACTACTACTACTGCCGCGAGCGCTCGCTACAGCAGGAGGGTGATAAGACCAACCGGCTGCGGCGGTAGTCTCATGTTCAGTAGCAAGAGCAGGCACTGACGCTAAACGAACGCTGTTCCGCGTAGTCTTCTTGTTCTTGAACGCCGCTAGCTGTTGTCTTTTGCTCATGGTGGTGACTGTAGAGAGCAGCAAAAAAGAATGAGTGAGTGAATGGAGGTTTCCAAGCCCCTTATATACGCCTTCTCGCTTCTAGAGCTAAGCTACTTACCGACCCTGTTCAGCTGCCGCCGGCTGGCCGGCGGCCATTCACAAAGAGAAACAAAAAGACATAAGGCATGACGTTTTCAGCTGGATCCCTTTCCCCCCCCTCTTTTGAGAGATCGACTGTGATGATGAGCTAAGCCGCTTACCACCCTGTTCAGCAATTCAACGCGCATTAGCTGTATAAAGGGTTAAGCGGTTGCTGCCTGCCGTCGACTGACCGGCGGCGGCCATTCACAAAGACATAAGGTATGACGTTTTCAGCTGGATCCCTTTTTGAGGGATCCACTGTGGTGAGCTAAGCCGCTTACCACCCTGTTCAGCCATTCAGCGCGCGTTAGCTGTATAAAGGATTAACGGTAACGGTGATGAGCTTACAGTGTGTATACAAAAAAAAACTACAGGAGGCGTGTGGCGTGAAGCAGGACCCCCCTAAGACGAACGTGTCTGTCTGTGAGTAGAGGCGTGTGCATGTGGTGAGCGACTTAAGTGTAAGACAAAAATCGCCACCTCCTGCCGTGGTGAGTAGACCGGGCCGGCCAGGCGGGCGGGCGGCCGGCTAGTTCAATAGGGAGGGGTGACAGCTGCCTAAGGCTGTGCATGAAAAAAAATCCGATTTTCACCTGACCTCTGACGTTTGTTACAATGAATGTCAGAGGGAGGGAGACGTCCTCGGGTAGGGGGTAGGAGGTATTAAGGCTATGAGTGAGGAAAAAACACCGTTTTCAGCTGGTCTCCACGGATAGCGATGCCACACCCCCTCGTCATCTAAGCTCTTAAGGAGCGGAGCGGCTGAAAAAGCGTCATGCGGACAGGGCGCTAGACAGCTGGAGCGCTGTTGGAAATGGGATTAAACTCCCTCTGTATAAAAAGCTCTCATTTCTGTTGGAAAAAAAACATATCGCCTCTGACCCCAGTAACGGCTACTACCACCACCACCGCCACCACCACCACCGCCGCCACCGCCGCCGCCGCCGCCGCCGCCGCTGCCGCCGCCGCCAAGACGAGACGAGATGGCTCAAGCTATTCCACTTTCAAGCTCGCCTTCACCGCCCGGTGCGCCTGAAAAAAAGTTAATGCGGCTTGACGACGTGAGACGCGGCGCGAGGCAGCAGACCGATGATGGGGAGACCCGACAGGTAGGACAGCGGCGGTTAGCCTATAGCGACGCCTTGCTTCGTCAACTAGGTAAAGAGTTGAGCGGCTGTTGGAGAGAGTTGGGCAGTAGCTTAAAAGTCAGCGCCGCCCGTATGGATGCTCTAGTAGAGCGCAGTGTCAAGACACCGGAGGAGCTGTGTACGGCGATGTTCCGAGTGTGGTGGGGTGAAACCCCGCATCGTCATAGATGGGGCGAGCTCGGTCGCGTCTTCACCCGCATTAGACGCATGGAACTGTTGGCTCAGTGGATGGCCCTTCTCCACAGACAGGGGTTGGATTTCGAAAACCCCGACTCGCGCGCGATGCATAAGCACTTGGGCACCCTCGGCAGACGTCTGGGTAGCAGGTGGAAAGAGGTGGGGGACCATTTAAAATTGTCGCCTGAGAGGTTAGATAAGATCGCTGAAGAATGCGAATACGGAGGAAGTCCCGCTGAGTGGGCCTTCCGAGTGTTGAAAATGTGGCAAGATGAAGCTGACGGCGCCGGCGGTACGCCTTTTGAACTCCTTCGAGTGTTGACTGAGGACATGGGAAAGTTTGGCCTCGGCATCGCGATATTACTTGACTTTATCAAGCAAGAAACAACGAGAACGACGGACATGTGAATTGTTGTGTTTTATTTTCATACGTCTTCTTTATTAGTAAGTAAAAAAAAATAAAATAAAATAAAATATATATATCATAACAATTAAGACGCGCGATCTCTTAAAGTGTCACTTCCTCCAGTCGCAGCTGATCACCTCATCGCAGCACGTGATAAACAAAAAAAAACACGAAGAGACACGCTTCTTCCTCTCGAGAGGAAGAAGCGTGTCTCTCGATTGAAAATCTTTTTCTTTCTTAAAAGAGACAAACGCGCCCCTTAGAGTGCCCCCCCCCCCCCTAGAGTGCCCCCCTCCCCCCCCTCCCCCCCTCCCCCACTCGCCCCATGCATCCTAAAAGCGCCCCCCTCCCCATGCATGTTAAAAGAGCCCCCCTCCCCCCCTCCCCTCCCCTCCTTCCCCTCCTTCCCCCTTATACACTCTAAAGAACGCTTCTAACTAGTTCAATAAGTCACTTCCAGTCGCTCGTAAAACAATAAAAAATGAAAAAAAAACTTATATCGTGGTGTTTTTTATTAGTTTACCAAAAAAAAAAAAGAGACTCGCCTCCTCCTCCAAAAAAAAAAGATATCACATTTTAAAGCCCGTGACCCCTTAAAGACGCTCATCTCTTCATTAAGTCGCGTGACGTCACTTCTTCTTCTTCTTCTTCTTCTTCTTCTTCTTCTTCTTCCGGTCACGTGATCAATCAGGTCACTTCCGGTCACGTGATCCTCAATGAGGTCACTTCCGGTTGGCCATTAGGTCATGTGACGTCACTTCCGGTCCCCTAAGTAGGTCAGTAGGTTACCCAGAATGCACCATCCCCTAAGTAGGTCACTTCCGGTCCCCCAATGGAGGCCTCTGATTGGCTGCAGGGTTACCCAGAATGCACCGCTAATCCCCTAAGTAGGTCACTTCCGGTCACGTGACCCAATGGCGGCCTCTGATTGGCTAACTAGGTCACGTGACGTCACCACTAATCCCCTAAGTAGGTCACTTCCGGTCACGTGACCAAATGGAGGCCTCTGATTGGCTGCATGTCGATTGAGTAATAAACAGTACTTAACTATAGTCCCGTTCCGATACATACTATACTACTCGCGCGGAAACCCACCACCCCCCCTGTTGTTAAAAAATGATCACTCCCTTAGGCGACCTGGACTCTCCTAGAGAGGGGAGTAATTCTGGAGGCAACCTGGACTCCCTTTTGATGCTGTTTCTTCTCTCTGTGTTAGTATGTACGCTGGTACCAGATTTGACTAATTTCTACTTTTGTCATGTATAATGGTAATGTCCTTATCTAAATACTAGCAAAGTATAGCCATAGGGGAGCTCTTTCTGCTAAAACACAGACAGGTAGTGGTGAGATTTCTTTACTGTACAATAAGTAGCTAGTTTACTCCTGAGAGGTGATGCCACCTGGTGGATATGTCAAGCAAACTCGGAAGGATATCAACTATGACTACGGTAATCAATAACCCACACGTAGGCCTAGTCATAATACCAAGAACAGTGTGTATACTAGCTTAGACATTTCCTGTATACTCTGCACCACCTGTGATGCCCTCGGCAAAATTATAATCAAATTTCGCCTTACCCTGGTAAGTCTCATTTAATTTCACAATTATAGGTAATATAGCATTGATAAACTGAAACCTCTTCTATGTCATGTCAACTGTCCTATTTCTTGTTTATCATTTCTATTACCAACTTACAATATATCATTCTCCTATAACTATGTTGACTAATTCTGAGAGACCTGACCTGTCATGGAACCCTTGTCTATAACATCATTTTGAAAACTCCAACTCAATGGCTATAACCTCTTATATCATACCATGCAAGGTAATGTTATTCTTATTTTTCAATATTCCAATATAGACCATATTGTATGTATCATTGTACACACCTCAGGTGTACGTGTTGGTGGTATCGTGGTCGGACGGCGTCAAGTACCCTGTCTACAGACGCTACATCTCCTTCTTTGATCTCAAGGTGAGGAGGCATATAATAACATATGGCCATATTAAATCTGATGTTTATGTACGTTCTGTATTATGTTCTCTTTGAGGGATGTTAATCTATCGTACAGTCTACATTGCCTTTGAACATTTTTAATGGCGAACTGCAATTAAGGGCATTGGTTTTCCCATAAGAATCGCCACAAGGAAGTTAATGTCTAGCCTAGGGAGCCCCTGTAAAGAATTTATTTCAGCAAACCCCTTTGAGTCATGATTCAGTTACCCGATGCTATAAGTCTACATGCTATCCATTTTAGATCTGCTTGAAGGAGGAGTTCAAGGACCACCCCGGCTTCCAAGAAACAGAACTGCCAGGTAGTGTAACTAGTTATTATCTGCGTAAAAAAGGTCGTATTTTCAGCTAATGTTAATTCCGTTTACATTACAAAGCTATTTGAATGTTCTGAATTTCGAAGTTTAGAAATAAAAACTAGATAGAGAGATATGATGACGTACAATATGTATACACATAAGTTTAACATCGATCAAATCATTATTAAATTTGTATGCAATTCCATAGGCTGGCTATGATATGTATGCATCTATCCCGCAAATTTTTTAATCAATGACTTATTGACTAAATGTTTCAGCATTAAAGCACTTTGAGCGGGGATGGCTGTTCGGGAACAAGGAGACGTCCATGGAGAAAAGGAAGAAGTTCATTAACACCTTCTGTCAGGTAGGAACCGGGCTAGTCTTTTAACCCTTTAAGGAAAGATGTTGCTAGAAGATGATATTGGTCATTATAATGCACCAATGCAGTGTCCCAACACGCGTAGGGTCGGCATGATGCTTGAATGAAGCACTGGCGAGTTACCCGCTAGGGCTGCATTCATGCATCATGGCGACAAAGGGCATGATGCATTAATGCATTATATTTATACCACCCTTAAAGGATTAAGCTGACCCTTTCATACACGTATATAGCATGGCTAAGGTACAATTTGGCAATTATGCATAGCTTACCGGTATCTAAGTATATCCTCTCTAAAAGAATTAATACAATCCGAGTAAGTACATTACTGTCCTGAGTGTTACCTGGAAGCATTGTGGCACATAAGTGTTGAGTGAGTCAACATAGCTTTTCAATAAATTTGGCACAATGACAACAAAAACGCTATTAACAGTTCGAACTGTCAATAGTGGGAAATATTTCTCTTATTGACACTTCACACTGTCAACAGTGGAAATTTTTCCTGGTATTGACAGTTCCTCATGCGAACTGTCAATAGTGGAATATTTTTGTGTTATTGACACTTCCCACTGACATTGGAGTAAAAAGATGTGTTTTTTTTTTGCAAAAGTGTTTTTATTCACCAAAATCGGATTTGCCCCCAAAATCGGTTTGGGACCCAAAAAATGGATTTAGACCCAAAATCGGTCTTGTATCCAAAATCGGTTTTGTCCCCAAAATTGGTCAAAATCGGTGTTGCCTCCAAAATCTGTCAAAATCGGTTTGGAGCCAAAATCGGTTTTGAAGCCAAAATCGGTTTTGGAGCCAAAATCGTTTTGGAGCCAAAATCGGTTTTAGAGCCAAAATCGGTTTTGGAGCCAAAATCGGTTTTGGAGCCAAAATCGGTTTTACCCCAAAAATTGGTTCTGCCCCAAAAATTGGTTCTGCCCCAAAAAATTGTTCTGCCCCAAAAATTGGTTCTGCCCCAAAAATCGGTTTACCACCAAAATCGACTTTTCTACCAAAATCGACTTTTCTACCAAAATCGACTTTTCTACCAAAATCGACTTTTCCACCAAAATCGACTTTTCCTCCAAAATCGACTTTTCCTCCAAAATCGACTTTTCCACTAAAATCGACTTTTCAACCAAAATCGACTTTTCAACCAAAATCGACTTTTCAACCAAATTCGACTTTTCAACCAAAATCGACTTTTCAACCAAAATCGACTTTTCAACCAAAATCGACTTTTCAACCAAAATCGACTTTTCAACCAAAATCGACTTTTCAACCAAAATCGACTTTTCAACCAAAATCACTCAGGGTTGTGACGGATAAGGAACTGTAAATAAGAGAGGAAATTCCCACTATTGACAGTTCATTGCAGAACTGTCAGTAACGCTATAATTTACCACTATTGACATTTTGAACTGTCAATAAGAGAAAAATATCCCACTATTGACAGTGCGAACTGTCAATAAGAGGAATGTTTTCCACTATTGACAGTTTCAACTGTCAATAGTGTCAAAGGTGGGCCGGCTATTGACAGTTCAAACTGTCAATAGTCGAAATCAATCTGCTGATTGACAGTTTGAACTGTCAATGGCCGAATAAAATTCCCTTATTGACAGTTCAAACTGTCAATACCAGGATATAATTCCCTTATTGACAGTTCACACTGTCAATAATGGGATATTATTCTCTTATTGACAGTTCCTTTTTGGAAGTGTCAATAAGAGAATCGTTTTTCCCTTATTGACAGTTCAAACTGTCAATAAGGGAATTATATCCTGGTATTGACAGTTTGAACTGTCAATAAGGGAATTTTGTTCTGTAATTGACAGTTCGAACTGTCAATAGTCACGGCCCAATGACAATGGTATACAGCGGCTTATTAATGTCAACATGCATACCTATTTACGGGTGCATGGGAACCCAGTAATGCTACATTCTAGAAACAATGGTATCAAACTCTAACACCTAACAGAGGTCTGGGCGAAATACCACAATGATGACAATTGGACAATGTCCCAAATAATGATATCCCAACAAGCTCCACCAGAGGTCCATTGAGCTGGAGTGGGAAGTGGTGACAATAGGTGTGGTCATCAAGCTGCGGGGGTGGAGAGTGTATACCGACATGTAGAGAGGCCCGCAGGTAAGGATCGAGGGCATTCAGGCACCGTATGTACTAGGGTGTGGAGACAGACACACAGGGGGGGGGGGGGGGGGAATCAAACTCTGGTATAGAGTCGGGGTGTATAGGGAGGAGGAAGGAGTGAAAGAAAGAAGGTTGACTGGCAGGAAGAACAGAGGAAAGGGAGAAAGAAAGGGAGGAAAAACAATTGAAGAAATAAAGATGGAAAGGAGAAAGATGGAAAGAAACAAACAAACAAAGGAAGAAAGGGAGAAAGAAATAATGAAAGGAGGAAATGGCAAGGGAGAAAGAAAAGAACAGGAGACTAACTGCTAAAGGGATGGTTGAATGAATGAGGGAGGAAGCGAGAGAAGACGGGACAGAGGGACAGAGGGAGCGAAGCAGACAGGCAGGCAAAACGGGTGAGAGAGAGAAAGAGAGAGAGAGAGAGAGAGAGAGAGAGAGAGAGAGAGAGAGAATAAAGGAAGGGGAAAGATATAATTCCTAGTCAAGGAAGTAAAGAGCCGCTGTAGTGACCATGCAGGAACATATTATCAGCTTGGTATGGATGCATATACTTATGGAAGCTGGTGCTACGTACTTAATGCAGCCATGTCAAGTCTATTTGCTAGGTATGCATTCATGTATCATGTCGACCCTTTAAATTGTTCGTCAACCCCGTATGTTCGTCATGATGCATGAATGCAGCCCTGGCAAGTTACTCACCAGGGCTGCATTCATGAACCATGGCGATAAAGGGCATTAAATCATTCTGTGACCCTGTTAAGGGTTGTACTACAACAACATTCACCACAGAATTGCGCTGGTCAATCGTTCAGTGTATGGGCAGCTAACAACAGAGTGCACTAGGTACACGCACATGCGGTTGCCGAACACCCCCACGTCTTGTTTCCATACATACGGCAACCTCCGCCCCCATGTAGAACATAGTGGAGAGTAGGACAGTCCTGACTGGGGCATCCCTGCAGTGATAGAATAAGGGAGTACACACCTATATGTAGACACACTGAGCATGTATATGTATTATTGTTGCCATAGCAACGCACATGCTAGGATTACATGAGATTAACACTTGGGCATGGATGGGACCTTTACGAGAAATCATGAAATGGTTTTGTGGAAATTCAGGAGCTCTATGAAACCTGATATCACATGGATATACTATATATTTATCATAAGACATGGACATGGGACTATACTATAGGCTATAGTCTATAGGTTGCCAGGGCTGGCCTGGGTCAAATGCAAGAGCTATAATAATATATACTATGTGTGCTCCATACCAAAGCTGGTATTATAAGTATGACTGATTAGGATAATAAAGATATATACATATGTATACGTGACCTTTAATGAGTTGATTAGGCATGAGGGCAAATGGACATTGGTATTGATACTAACCCTAATACCAACATACCTTTTGCCAAAACTACACGATACAGTGCATAGATATGGGCACAGATGGAGGACTGCCTGGCCCTTACTCTGTGCACTGTGTTCGAAAGGAAATTCTACCCAACTTGAGAAAAAGATACAAAGTAGAACCTCAGCGTAACAGGATGGCTTTTTACCGGTGCCAGACCCAGACACGTGGGTCGTGTAGGGGGAGGCACTGAGAGGAAGTCACGGACAGGGACATCATACTTCACAGTCAGCTGGACAATACCCACCCCCTGATCCTGCCCAACCAACCACACCAAGTTCACGATACACAACTGTCTCAGCAGGAAGTTGATAAATAATCATGACATCCAGGTACCCCTGAGGTGTAAGGGGGGCAGTAGAAAGCTGACTGATCGTGAGGACACACGAGTTAATGTGGTACAGATACACAGGGATGGCAACATAGGAGGGGCCATGATTATATACTTCTAGCTGTTGGGCAATGTGTATCAATGGGTATATTTTATACCCTTCTCTGCATCCAATCCACCTGTATACAGTTTTAGGTACTACTGCTGTTCTCTGGACTCCAGCAGGCAATGTTGTACACTGTTTATGGGCCATCCAGTCATATATTATGGAATTTTAACATGAATCCAGACACTGGCTACATTTGAATAATATGGCCATAATGAGACCAGGATTTAATAGGACACAAGGAAGAGTAAATGATAAACGAATGCTGGGCATACAGGGATGTCATTACCAGTGTCTGTCTATTGTACTGTAAAGGGTTGACATATATCACACCCTGGACTACATGACACTCCCTACATAGACCCTAGTCAATTTGGGCTGGAAGAAGGAGATCTATTTAGACTTGTACACCTACAGTTATTAATGGGATCTGACCTGGTATTTCCCCACACTGGCTCCCTGTGCTGACTGGGTAACAGCAGCAGCAGCAGCAGCCACAGAGGGAGGCGCACCCTGACTCACCCTGCCATGGGAGCATGTATATCGGCCAACTCGGAAAAAGTGGTGAGTCGGAAACAAGCTCGGTCATTCAGAAACCCAGAGTATCAGCTGATTGTGGTGCACTTACGTAGTACACCCAGGGTCATGATACTGCACAGATAATCTTTAGTCTCCAGAACTTAGTCAGTACTGATTTAAATATCCGTCAATAGTACCAAGTTAATCATTTTATGCCTCCCTATACAACCAACCTAGGTAAGTTAGTGGTTAATAGCACTTGGTCATGCTTGATCATGGTCCCTATTAGTCCATGAGCCTGACCTGCCATATATGGACATGACTACCATTCAGAGGCATTAAGTGCCCCTACAATTTTCTTATAGCTATATGTCTGAGGTGGACCTGTGACATGAGTAGCTTAAGCCCAGGACAGGCCTGTTTCCATGGCAACCAGTAAAATAGTGAGATCTATAGAAAATGTACATAAATGGCTATAAATATGGTTTAAATGACTAACCTGGTATAGCCACTACAGACTAAAGGCTGGAGCATTTAGATTGGAGTGGGAGTACAACCACTTGAAAGGATCTAGATCCTAGAATTGATCAGCATAATTTCTGTCTATTGAAAAAACAAAAAAATGTGTTTAATGCAACCAACCTTACATAGTTGTATAATATAGATGCGACCTTAGTATTTCCTCCCAACTTTTGGAATTTCAATTTCAATTCTTTATTGTAATACGGTGTGTTTTAAAAAGAAATATTCAGTCAAGAGCAATACTAGTACGATGTACACCCTCTGAACACAATCTCCAAACGCAGCGACCTAAACACGTGTTTTGACAAAGTTATCAAACGATATCCTAGTCACTCATGAAATCAGTGAGTTACGAGGCCAAATAAAAGAGTTAGTGTGTTTCAGGCAATCTGCCTCTAGATTCAATAAACGGCTGACCCTAGCGTGTCTCTTTTTCTGAATTTTAGAGATTTCCCCCTTTTTTGTTGTAGTAAATTCTTATTTTTCTTTATTTTTACAACTCTTTCGTCAAGAAGCTGCCACTGAGGTCTGAATAATAGTCTGCCTTCAGGAAATGTCCTTTTGATAGGAATATCCAACAATTTGTTGATATTTATTTTTATTCGAGAAATTCTGATGAGTCTCGAGTAGATGTGGCAGTTCGCAACTCAATAATTGTACTCTCAAGATTAGAAAAAAAAATTTAAAAAAAATCCGACCTACCCACCCTAGGGTTGTGGACCATGTTGCATAAAAACACACCTTTATATTTGTGCCTTACTATTCACCTGTAGACACAGGAAGATTAGATTCGTCCTTAAGGCAATCTGCATGAAATCAATGGTCAAGCACTGACTCCCTAAAGTACTCTGGTATGCATACAATAATGAGGTGAATGTAAATTGTGTGCCTTCCAGTCAACGAATATGCATCTCGGCCAATGTTAAACCTTCAAAGCCAGCCTAGTGCTTTAATGCGCTGTATCATTTTATCTTATTAATGCATCCCTGGCAATTAAATTGCCAGTGCTGCATTCATGCATAATGAGGTTAATACCCCCTGAAGGGTAGGCATGATGCACTGAACAGTGCCAGGCAGTAGAGAATTGGTACATCATGACGACAAATACATATAATTTAGCTCTCATCCGGTCATTAAAAGATAGAACCATGTAAGTGAAAGGAGGAGGATCGTTACATGGGTATAAGGGCAATGAAATGGAGAAATCTGTTCATGCTTTAGCCGTTTAAGAACGGCATCATGCCTCAATGCATCATGCCCTTGGTCGTCATGATGCATGAATGCAGCCCTGGCGAATAACTCGCCAGTGCTGCATTCAAGCATCAAAGTACTATGCTACAATTACTGAGTTAAATAGTCCCAACACTGAGCATTATCCAGAATATTTAGAAATCAGCCCATAATTGAAATCTGGGATGAAAAACAGTGATCTTTGGGTCCCCCATTACCAGAGCCCATGCCTGCACATTTACGAATGTCCCCATATCCGCCACATCCCTGGAGGCTACACATGTTGACGGCCAAGCAGAAAGGATGCTCCGTACGGGGACGAGCGGGGTATCCTTCATGCTTGGCTGCTCCCAAAAGTCCACTTTGAAGTCACATTGATTGTTTCACGGAGACCCAGATAGTCTGCAGACCTATCTGAATACCGTACCATAGCATTTAAGCACCGGGTATTGAATAACCGCCGGTCTCTTATTATAAGAGCCGGGGGTATCGGGGTCATGACATAATTCTTAAGCACTAAAATGGATCTTGAATAAGCGCCTGTCTTGTATTGACGCCGGGGTAAAAAGCCCTCCAAAGTTATAAGCGCCGGGGCGCTTATACACGAGGGTACGGTAATACCCTGCAGCCGTGAATATTCTAACATAGGGACATTGACCTGGATCTAGCACCCTGTGCTCTTTTACTACCTGGTTTTCTTCCTCAAGGAAGTATAAAATATGTGCAGTGACCAGGAAAATCAGATTGTCATTGATGAAATATATAAGCTTAGGGAATAAATGGTGATGACTAGTTTATTCTTAACGGCCCCATAATGGTTTAATTCATTATGGAAGTTGTTCTCATGATGTAAAGGGTCCCTGCGTATTGCACAGATGCCACCTGTGACCTGATCATACCATTGATGGAATGCAAACAATATCCAGAATACAATCATACACAGGCAATGATGCATCTTTTTTTCTGTGTGAGTCTACCCAGTGGGCACAAAATTCAGTCCAACGTTGAGTCAACATTGTATCAACATTTAATCAACATTGACAACCATTTATCAATGTTGATTCAATGTTCTGTGCCCACTGGGTAGCTTATCTCGGTATCAGGTACTTTGCAAACTGGATGGACTCAATTATGTGGCGCGTTATATAATATCAGTCAAAACTCGTACAACCTAGACCATTGATAATTATTATAATATTATTATATGTAATTCCTGTGCAAGTTGTACCTTTTGATGAATTTAAGATGATTGTCCTTGCAGCAAGTCCTACAACTACCAGATGAGATGGTCCGCAGTAGCACGGTGACATCCTTCTACGAAACGTGGGAATCAGACTTTGAACCACAAAGGTGAGTTTTAACATTCAATTCTGGAGCCAATTTAGTCAATATTCGATAAGAAGGTACTGGTACTTGTTAATACTACGCTGTTGAGGTAGGAAGTAACTTTCTATGTTGCTGAATGCATTTAGTACTCCCCTTAATGTCCACTAATGCTTTTGTTCACAATTTTCATGCTTCACATTTATAGTATCTTTGATTATACCTTGTTAAAATCGTTAGAAGTCGCGTAATGGTATCCGTAAATAGACTTAAATAGCCACTCGGAGAGGATGCTGTGTGCAGGGGTGTGGGCGTCATCCTTTCTAATTTGCTCCTCATGTTAAAGAATCTCGTTGAGATTTTTATTTCAGTTTACAAATTCAATGATGTGAGCATCCATGATGAAGGGACGAGCCACACACTTGCATGGACCATCCTTTCTGCATGGCTGATCAGCAATCAGTGTTATGTTAGCGATACATGGAGAACTATTGTGGAATCATTTCTACTTCATTGCAGTTCACAACGCCGGGTATCTGTGCCCTCCATGCCAGCTGTTCAATCACTGACTATACCAGACCATCGTCACTCAGGGAGACGGGGGTCCCAGCCACAAGCACTCCTACGATTCCAAAACAGGGACATCCCAGGTTAGTACTAAGTATGACACCAGACCATCATACCTCAGGAAGATGCTCTGTACAAGGTGCATAGATCATCCTTTGAAAGTGTCTGCTTGATCAATCAACCATTTCACTGAAAAAAAAAAAGATTCTAGAAAATAAATGATCAAATGAATCATTCTAAATGATACGAAAGGTAAGCAACGAATCAGAAAAGATGACTCTATCACCCCTGTCAGTGGCATCCTCTCCGTGTGGCTGCTCACATTATAGTACCTCATACAATCTCAATTAGTTTGAAATAGTCTTGACTACCAATTGATATCTGTATTTGGCATTTTGCAGAAATAGCAGAACTCAGGACGACCAGGCCCAGATCAGCTTCACTAGTACAGGGACCCCCAGCATACCCTCCTGACGTCCCCCTGCGTGCCCACAACTGTAGGAGCCTACCTAGGGGGGCCAGCCTGGACAGCACAGACCCCAGCCAACTGGAGCACCAATACAGGTAGTTTGTAGTACATTATGTACACACCAGATGGCAGCACAAACTTAAAGTGGCATAATCACCGGGCTTATATCCCACTCACATTTCCAGTATGTGGTTAAGTGTGAGTGGTGAGATTGCCCCTTTAATAGTATAAGGCATCTCCATCTTTAGCCCAATATTCACCTCATATGCTGAGTGAGTCTGTCTACTTTTAATTTGGGTAGTTATATCTTACAGTAGGTGTTTAAAGATTGGTCATTTACTAATGTTTACCGAATGTATTGTATATTTAACAGGGCCACCTCTGACTATGAGAGGAAGCGCCCGGGTGAGGTCAGTCTAACAGAGGGGCAAATCGTGGAAGTACTGGAGAAAAATATGACAGGTAAAATGAACTCTTAAAAAGTGGTATTAACATAAAAGTGGTCTTGGGCCTTTCAGTCTTAACTAACTTGATGCATGATATATAAGGTATCTTTATGGTATAGTAGGATTCTTATCCATCCCATATTCAGTTGTGTAGGAAGCTTAAAGAGTGTTTGGCTATTCTGAAAGGAAGGGAAGTCATTATGGATTTAAGTGCTTTCTCACCCTGTGGCATGACTTACCATACTTACTTACTTGCTTTTTTACCTCACCTCATGACATCACTATTCAGCAGATGTATAACTAATTTGACATTTGGCTAATATACTTATATATTTGTCTTCTATTTTTGCAATATCAAATAATTATAGATGCATAAATGCAATCCTATATCAGATCAATTTGAATTTATATTAATTCTTTTTTTAATTCTCTATTATATTCTTTGTTTAAGTCTGTTACTGCATAGACATCTTTTACTGCGTAAAGTCGCTCTTTAAACAGTTTAAATTTAGTAAATGCTATGTAACCTTTCTGGGAAGTTCATAATGACTTTTAAGTGGCTTTAAGTAGCATTTATTGGACTAAAATATGCTTAACGTTAAAGGCAGTCAAACAGTTGCTTAAATGCCAACATTCATGCAGTATGTGTGTATGCTAAGCTGCTTGTTGTGTGGTTGGCTGCAGGGTGGTGGTTTGTGCACATAGATGTAGCTGGAGGTAGGACGGAGCAGGGCTGGGCTCCAGGGGCCTTCCTGGAGACCGCCATCCCCACCTTTATACACCTCAATAAGGACGACAGCTCAGGTAAAGAACCACTAACAAGCTAAGGCTGAATCATGAAAAACATGTTGTTCCTGATTAGCTTTGATTTTAAGCCATTACCGGTAGTAATGCATTAGTAGAGTCTGGCCTTTGGGATGAGTAGGTATAGAAACCACCAAAAGAAAGATTTTCATAAGCCCAGGGAGATAAAATACAAATGAAAACAACCTAACTCAGTATACATGTTTTCATTAATTGTCACTCATCCTTTAACCAAAGAGCAGCTTTTATCCTAAAATGGTTCAGGTAATCAAGCATAGGTTAGCACTGACTAGCATTGCCGCTTGGCAAGCAAAGGGTACCATTGTAGCAGTTGATCAAACAATAACCCCTCAGATGATTACTCCCAATCAGTTTGTATAGGGCATGAGTATCTTAAAATTTGGTTCAAAGTAGTTTTCAGGGAAGATTCTTGTATAATATGTCACCCGACCTGTTATGCAGTATACAGCACACAAAGCCAACTCAGATCTAGTCTATTTAGGGATCGTGAACATATCTTCAATGAAGTATGGAGGTAGTACTATCGCCGCACTATCAACTGTTAACTGAGTAGTTATACAGGTGTGATCCTGGTATACATTGCGTTCCCTCACTTACACTAAATATTTCATACTTTAATGTCCTGACGAACATTGGGTTTCACTTATGGCATTACTATTGGGGAACAGTCATTATTTTAAGCTGCCATTATACCTCAGATTGTTCAATTTCTATAAATCTATAATCAGTCCACTTGCATTGATCGGCTGTACTGGTAATGTTTCAACCTAATTTGTGACTTTTAACCATTTCAAATTCAAGGCAACAGATGTATTTATGTAAAATGTTTCCGTCAAATAATCCAGCTTTTTAAAAAGCCTCAGCCCAACAGTGCCATCTGTAGTTACACCAGACAATATTCTACACTGTTCCCTCAAGTAAAGCTGGCAGGAGACTACCCAGTGCTACTAGTTTGTATGTAATCAGAACCAATACTCAACTTTCTTTCTTCCCACCAGAAGGTGGAGGAGAGTTGAAATTGGAAGCTTGTCCTGTGTATATTTATGTTCATTCATTGCCAGAATAAGAGAGCATATGATATGAGGGAAAGGGTTTTATAATCATGTGAGATCCGAATGGGGAAAACCTATTAGTTGGGGATCCAGTCTGGGATCCTTAGGAAAAGCTGACATGGAAACCAATACTTGGTATGGGTAGTGGACTAAGGTAATTTGAGGCTGCTGATTCCATTTCTGATATGTATGAAATGATATCTAGGTCAGAACAAGGTCAAAATTAAGGTCAAAGGTCATGTTTTTGAGAGACTTTTTGTAAAGGGTATTTTATGCCCCATATTGTCACCATGATACAAAGCGTCCACATCACTTTATGTCCACAGTCTACCATTGCAAAGTGTCCACATGATGCAATTTGTCCATAGCCTTTCATCTCAAAATGTCCACAAAATACAATTTGTCCACAGCCTTCCATCACAAAGTGTCCATTAATAACAGTTTGTTCGCATCCTACCATTACAAAGTGCCTACAAATACAGTTTGTCCACACTCAACATCACAAAATGTCCACAATATACAGTTTGTCCACAGCCAGTCATCACAAAGTGTCCTCAAACCACAAATTGTCAATAGCATTCTGTGCCATAATATCCACAAAACACACTTGGTCCACAAAAGGCCATCACAATATGTCCACAAAGCACACTTTGTCCTAAGAAAAGCATCATGAAGTGTCCACAGAAAACATTTTGTCCATACAAATTCATCACATAGTTTCCACAGAACACAAAATCTTTGTTGCGGTGTGTGCACACTTTGTTGTAGTAGTAGATTGTGGACTATGTGTTCAGTTATGTCACACAGGTACCTTGAATGAAGTGACCTTTATCTGAACCTACACTGTAAGAAGTAAGTACTGTACACATACAGCAAAAGCTGCTGGCAACCTTTGTTCCAGTAGATTTTGCTGTAGGTATACAGCAACTGACTTGCTGTACATTTACAGTAACTTCTACTGTACATTTACAGCACCTTCTACTGTAAATTTACAGCAAATTCTACTGTACATCTACAGCAAAGGTTTCTGGCAACTTTTTTTCCAGTAGATTTTGCTGTACATGTACAGCAACTGGGTGCTGTAAAGTTACAGCAACTGGAGAGTACTTTCCTGCATAATAGTTCAATTTTAGCTAGGATAATACACACTACACAATGTAATGGTTTAATCCTGCTTTAATACAACTGAACTGTATGTGATACCAGCTTATTCCCAGTCCAGGCACTCAACCATTTAACTTTTCCCACCAATGTGGTGTCTATTCTATACTTTTGCTGTTTTTTTGTATTATTCAACACAATTATGCAAATAGCAATACACTTCATGATAACTGCATTCAGTCACTCTCATCCATTCTTATTTTACAATGTCTTGAGAGTTTGTGAGGCTTTATTTGACTCGGGAATGGGTTGGGTGGAATAATTACTACAAAGATGGTATACTGCTGCCACCTAGCGGCAGAAATCTACAGCACAAGGTGTTGTAAATGTACAGCAACATTTCAGGAGACCCAAATTACAGTACATAATGCTGTAATTATACAGCAAATAGTGCTGTAATACCAACTACAGCAATAGGTGCTATAAATGGACAGCACATTGTGCTGTTTAAATACAATAACTTTTTACAGTGTAGGTCAACCATGGTTAGGCAACCTATGTTTCCCATTTGAGAGTATTATGATATCATAAAAGAAAGATTCCCTATCTACATAATCATAATTTAGATAACAGTGGATTGTCATAAATCAAATCGTGACCTTTGACCTTAAATTTGACCTTGTTCCAACCTGGATACAGCTTTACAAATGGCATAATCGGATTCAGCACCCTCAAATTACCAACCTTCATATCAAGTCGTGGTCTCCATGTCAGGTCAAAGTTAAATAATGACATTCTACCTGCTTGGATCCCCAACTATATAATGGGGTACCATAGCAGCTTTAACCGGGAGGACAGGAGGTTTCTCACAACTGAAGACTGAAAAATATGACGAGGGATTTCTTTTTCACTTTTTTTCACTCAATGACTAAAAATGTTTATCATGATAATATATATATGCTTTTCATGACCAAAATCCACATTTAGTGGTTCGGATCTTGAGGGGAAAAGGGTACTATGTAAAAAGTTGGTTGCCAATTTTTAAGTGTATAGTAGATTGTGCTGTAGGTGTACAGTTCATTATAGGTAAACAGTAGAATCTACTGTAAATCTACAGTAGATTCTAATGTCAATCCATTCTACATTAGATTCTACTGTGTACCTACATTAACTATTTGCAGTGTAAGTTATTACCATTCCATTGCATGACTGGTCGTAAAAGCTTTAATTTGGAACTAAACATTTATCCATTTTTATGAATTAGAAAAAAGAAAGGGTAAAAAGAGGTTTCCTCGAGGAATTGGTTTCGATGACGTGAGCATTAATGAGAAACAGGGTTCTTTAAGAGTTGCCTTTAGGGAGTGATCATTTTTTAACAATGGGGGGGGGGGGGGTCGGGCTTGGGTGGGCCAAAAAGAATTTGACCCCTTAACCGGGGGGGGGGGGGGGTGGTGTAGTAAAAAAAATTCGACCCCTCTTTGGGGAGGGCCAAAACAATTTAATCTGTTTGTAGCCAAAGAGCCCTCGGTTACTATGCTTCATAGGCCATCACGTGATCGGATTTTCGACCGGTGTGCGGGGGGGGGGATTTTTCGTACCCCCCCCCCCCCCCCCCCCCCCCCGTTGTTAAAAAATGATCACTCCTTTAGTATAAGATGTGTGTTGCAGGGGAGGAGGACCTGGTGGGGGAGTATGAGACAGTGTGCGGCTACCAGGCCCAGCATGAGGACGAGGTGTCCTACAGCAGTGGGCAGCGAGTACAGGTGACCACCCCCACAGAAGACGGCTGGTGGAGGGTCAGGTGAGTGACCACCAGCTGGCAGCTAATCAACCCTTTAAGGACAGCATGTCACTAAAGCCCATTTTCCATTAGCCAATTTGTAGATCCTATTGGCCGATAGACCCGGTACAACCTGCAAGTAGACAGTGGTGCTGTCGGCAAAAGAATCGGTAGGTACGGTTCCGACCGCACATATATCTTGTTTTGTTAAAGTACAGCATCGGCAGTAAGCATCGGTAGACCAGTCGGCCATGATTGGTGGTTGTAGTGGGTCTATCGACGGATAGCATCCTCAAATCGGCTAATGGAAAATGGGCCTAAAAGATTTCATCTGTCGTCATGATACACCAATGCAGCCCCGGCGAGTAACTAGCCGGCGCTGCAATAGCGCATCATGCATACTGACCCATTGGGACCACAAAGGGCACTATGTAGTAGTGCATTATGCCGTCCTTATAGCGCTAATGAAGCAGGTTTATATATTTTTTTACCTGTTATGGAGTATCATTGTTGAAATATCCATCCTTTAGGCCCATTTTCCATCAGCCAGTTTGGAGGTGCTATCTGCATATACATCGGCAGGTAGACCCATGGCCGATGGAAAATGGGCCTTATGAGAGGGGTGTAGTTTTGCAGTTTGTTCCAGTTTGCCTATTTACTCTGTGCTCTTTTTATGATCATTGTGTACATAATTAAAACACGATATGTATAAGCAAAAGGGATGCCCAGTAAGAGCAACATGGTTGATCCTTTCTGCTTGGCTGCTCAACTTTCTTTAATTGTATTTTCTTTTACAATTATCTTTCTTTTTCCTGATTAGGACTCCTTATGTACTTGGTCCCATTTCTTTACCCGGTGCAGCTGGGAACAGTCATAGAATATGTTTCTATTCTCTATATTCTTCTATCTGCATCAATAAATCTTGGCCTTAACACTTTAAGGGCGGCATGTAGTGCTTTAATGTGCATTACCCTTTGACATCATAATTCATTCATGAATCATGCCGAACCTATACTTTTCACACACATTAAAATTTGCGGCATGATGCACCAATGCAGTGTTGGTGAATTACTTGTGGGCACTGCTTTGGCGCATCATGGCGATAAATGCATTTAGGCAACGTGTCGTCCAAAGGGTTATGGTTAATGGCAGCATGGTACCTTCCTTTGAAGCGTCTTATTGGTTTGTCTTCATGATACATCAATGCAACCTGCTGGCGCTGTATTGGTGTATTATGTCGGGAGTGTGTAAATCCTGTAGGAATGACAGCATCTGTTATATGTACACTCTTAGAAATATCCTGTAAAATTACGGTGATTCACTGGCATCAATTAATGCCAAGCTTTCACCGTTTTTTTTACGGTCACCGTATTCTCCTAATCCCCGTAAATTTTATGGAGCTTTCCCGTTGTCATTTTACGGTGATTCATCATTATTATATGATGACTCTCTGCTATTCATTGATGATTCTCTTTTTTCTTGATTCATTGGTATATTTCATAATATCAACTTAATTTCAGGCCTGTAAATATTAGGCCATAAGAGACATAACTGAATGCCTCACAGAATTATGCAAGTATAATCCATGAGCAAAGGGTACTCTAGGATTGTTACAAAGCAACTCTGACAGTGGTGTGATTATGTATGATTCTAATAACCACAAAATGGGTGTTTTTGCAATCCTTGCTTGTTCCCACTGATACACAAAGGGGAATTATATTTCTATTATCTATAATGTACCATAGGCTTCAAGGTTGACCCTGTGATTTATGAGGTAATTGGGCATTGTTATCATTTTAATACATTTAGATATGTTTTAAAGTGAGAGGTTCCACTAAAGTCCTCACATCTCCCAGGCTGCCACCTGGTGGGCAAATATTTAACGTGAGATTTACCGTAAATGAAAATAAGGTGTTTCACTGTACATGTTTACGGATGTTCAGTGTAAAAGTGTTGAATTTGACACTGTCTCACCGTAAATCACATTACGGTGATAAACTGTAAAATTTTACACTGATTCCCCGTAATTTCAACGGGAATTTTTTACAGTGTATGCATCATATCGACAACGGCGTACCGAGCAATGATGTAAAATAATTCTCTATATTCCACTCTTTCTACGTGCACGACATTAACATCCCTCACTGTAAAAGAAAAAATAGGGATTTATTTTTATCCTCAGGAAGCACGTTATCTACAGATGTATATGATTGGGTCCAGGGTTTAGGTAGCATAATACACGACAGTCTTGTGGGTATTCCCCCATGATGATAACCACTTCACTGATAGGGAAACTGTGTCACAGTTTCCTGCGTGGGCAAGGCTTGTATGAGATAGTGGCACAATGTTAGATGCTAACTCTTTCTACCTCTCCCATTCACTCTCCCCTCTCGTCTACTAGTGGCACGTCATCTTAATGCTGAGTAGCTGCAAAAACTAATCTCTTATCTACAATTTGATTGTTTTGTTTAAACACAGATTACCTGGTGGTGAAGAGGAAGGTTACACGGCAGCAGTAAACTTACAGAGAGCCAAGGATACCTACAAACCTGACATTGCTGTAAGTGTTCTGTTTATATACACTAAGTATACTTACAAACCTGACATTGCTGTAAGTCTACTGTTTATATACACTAATACACTAAGTATACTTACAAACCTGACATTGCTGTAAGTCTTCTGTTTATATAGGCTACACTAAGAATACTTACAAACCTGACATTGCTGTAAGTCTACTGTTTATATACACTAAGAATACCTACAAACCTGACATTGCTGTAAGTGTTCTGTTTATATACACTAAGTATACTTACAAACCTGACATTGCTGTAAGTCTACTGTTTATATACACTAATACACTAAGTATACTTACAAACCTGACATTGCTGTAAGTCTACTGTTTATATACACTAAGAATACTTACAAACCTGACATTGCTGTAAGTCTACTGTTTATATACACTAAGAATACTTACAAACCTGACATTGCTGTAAGTCTTCTGTTTATATATATACACTAAGAATACTTACAAACCTGACATTGCTGTAAGTCTACTGTTTATATACACTAAGAATACTTACAAACCTGAGATTGCTGTAAATCTTCTGTTTATATACACTAAGAATACTTACAAACCTGACATTGCTGTAAGTCTCCTGTTTGTATACACTACGGTTACTTACACACCTTCTTTTCAGTCTCAGGTATTACATTACATGGGGATAACTTGTCTATAATAGGGGTAAACACAGTATTCGAATTTCTTATTACTCTGTTGGCCTTTCGTTTCAGGCAAGTTCTACATTCCAAAAGCGGTCACTAAGAGGCAGAGGACCTCCTCCAAGAGGCAGAAGGTATATATTAATTGTTTATCAATCTTGTATTTTTTGAGAGTTTTTAGTTAACTTATTTGTAAAGGGAAATGTAACAATTGTAGTAATCTTTGTAATAATGATAACGATCCAGGATCTGAAACATTTTGTTACAACTATTTTAGTTTACTGTTAAGTGACGTGGAGTTGATGTTGAGAAAATGTATTCAAAGATCTAGAACCACACACCTTTTGAGACATTTTTCTGTAATTCTCTTAAAGCTTTTAGTTGACCTTTAAAAAACATATAAAATGACATGGAGTCAATGTTGAGAAATGTCTTGAATGTCTTGAATGAGACACTTATAAAGTTTATAGTCTGAGCCCGGTCCCGGCACTCAGCATCAATATATGGTCGATTCCCACGAAAATGGATCACAAGCCTAATATAGCCCGATATGTTATAACATTGTACAGATAATACAAAAGTATTCCTTCCTGTCCTATCCACATAGGTATTGAATAGACCTTTCCATGGGTACCTCCTCTGGCTCTCTAGCTTAGATATTATGTGTTTTTTTTATTATATACATACATTTTAAGGCAATTCTCAAACAGTAAAAATAAAATAATTATTTCCCCAAAAAATATTTTCGATAAAATGAATCTGTAAGGTGAAATTTATTCATACAAATGTGTTCAATAGTGGATGGGGGATACTTTAGGACATTTGATGTATAGTCTGTGTAATTATCTTATCAAAATACTAGCAAATATGCAGTGGGGTAGCTTTAGCATCACCGTGCGTAGGTACACTATTAGCTGGGCATTAGGGAAGGAAAAAAAGCCTATATCAATATATAAGGGGGGTTAATACCAAGTGCCCAATGTGATTTAATGTAAAAAAATAGATAGGCCAATTAATCCAATATAGTAACTTTTTATCTAGTGATAACTGATGTGGGGTAGGTGTCCCATCACCGTGCGTAGGTCCATTATGAAGGTAATATCAGAAATACCCTCTACAATTAAGAAATTATATTCATATATCTTATACTGCTATTACCAAAGAAAATAAATAACAATTCATTTAGGCATTCATATGCATTCTCTCTGTTTTATGGTCAAATAACTATTGATAGTGACCGTGCGTAGGTCCATCACCGTGCGTAGGTCCATCATAAAATATCACTGAAAAAATTGTAAAATATTGCCAATATATCCAATATTTTTCAATACACATATGAACAAACTGAGGATGAATATGTGGGAGCATTTATACCACATAGAAATCTCTTAATAACATACAAACAACTGTGCATAAATCCCATCACCGTGCGTAGGTCCCATCACCGTGCGTAGGTCCCGTCACCGTGCGTAGGTCCAGTAATAACATATTTTTCAATTGCAAAGAACATAACTGTGTTTGGAAATCCGTTGAAAATCTATAGCTAAATCATAAATCTGTTAAATAAACTTGAAAATAATTCTTAATATAGTCATACCATTAATTTAATGGGCTAGATGCTGCCATCACCGTGCGTAGGTCCCATCACCGTGCGTAGGTCCCACTTTGAAGGGACCTAATCTCGGCATTTTATAGATTTAATGTTCCCAACTTCATGTATGTACTCCCTTGAATGGGATTTATGACATATTAAAAAATCCAAGCAACATCTGCAATATTAGAATTTAGTCCTCTATTGACCTAGTGATCCATTTTCGTGAGAATCGACCATATAGGGGGCGTACTGTCGTTCTGAAAAAACACGAACTATGCGTACCTTTTCATGTATTTCCAATAAACTTCGTGGGATAATTTATCTTTAGGGAAATGAGTGGATTTTTAAAATAAAGGGTGGTTTCCAAACGAGTGGTATTGTGTTTATATCTGACAGGTATCAGTGTCTATATAAAAATCTATAGGCATACAAAGGATACCCCCATTGAACTTTAAATATGCTGTTCTTTAACCTCCATTTGCGTTTAATGCTGCATAAATCTAATGCTTCATCTTTGATGGTCAGTAACTGTAGTCAGTGACTAATGGATGTTTGACGCCATTTCGACAACTAAGGTCATATTCATGCCGATACAGTAACTGTAACAGTATCTGTATGTCTTTATAAGACAAAAAAGTTCCTCAGTGCTTTCTAAAACAAGAGTTTTTTCTTTCAAGCTCCAAATATTCATCTTTTAGCCAAATGAGGGGTATTTTTACCCCAAAATTTGTGGATAAAGGGTTCATTTTTTAACACTGAGAACGCACAGTACGTCCCCTTTTGATAGTGAGTGCCGGGACCGGGAGTCTGAGGCACCTACTTCAGCGTGACCAGGGTCCACAGAGTTTGAGGAAGTAAATAACAGCAGAAAATACAGTCGGGATAACATAATACAATGTCACAGTGGGTGTTTTTCTGGTCGTCTACGCCAGAGTTTCAACAATGCTAAATGCAAGATCGTTCGTTATATTTGGAGTGAATGGTTATGGTGTTACGTTATTCAAGGAAGGAGGAACTATTGATGTTTAGCAATTCAAGGGATGCACAGGGCATTAATTGATGTAATATGCCAATTGCCGAAGTCAAATACTGTTTTTGGACATGTATGTGCATGGGCCTGGTCACTGCGTATGGGCAACCAAGTGCAATTTTGCAACAAGTTTCTTCAATACAAATAAAAAATAGGGTCAAATGTAAAAGAACGCTGTCTTTCAGTCAATAGGGCCGACCTAGATCTTTAATTTCATTTATGACCTTAATCTTTTGCAAATTGTTGGTCAAGTAGAACAAGCTCACACTTGATATTCATAGTTAGGCATACTGGGTGACTCTATCAGTGGGCCATCTTGATGTGTCCTTGATCAATGTGGTGATTACCGACTCATTCCTTATACTTTCAAGATTTAAGGAAAATGACCCACCTATCCCAATTTTGGGACGATATTGCATGAAACACACCTTTAGGGATATGTTTGGCCTAAGATAACCGTGTGTGAACCCTGGATGGCGGAGTGCCTGACTGCTCCTGGCCGTATAAGGGGCGGAAGTTAAACCCTCTACATGCTGCACAGTGCTTTATGCTTGGGCTCCACTATCCTATTTACTGGTCCATTCTCACGAAAGTAAAGCTGCCAGATCATGGTAATATAAACTCAAACATAAACGGTTTCGGGGCTGTTTATGTAAACATCAGGGAATCCCATTTGTGAGAATAGTACTGCCAACAAAACCAGGTAGTGGAATCCCAGCTAATATGTTAAACTTGTCGTCATGATGCATGAATGCAAGGGCTACATTCATGCATCATTCATACATTCATGCATCATGACGACAAAGGTCACAACCCATTTAAGCACTATGCGGCCCTTAAAGGGGTCCGCTCATCGGTTCTTGCGACAGTAATCCCTTCCTGGTTAGCTATAGGTGGCAACCCGGCCAAAGTCGTGACTGTTCAAACTGGGGTAAGAAAAAAAGGGAATAAGATAGAAGGGATGGCTGGATCACACTTCCGTACCTTCCTATATGTGGTGTTTGCTCTACACTGTTAGAGGTAAATGTAGTTGAGCAGCAGAATCTTTACAGTATAATTATTACTACATTTTTGCCTTTTGCACAGAAGTACTGTACTCCATAAAAACATTCTCCCTTTCACTGGGACTACTGTTATAGCGAGAATCTATACAAATACATTTCTTTGTCGACATGCGATGCATGATAGGACTTGAATTTAGAAGTAATTCAGCGGATAATGACATGTATTTATCAACGTATTCATTGATAGTTATCTTCAACTCGTTCAATATCGTTCAATATCGTCCTCTTCTGAAGATACATTGTGGCTATATTTCTTGTGTAACATTAATAATATCAACCCTTTAAGTGTCATTGACATGCGATATCGATAAACTTTCCATCCTCCTGGTTGCCACACTCACCATTAGTTTCACAGCCCACAGTGGGATCCTTCAAGATATTGCCCTGCTAATTTGTCAGACACATTGGGTGTCCAGTCCAGCTGTGAGCTTAATAACTAACCTGTCTGTCGGCCTCGGCAGCAGGTCCCAGATTGAGTATAGACACAGGCGGACATGGTGGGAGAGGATGCTGACTGTGCATATATACAGTGAGTGACCTTACCCTTAGGGACGGGAGGAGGCCTTCTTGTGCCACAAGTTGTGGTGATTTAATGTCAGCTTTAATATCAAGTGGGTGGCACATGATGCACAGTGCACGAGGGACATCTTTATATACATGTGGTTTATTAGGAATTCATAGAATGCACTAACTATATGATATGAATATACATGAACTTAAAAATAAATGTATATGTCTCGCCCACACTTTATTTGGGCATTGTGTCGATTTTCTTTTTTTAACCTCGTAGGGTAGGAACAATGGAACACTGACGAATAACACACTAGGACAGGGATTTCAAACAACAGGAGTTGGGAGGGGGGAGGGGGTGTCCTGCAATTTTCCTGCAATTTCTTGATATAGTGAGTAATTGACTGCTAAGTGTAGTTGATACATTTAGCGGTGTTAGTACACTTAGCACTTGCACATGTCCACCTAGGCTTATGACAGCAAAGTCATGCTCTACCAATTTTACATTTGTGGTTTCCGTGAATGGGACGGTGGAGGTGTGTTCCTGTTCTTGTGTATCTAGCATGACGGTATGGACAGTGATGACCTATATGTATTTGAAATGGTCAACGCCATTGTTGATTATTAATATATTACCCCTTTAAGTGCTGCACAGTGCTTTAATGCACTATGTATGTTCTACGCGATCGCTGCACGCCCATTACATGTGAAGAAAGCACCGGCGAGTTACTCGCCGGGGCAGTATTCATGCATCCTGACAAAACGGTTTATTTAAATAGGTCCTTAAACAGTTAAATGGTTGCCTCGGGGCCTGGAATTCTTATTAAAGCCACCGGGAAATACAGGCCACTGGGCCATAGGGCCAAACCAAAAAATAATTTGTGTTCCGGTAACATGGCCAAAAAGAAATAGGGTAGGTATTTCCTTTTAGACTTTTCTTTGGAATATGAGGTGCCCCATTACCAATATTCTCACGCTGATTGTCGCTGATTGTAACTAATATCCATGTACCAACCAATTAAATAGGCTAATTAAGCACCAAGATACACCCCTAAAAACTATCTTAAAATGTTTAGTGTCGGGTCAAAATAATAGGTAGGTCGGGTTACCGGAGCACAACTTTTTTTGTTTGGCCTAGTCAGTCAGTCAGAGCCATGCACGTGTAACCTCCCGGTGCTACACCTCAGGTACATACAACACATGTATGGAGGGGTAGGAGGTAGTGGTGTACTCATGGCCGCACCATGTACAGGGTGTCATTAGCACAGGGACACATGTGAAGAGGACAGAAGGATCGTAATCACAGGGACACGATCTAGGTCTGACTTTAGCCTTGCCTCCTACTTCAGGATCAGATACAAATGAGGGAGGAGTAGGAGGAGGAGTCTTATCCATGTCCCGTCCAGTGAGAGACGCGTCCGATACGTGCTGGGATTTCCCCCATCCACTACCATAGAGATACAGTGTTATCAGGCCATAGATGGAGTTATAGGCCTACTTCTATTATGAATGTGGCCTCCTAAACGAGTTATCTTTTAGTATACACTGTACACTTATAGACGGCGGATACATAGACCTCTGTGGAAACAATCCCCTGTGTATCCTTTTATGCAATATCAAGGTATAAAGGAGGAGGGGAGCGACCTGTCATTTTGATTGACAACAGTGGCTATATATAGGAGCAGGGTGGTTGTACGTTGGAGGATGGCACGAGGAGATATAGCTACAATAGTACATCCTGGTGACAATAGATAGGTCTACTATGGTCGGAATGTTCCTGGTGGCCTAGTGTGTATGCCATGTACCCATTATAGGGCCTACCTCTATGTGCAGTGTGCGGGGGTGGCGTGGTGGAGGATGGAACTTACTGGAGTATATACGTTATATATATAGACCCGAGTAGTGCCACCACCTATATATATACTACTATATACAGGGGTTCATCCTGCTCTGATAACCACAGTGACGCTAGGCCTCAGAACATAGGCGTCACCCTTGTGTCTATACACAGTCAGCTGGAGGAGCTACTACTACCACTGTTTGATACTTCACAAAAAACGACACATTGCTCTTGTTAACCCTGGTGGGTGGTGGGAGGGACACCAGCAGTAGGTGGGAGTGGCATGACCATGTCGTGACACACACACACACACCCTTAAGATGCAGCTCACTAAGGGAGTGTGTCACCCACAGTGACACCACTCATTTCTCTACATTACAAGGAGTATTATACTACCATTGACAATGTCTTATTCCTCCAGTCAAAAGGGTGGTCGGGACCCTGCGGACACGGCTGACCTCCCGATCTATGCCCAGGTCAGGAAACCTCTCGTCAAGGACGTGACGTCACGAGGGGATCCCCTGTCGTCGTCCCCTGGGGAACCCCTTCATGGCAGTAGCTGCCGGCCAGAGGTAGCTGAAGATAAGGTGCTTAACTACTCTGATGTCATCTTCACCCCACTGGAGGATATCCCAAAGTAAGAGAATTAATTTATTAAATCACAAATATCACAGTGGATTTGTTTCAAAATCTCAAATTCATGGAGAAATTATCTTTTTTGTGAGACAGATCGATACAAATCAGACCATTATCTAGGATTTAGACATTAATAAGTTAATATTAATATTTTTTTTGTATAATGGTCTCTGAATATATAAAAACAAACTATAAATGGTCTGTGAATATACAAAGAAGCTATTTCGATGTAACTTCTTGCATTATGCAATTCTTTAGATACATGAATCCAGTATCCTGGTCTGCAGGGCTGAATGTCTTGTATAGTGAGAAAAACCTTCACACAGATTGGACAAACCATAAGTTGAATAGTGCATCTGAGTGAACTGTATATCAAAGTAGAAAAACATATACTATAATTATATATTCACTTTTGTACATGACAGCTTTAGCCACTCATGATGCATTTGGACATAGTTTGACATCGTTATGCACCAATGCATCATCAGAGAGTTACTCGCCAGCATCAGGCTACCGTCTGGAGTTTATCAGCTCGCTAGAGTTGTTACGATGCTTGAATGCAGTACTGGTGAGTTACTCGCCAGGACTTCATTTATGCATCATGCCAATAAGAGGGCATAATGCATTACATCATTATGCTGTCGTTAAATGTGTAGATCTATATGAAGTATAACATTGTCACCCTCCTACAGAGTTACGGATACGCAGAGAATAAAGAAAAGGGACCGGGTGGAGTACGCAGAGATCAACCCCCGACCCCTGCCCAAGATGTCCGGCACCCAGTCTAAAGGAACAAGGGCACAGGTAGGAACCACATCAGCTTAAACACTTGTTCAAATTAATGGCCATGTATACATCTCTGCTTGATTCTGTCTGCTTCTCACTGTACACCTTTCAAATCGTAGAGCGAGAGGTCGATGTAAGACCCAGCAATTCACAAATAAATGCGTTCTATTTAATAAAATAACAGAGTGCAGTATTACTAATTATATACCAACCAAAGTCTCAGTATTATGTCATTAGCTTTAGCATTAAGATGGATGGCTTAAATTAGCATTAACAGTTAACTTTGTACTGTTAAGATGCACCTGCATTGCACTTTTAAATGTATACCTATTCAAATAGGCAATGCGGGAGGATATATACTTCATTGATGATATAATGAAAATAATACCAACTACCTATTGTGCCAAGGAGAGGATCGAACAAACGATTCCCTAAGTGTGGGTATATAGTATGAAAGTCAATATACAGTGAAGTATACTGAGCTCGCTACATTAAAAGTTTGACACACACCCAGAAAAGCGTCACTATTCCCAAAAGTACTCTCACCTGAATGTCAGGCACTGCCTAGCTTTCAGGTGAGAGTACTTTCGGCGACAGTGACGCTTACTTTTCTCAGGGTGCAGTTCCAGAGAAATGTAGCACGTCTAAAAACATACATCTGCTTGCTAGTATGAACGCACAAAGTAAGCACTCCTAATCATAAACACCTTGATTTGTAATGGTAGTACAGGCATTTTGAGTCAATAATTATGAGGTAATCAAGTTATGAAATATCAGGAAGAGGAAGTACTTTGTAATAAAAGAGTATGATTCAGGGATTAAAAGTTGCAGCCAGTCTCTCTATTATTTACACCCCTTCGTGCCTTCTACTCACGACAACCAGCTGAATCTCACGGGGGCTGTGAATCATTACAATTGAAAAGGCCCCTACTAGGCCTATTTACATGAAACTTATTAAAGCACTCCCTCTACCCCTACTGTATGAATTTCGGACTTATATGTAACCTGATATGCGAAAAGGGACCTTAGTGCAGGGTGGACTAATGTCCCTTTTCCCAGCGCATGTCACGTATAAGTAAATATTCGCTGGAATTTCAGTGCCCCTATATATACGCTGTCTTAAATTCAAAAGTAAATTGCTATTGCTGCCGATGCGGCATGTGTCGGGGGTCTATATTAGGGGAGGTGGGGTTTCAGGGCCATTTTCCATTGGCCGATTCGGGGGCAATCGGCAAACAATCGGCAGAGAATCGGCAGGCAATCGGTAGGGAGAGCCACAAGAAACCACTTGAAAGTACACTCTGTGTAGTGTAATTGTTGTGGCTCTCCCTACTGATTGCCTGCCGATTCTCTGTCGATTGCCTGCCGATCACCTCCAAATCGGCTGATGGAAAATGACCCTAAGGGCCATAACCTATTAGCCGATTTGGATGCATTATCGGCCGATAAACCCTCAGCAAACAAGCCCAATGTAGTACTTTGCAGTTTGATTTTGTGGATGTATCAGCCGATAAAGCATCCAAATCGGCTAATGGGTTATGGCCCTAAGGGGATATTCTACTGCTGCCATTTGAATTGACAGATCCACCTTCAACTGTTCAAGGCAGACACATGTAATACACCTAAAGACACCCAATGGCTTGTAAACATTATATGCTCATTAAACCTATATTGAAGCCACCAACGTGACATAGTTCGGGCAATCCTATATTTTGGTTGAACACCTTTGTAAGTGCACGAGCTCTAAATCACAAAATTCCTCAAAATGAAAATTTTCCTAACAGTAAGTCTAGGATTAACTCCATTTAACGATCACGTTAATATGGTAGTGATATTTTCATTACATCAAAAAGAAAAAGAGATTTCCTGGACTTTTTACCTCATGGAAGTGATTTTCTGCTTAATTCCATGCAGTAAAGGTATGGCAGGGCAACTTGCCTCATGGTGCATTTTTCCATCAGCCGATTTGGCCATGCAATCGGCAAGTATAGAGTATCCAATCGGCATGCATAGAGCCACAAGAATCACACTACACAGAATGCACTTACCAGTGGTTTGTTGTGAGTCTACCTGCCAATAGTACCGTCTAGCTGCTGATTGCACATCCAAGTAGGCTGATCCGATTTGTAGGTCTTATTGGTCGGTAGACCCACTACAGCCAACGATCGGCCGATGGTGCTGTCGACAGGTCTATCGGTAGAGATAAGGAAAAATCAGCAATATGTAGGATTGTAGAATCACAGAATAGGTTTACTGTCAGCCGTCCCGGGCAGCAGTCTCATTGGCCAATGGGTCTCCTGGTGGCTCCCAGGAGCAGGTTATTTGTGTGTATTTCGGTCATAAGGATGTCCAAATTGGCTAATGGAAAATGGGCCTAACCCACATCATTGGAACTCTTGGCTGTATACGTTCTTATCAAGACAGCCACCATGAGCACTTCTCAGGGTGAAATATGCCACTTGTGAGACCTAATCGAGCAGCTCAGCTGAGAACAGATTCCGCTCTGTATCATCTGACACAAACAAACATCATTAATTGTTATACCTTTAGAAGCAGAGATACACTTTTCCCAGGAGCATTTTGGCATCCGCTAGGCTGACTGGAACCATTAGGAATGTAATTTACTACTCTCTCTTTATGTGTTCTTAGCACACTTTAGGCCAGCCTGAAACTAAACTTTAGCAAACTACTTAGACAATATGTTTATATCTCCTGAAGGATAACAATGTCGCCATTTGTTGTGCACAAGCCCACAGTCCCAGGTAACATAAGTACATTGGGCCATGATTGGGCCAATATACCACTTAAAATTGGGTCAATAATGGCATTTTGATATTGGCCCACCGCTGGTTTGACCGCTGGCCCAGTAATGGCCCTTGCTTGGATAAAGGGATATTGATTTCATGTTGGCCCAATGTTGGGCCAACATCAAAATGTTTTTACATTATTCCAAGGTTAGAAATTAGACATCGGACCAACCTTGTAATACATATGTCGCCCCAACATATAATTTCCAATATAGGACCACTGCAACAATCACTGATATTCAACAATATTACTTTTATGTGTATAATTGAATGTGCAAGCATACTTAAGACATGACTCTCAAGAATCATCAGTTTAGAAAAAGTCATTTCTGTCTTTTTAATCCAAGTAGTATAGTATGTATCGGAACGGGACTATAGTTAAGTACTGTTTATTACTCAATCGACATGCAGCCAATCAGAGGCCTCCATTTGGTCACGTGACCCGTTGCCATGGTAACGTGACCTACTTAGGGCTCTCAGCCAATCAGAAGCCAGCATTCTGGGTGACCTACTGACCTACTTAGAAGCTCTCAGCCAATGAGAGGCTGGCATTCTGGTAACTATGGTAACGTGACCTACTTACGTCACGTGACCTACTTAGGCTCAGCCAATCAGAAGCCGGCATTCTGGTAACTAGGGTAACGTGACCTACTTAGGGTTTGTTTGTAAACAACACCACGTGGCTCTCTTGTTTGTAAACAACACCACGTGACACGTGACTGTTTGTAAACAAACAACGTATATATAGAAAAAAACACAACAAGTTCCATCTTATGTTAAAATTATATTTTCGAATAAAAAAGCACATCTGTAACAGCGTCTATGTGTAACTATGCGCGTTCTCATTCAAACACTATAACACTATCATACCGTAGCAGCAGCAGGTAGGACCGGAAGAAAAGCAAGCGCACGAGCAGAAGCGACGACACCATTTGCACCATCCGGCCGTCGCGTTGGTAGCCCTACTACCCGTCGCGCGTTCCACTGGAGCGGCTTTAAGAGTGACAAATGACGATTCTTTGTCGACGCGACTGCTAACATCAGCATCGGCAGCAGCATCGGCAGCATCGGCAGCAGCATCGGCAGCAGCGGCAGCAGCCTCGGCAGCAGCGGTAGCAGCAGTAGCAGCAGCGGCAGCAGCAGTAGCGTGAGCATTAGCAACAACAGCAGCAGCGACAGTAGCAAGGGCGGCAGAGCGGGCACTAGTAGCGTTATCAGCGGCGTCATCGGCAGCCGCAACAGCATCAGCAGCAGCAGCGTCGGCATCGGTGGCATGAGTAGCTGCATCGGCGGCAGCAACAGCAGCAGTCACAGCCGCAGCGGCAACAACAACAACGTCATCACGACCCGCGTCACTAACAGCCGCAGTAAATGCAGCAGTAGCACGCTGAGCAGCACTAGCAGCAGCAGTAGCAGAGGCTACAGCATCAGCTTCACATTCGCGCGCCGCTTCGTCATTCCGCTTCATGTCACGGTAGCAACTTTCCATCACGAGGATCTGCAAATTGAGGCGCGGTGCTGGTGGTGGTAGTAGTAGTAGTAGTAGTAGTAGTAGTAGTAGTAGTAGCGTGAACGATGATGACGATGCTGAATGTGGTTTCACTCCCCTTATATACCCTTACGCCCCGCCTTTTTTCAAGCCACCGGCCAGCTGCCCCTTCACGGCAGGTCTTTAGATCAGCCTTAAGTCGCTTACTACGTGGCTCATCATCCCTCTAATCGCATTTTCCAGCCGCCGGCCGGCTGTCTGCTGATGACAGGCGAGGGTGATTTGTTTTTTTCTTTAGATATAAGCCGCTTACCACACGCGCACCCTCTAGTCACAGACAGAGTGACAGAAAGGGAGGGGGTCGCTTTGTTCACGCTACCTGTAGTTGTTTTTCTATACACACGCTGAGCCCATGACCCGTTAATCCTTTATACAGGTAACACGCGTTCAACTAATTACCCTATTGTATGACAGTCGGTACACGGATTTAATTTTAAACCGCCTTCCCATCTGGGATCCATGTCTGGCGGGGTGGAAGGATCCAGCTGAAAAGTGTGATTAGGGCTTTTGTTTCTCTTATGATAGCAGCAGGTCAGCATGCGACAGCTGAAAATGTCAGACTCGCCGCTCCTATAAAAGACTGAGATGCGTCTCTCTTTCCACACACCCTTCTACCATCGCCGCCGACACCGCCACCGCCGGCCAGCCGACCGCCGCCACCGCCTGCAGTCACCGCCATCACGCCAGCAGGGAATTTCGAGCTGAGTCTGCTTATTGCTTATTTTTTTTCTTTGAGCTTTTTGTTTTCTTAAATTTTTTTATTTTCACTCAGTCTTTTTTGTTTCGGAGGAAAGAAATATGGCGCTGCAGAGGGCGCGAGTTTCTAAAAGACGGTCGCGCGAACAAAGTGCTCTCCTCAACTGCCCGGCTATTTTTTTATCTCAAAGGAGAGAGCGTCACGTAGTTGAGGTTCACGCTTCTCTTGAGGCGTACCGAATTCTCGAGAAATGCAAAGCTGAGCGCCATCGTCGTTATACAAGAGCGGAAAAGGAAAACGTAGCGACATGGCCGAGAGCCGTCTTCTCAGAACAGCATTTACTCTACTATTGCATAACAGCTGCTCTCAGCGCCCCCACTCGTTGGGCGTTTCATGAAAAGAAAGAGCGCCGCTACTCTCCTCACCCTGCCTCCTCTTATAAAGTGAGAATAAGTGCTATGAAACGATTCGACAAGCCGATCGGTTTCTTGGGAGCGACTGCAGCTCCCACTCGGTGGGCGCGCGTTGTGGCCGACGTGAACACGGTCTCTAAACGTTTCGACGTCGTCACTTGTTATCCCGCATATTGCAACGCAGCCGAATTGAAGAAGATAGGGACGCACTATTTTAAACCATACGCTCCAATATGTATTTGTCACCGCCGCGCTCACACGCCTTATTGCTTTTTCGAGACGATCGTGTCACAACACAGAAATAGAAAAAAAAACGGCAAAGCGACGAGCTTTGCCTAAATGATCAAAAAAAAAAAAAAAAAAAAAAAAAAAAAAAAAAAATTAATCTCCTCCTCCTCCTCCTCCTCCTCCTCCTCCTCCTCCTCCTCTTCTTCTTTTTTTAAAAAAAAATAAATATTTGTATCAGACTCCTCTGGAGTCTGATACAAACATTTATGACTATTGAGTGAAAATAGAATTTTATCGCAAAAAAAAGTCACTTCTGCCGCCGCTACTGTGACACCGGCCGGTATCAATAAAAAGGTCGGCTGACTTTTCTCCACAACCATTCACTACCGACCGTTCGAGTGAGAAACACAGCAGACAGTCAGACACACAACCGCTCTCTGACGCGTCCTGAAAAAAAAACAAAAAAAAAATGTCCAGTAGTAAAAGCAAACTCTTCACAGAAATTCATTTCGACGCTCGACTACAAGGACCCTTTAGTTGTATCATTAGCGGTCCGTCGGGTTGTGGAAAATCGCGCTTGGTGGATCAATTTCTGAGCGACGTGAACAATTTGGTCACGCCGCCGGTGGAAAAGACTTTTTACCATTACGGCGAGTGGCAACCTCTGTTTGAAAAAATGCAAAATCAGTACGGTGTGGAATTCAGAGAAGGTCTTCCTAGCAAAGAGTCTATAGCGGGAGACGTGGAAGTAGCAGAAGACGCTTTACGACCCCACACTCTACTGATATTGGACGATCTGATGAGCAGTTCCAATCAGCAAGTGGTAGCCGACATCTTTACTAAATACTCGCATCACTGGAACGTGAGCGTCATATACATCACTCAGAACCTATTCCAGAAATCACCCGACTTTCGAACTATGAGTCTGAACGCTCACTACATGATCGTTTTCAAGAACCCGCGCGACATGGGGCAAATAGCTAGTCTGTCTCGCCAGGTGTTTCCGTCCAACGCGGCGGCCCTCTCTAGTATATTTACCCATGAACTCAAGCGACCTCACTCATACCTCCTTCTGGACTTCAAGCAGTCAACACCTGACGATCTGAGAATACGCTCCTCTTTGACGTCCATACACTCTCAGCTAGTGTTCGTACCGCTAGACAAAAAAAAGAACAAGAGAAAGCAGTAGCAAAAAAAATGTCTTCTCATCTACTCGAAAGACACTTTGGTACTCTCAAGCACTTAGCTAAGTGCTCGCCAAAGGACTGCTCGCATCTAATAGACTCTGGAAGCGACGATCTGATCGCAGCGTTAAGCGAGATCTGTCACAATTTACTGGTAGGGAACATCCCGCTCAGCGACAAACAACTGGACAAGCTTCGAGAATCGGCTGACGTGTTGAGGGAGGTCGGCAAAAAATCTACGCCCATCAAAAAAAAGAGACGCGTCTTGGTACAAGAGGGAGGTTTCCTCATTCCGGCTCTCATAGGGATGGCCTTACCGCTTATAAAGAGCATTCTCCGTATATGAGACACCTCATTCGACACCTACTCGCCGACAGCACCACCACCACCACCACCACCACCACCACTACCGCCACCACCAGCGTCATTGCCACCGTCGTCCCCATGACGGACTCAGAGCAGCAACAACACTACAAACGTTTAGCGCTCGTGGATCCTGAGACGCTCTACAAATCATCACGAGCAGGTCTACTTCATCATGTGCCCGCTGCTGCTGCTACTACTAGCGCTGCTACTACTGCAGTCGCTGCTGTTAGTACTTCTACTGCTCCAAACCTTCCTCCTCTTCCTGATGAGCGCACTGAAAAGAACGAGAGTTCCGCTCCTGCCACCGCCGCCCGCCTACCTGCCGACATGGCCTATTACCACAAGCAGGCAGAACAGTCCCTTCATCCCGACGCGGCCTTGCACCAGGTGCTACAGTTTATCTACAGGGACTTGGATTTAGTGTTGAACGACCCCACTTTGGAATCGCGCGAGAAAATGTTGAAATACCGAAGGTTGTTGAATAGATTGCAATTTTTTCTCGCGAATCCCCACAACAGCAACATCTCTTCGTCCTACTCTTCTTCGCCCCCGGCTCACCTCCGTCAGTCTGCTGAAGAGGCCAGCGCGTCCCTACTCGAGCGGTTGGTGAACCAAGTTCCCAAGAGGAATCGCACTCGGACCGTGGCGCTGTACAAACAATTGGAGAAATCCGGTGTGATCAAGTGGAACGAGGACGGTGCGGTGCGCGAGATGTCGGGTCGGAGAATACCACCTGAGCGTCGCATCAACATAGTGGACTTACTGAACGACGCCGCCAGGTTCAGGAAGACGGCGCCCAGACCGGCGGGCTACTCGCCGTTCACGAAAGCGCTGCGCGAAGCAGTTCCCACAGACTCCTTGATCGGAAACCATCTGTATAAAGCGAGCGGACCTGGCCAAAGTTTGGACACACGGCTTGCTGACAGAGGTCGGAAACGACCGAGCTTCGACTCGGAAGAAGGAGAAGCAGCAGCAGCAGCAGCAGCAGTAGCAGTAGCAGCAGCAGACTCTTCTCTCCAGGTGGAAGACGAGGAGGACGACCGTGAACTTTTCCAAACTCCGACTTCCTATAGGAGCGTGCCGCGTAAGAAAAGGAAAGGGCGCAACCGCCTAGCGGCGAGCTCGTCGTTCACGCCCTCAACAAGCCCACCATGGGCAAACCAGTGAAGAGACTGACCAAGAAGGAAAAAGAAAAGAAGCGCGTAGTAGCTAGATATACCGACGTCAAAGCGCCCTCCAGTTTCACTAGCGTGACTAAACTCCAGAAACATCATTTTCGCCACCTGAACCCGGCCGTCATCCGAGATGCTTTAGTGTCGCTGGACGCCTACACTAAACATAAACCCATTCGGAGAAAATTCGCAAGGAACAAGACTATAACCGGCGCAATCGATCAGCAGTGGCAGATAGATCTGATGGACATGCAAGCTTTGGCGTCTCACAACGACCGCTTCCGGTACGTGGTGACGGCGATCGACGTTTTCTCTAGGTACGCGTGGGCCGTTCCCATTAAATCCAAGAGCGGCGCTGATGTCACCGAGGCCTTCCGAGAGATGACAGGCACTGGCGAGAGACGACCGCGCACTGTTCAGACAGACAAGGGGAAAGAGTTTTTGAACAAGATCTTTCAAGATCACTTGAAGAGCGAGGGCATAGAGTTCTTCACTGGCGAGAACGACGACATCAAAGCTAGTCTAGTGGAGCGCTTGAACCGCAGTCTGAAGGAGAAGCTGTGGCGTTATTTCACACACAAGCGCACGTATCGCTACGTAGACGTACTGCACCATGTAGTGTCTTCTTACAATCGCACTCACCACAAGACGTTGAAAATGGCGCCGGCTCAAGTCAGCTCGGAAAACAGCGAAACAGTTTTCTACCGACAAGATCTCCCAACTAACAAACAAATCGACGAAATATGGAAAAAGAAGAAAAAAACAAAGACGTCCGCCGTCGACGTCATCGCTCCGGGTGACAGAGTGAGGATGTTGAGAACTAAAGGCGCCTTCGACAAAGGGTACGAGGGAAACTGGCGCGAGGAAGTGGTCGACGTTGCTAAGACGTTGGGAAGCAGAGGGTTCGAGCTGAAAGACGACAAGGGCGAGGAGATAAAAGGCGTCTTCTACCCGGAAGAGGTTCAGAAGGTGTACAAGAGTCGTTACGACAACAACTACCTGATAGACGAGGTGTTGCGCCGCAAGACCGTCGACGGTAAAGAGTTAGCTTTCGTACGTTGGTTAGGTTACGACGACAAGTTCAACGAGTGGATCCCCGTCAAAAAAATAACGTAGAAAAAAAAAAAAAAAAAAAAAATGAACATCACTCTACCTAGCAACAGCTCTATGGAGTATTATCCTGACAACAGCTTGACGTCTTTCCGAACTCACTTCGACTCGCCGCTCCTTCTGCCCGAAGCGTACGAAGCGGCTCTGACTGAGATCATCCTCCCTACAGAATGGACTAACGTGCACGACGACGACTTGATCATCGTTGTTCCTCTGCGCACCAAAGGTTCGCTAGAGGAGGCGATCCAGGTTTTAAAAGAAACTAAATTCTCCGAAGGAAAAAAACCACAGGTAGACTGGAAGAGAATGAAAAACGCGAACGGTCTGAGCAAGCTAACGTTCAGCTCAAAATTCCCGCTGAACTGGAAGGAAGCGAGCTATGTAACGGTGGAAGAGATATCAGACACGTCGGAAGAGCAGCAATTGAAACCGGAAACAAAAAGGTTCAAGAGAGAGGTCGACTTGAGACAGACGAATGCCGTATACAAGCAGTTCTTGTCCCCGGCGGTGAAGAAGAAGACGATCAGCCATCAAGCAAGACAGATGATCGAAAAGATGGAGAAGGACATGGGAGTGCGCAGTTTCATGCCAAACATATTCGAGATACCTCCTATTTTCACCGGAAGCAACCACACCCTAATCGAGCGCTTGAGTGAGACGTTGCGAGATGACAGACTAGAGGGCGACAGCTTCTTGCTCAAACCGATGCGGATCTTATCGTACGACGCCAAGACGAAACGCGTCACCATCAAACCGCCGAGACACTGTGCTGTCCTGCTGAGTCAGCATCTCGCATGCGTTCTAGGCTTCGGAGAGAAGACGTGTTTCGCGTCGCCGACTACCGGCGCCTACTCGATGGATGTTTACGGGGACGTGCACTCTGTGTACATATACACCGACATGATCCAGGAGAGACGTGTGGGCGACATGCAAGTGCCGCTGTTGCGCTGCGTGGCGGTGGACAGAGGCGGAAAGCGTCGAGGTGGCGTGCAAGCTATCAGTTTTCCCCATTTGGATTATTTCCCCTTGAAATCCAAGAGGTTTACCGAGGTCGGCATCTATTTAAGAGACCGATCCGGTCATTCCATCCCATTCGGTAGAGGCGAGGTGACCGTGACACTTCATCTGAGACCTATTGAGCGCTGAAAGAGAGAAAAATGATGCGTCAACGCGTTCCGTACTTTCCACCCAGGCGCACCGTCGGCAGAGGGTACAGCGATTACTACAACGCGCAGCTGGGCAACGGCGTCAACGTGTACAGCGGGCGCTCTTTCCAGAGCGGGCACGGTTTAGGCGGCGCTCTGTTAGGTCTGATGCGCTCGGCTACCCCGCTATTGAAGTCGGTGGGAAAAACGCTGCTCCGCGCCGGTGTGGGCGTAGCTAAAGATGTGCTGGCGGGTCGGACTTTAAAGAGCAGCGTGAAAGACCGAGGCGCAGGCGCTCTGAAGAGACTGGCGAGTACGGCGTTCTCGGGAGGAAAGACGCCTGTCGCGTCTAAGAAAGGGTCGAAACGTCGCCGGCATTCTCCTCAGACGGGCGGTGGCTCTTGCAAGAGACGTAGAGGGGATGTATTCGACCGGTAAGCGCCTAGGCGTTCAGGTATAAATAAAAAGACTGGAGGCGGCCGGCGTCAGTCTGTCGGCCGCATGAAGAGAGAACACAATGGCTTACGTACACGAGAGCAGTAACGAGTGCGCGCTCTCTGAGCTCGACCTGCACACCGTAGCGCCGACTCAGACTACTATCTTAAAGTCGTCTTTCCTGGGGATAGAAACAAAAAACTCTTTAGAGGATGGAGGTAACATAAATTTCACCATCAACAAGTCGCAAGAGTACACAGACCTGAACGAGAATTACCTTCATCTGGAATGTCAAGTGCTAAAGGACGGAGCGGCGATCGAGGACACCGACGCGGTAGCTCCGGTGAACAACTTGGCTCACTCGCTCTTCAAAGACGTCCAAGTCTCCATCGGCGGTTTCAAAGTGTCTGGCAACACCGAGACCTACCCTTACCGAGCTTACTTGGAAGGGTTACTCAACTACAACAAAGACGTGAAGGACGGCGTCATGAGCGCCCAGGGGTGGCATGAAGATACGCCCGGTCAGTTTGACACGTTGACTGACGCGAATGCGGGGTACAAAGCGCGCAAGAAGCTAATCTCCAACAAGCGCTTTTCGCTGATGGCGCGACTGCACTTTGACCTGGCTCATCAACCGAAGCTCATCGTTGGAGAGACAGAAATCAATCTCACTCTGAAACAAGCGGCGCCCTCTTTCTATCTGATGTGCGCCGCTGACGGAGGCTACAGCTTGAAGATCTACAAAGCAAAGCTCTACGTGCGACGCGTGCTGGTGGCGGACGCTGTAGCGGAAACGCACGAGAGAGCGGTGATAGAACACGGGCCCTTCGACTACCCGGTGAACAGAGTGGAGGTGACGACCTACGCCATCCCTCAAGGTAACAGAGATCACAGCTACACGCACTCCAACACAGGCCAGCTTCCCAAGTCGATGATGATTTGCTTCCTTGACCACGACGCCTTCAACGGTAGCTACACCAAGAACCCGTTCGAGATGAAGCATTACGACATCAGCTCGCTTCAAGTGATAGTGAACGATCAGAAAGTGCCGAACGACGCCTACGTGCCCGACTTTAAGACCAAAGCGGCCGTGAGAGAGTACTTGGCGCTACACACGGAAACGGGGATGTACGAGGGCGCGCGCTCCTGCGGTATTTCATACGAACAATTCCTGAACGGTTACACGGTGTTCCCCCTCGACTTAACCCCAGACAGATCGCACGACGGGTGTCGCGTGAACCTTATAAGAGCGGGTCAGCTGAGGGTGGAAGTCAGTTTCCGCTCGGCGCTACAAGCGACAACAACGGTGCTACTCTACTTGGTGTACGACAACGTCGTCGAGCTGACCCGAGATCGACACCCCGTCACCGACTACCACATGAACTGAAGACAAGACGGCGGTACTTGGCGTATCGTATGAACACGCTTGAAATAAGCAGAGTGTTGAAGGAAAACGTTCACACAAAACATCGTTTCCTGGGCGTTTTCTCTTGTGACACTATTCCGAAGCACCCTATCAAAGACACTTGTTTCGTGAGCAACACAGATCCGCAACATTTACCAGGTCAGCATTGGGTGGCGTTTTACGTGTCGAGCACGGGTGAAGTGTACTACTTTGATTCCTTCGGCTTACCGCCGCTGAGTGCGGAGTTCTTGTCTTTCGTGGAACGCTCTGCTCCGTTCAAGTGGCAAAGAAACCGCATTCAACTACAAGACACTTCTGCTGACACCTGTGGACCTCATTGCGTTCATTTCCTAATTGAAGCATGTCGAACAAGAAACCCCAAGAAGTGCGTCATGCGCATGAGCAAAATCCCAAAGCTGAGCGACCGGGTCGTGAGTCAGAAGCTATCGATGATGCTGTTGTGACGGGTTGTTGCGATGGCGGCCGTTTCATGGAGGCAAAGATTCTCTGCCTTGCCGAAATGGTGTTGGATTTATCCAAAGTCGTGCAATGTCTATTGGAGAAAAGTCGTCCGGGGTGTGGTGGTGCGAGTGACGGCGGCGTGAGACTTTGCGGCCTGTTGAGTTGCTGCAAATCGAAGAAGCAAGCTAAAAAAGCATAAACTTGTGTGTTTTTTCTGATTGAAAATGAAAAAATAAAGAATAAAATGAAAAGAAAAGAAATTATCTTGTTGTGTTTTTATTTCTATATATAAGTTACATAACTTTTTTTTGTTTGTTTGTTTACAAACAGTCACGTGTCACGTGGTGTTGTTTACAAACAAGAAAGCCACGTGGTGTTGTTTACAAACAAACCCTAAGTAGGTCACGTTACCCTAGTTACCAGAATGCCGGCTTCTGATTGGCTGAGCCTAAGTAGGTCACGTGACGTAAGTAGGTCACGTTACCATGGTTACCAGAATGCCGGCCTCTGATTGGCTGAGAGCTTCTAAGTAGGTCAGTAGGTCACCCAGAATGCTGGCTTCTGATTGGCTGAGAGCCCTAAGTAGGTCACGTTACCATGGCAACGGGTCACGTGACCAAATGGAGGCCTCTGATTGGCTGCATGTCGATTGAGTAATAAACAGTACTTAACTATAGTCCCGTTCCGATACATACTATACTACTAATCCATCTTGATCTCTATCCCAAAATAGTTAGAAATAATACAAACTGTATTACTATCATTTAGGACTTATCTAACTCCATTACCCACACATGAGGTGTCTTCAAGTTACTTTTGACAAATTCCCATGGGTGTCATGCAGTAAATGGCACTTTTAGATATCAAATTTCATCCATGAACTTCCTCTGACCTTTAAACATGTAGAGAACACTGGGGATCACATTTATAACCCAATATGATGGCAAAGTAGGAGCCATCCTGTAATAAATTCTTCAGGCAACATTGAATCCCCCTGGTGTAGATCACAGCCAATATTGGACAAGTGTAGATAGAGTTGATGTTGGTCCAATATCAGAAATAATATGATGGCCCTGAAGTGTCCCAGCACTGGACCAACACTGGGTCAATATCAATGATATCGAGCATGGACCAGCTCTGGGCCAGCGGTCAACCCAGCGATGGCCCATTATCAGTATTGCCATCATTGTAATTTGTATGTTGAACCAATGTATGCATTGCTTACAATGGGCCATGGTTGGTATAACGATTGCGATGGAGTCGATCATTGCCGACATTGGCCCAATATACCCTTGCTACCTGGGGTGCTATTACCATTACTCATGCCTACACTGCACCCTGCCTATGAACGCCTGCACACATGACAATGCTATATGATCAGCTTAAGATGCATGTGTATTTGATTTTTTCTTTCAGCTGGAGGAGGACGATGATAATCCTATCTATGTCAATGTTACCACATCAAGTCATACCTCATCACACCTAGGTCTGGACAAGGTGAGCATGGACCATATTGAGGAGTCACTACAAACTTCTCAATAGGGTCAAGCTGATCGTCCTGTGGGCGCGGCCATTATTTAGGCTGTTACTGGCGACATAAGCACTGATAACTGTTGCCACAAAGGGTACCAGTTGCTATATAATGAACCCCAATTCCCCAGTGAAGGCCGGGAAATTATGTGTCATTGGTGTAGTGGATACATGGCTTATGACACAATGAGATACATCCAAATTCACTGATTATATAAATTACACTGAGCATGATATAGTTCTAAAACTAACTTGGCTTGTTAGCAGGTCCAACGGACCTGTAGGATCGAACCTGAAAAATTGCCCTGGAATTTTTGGAAAATAATATAATTATATCAAAAGTGAATTGGTACATTGGTAAGAACAAGAACTAGCCCTTATTCCGTTTCACGTGTAAGATTTCGAGCCTTTATGGCTACCGTCCACAGATCATAAATCGGCTGTATACGTATATAAAATACATTCCTCATGTAAATTGAGTAAATAAAGGCGGTATACAACTGATTTATGCTCTGTGGACAGTGGCCCTTGGCGAGCCTCTCTCTTGTCTTCACTTTAGACATTGGCAGACTGTCAAAGATGCTTTTTGAATGTTGTGCCAAGGGAAAGCGAAATCCAACTTAAAGAACTAAAATACCTTTTGGGCTCAAACCATAACAATGTGAGACTATGCAGAGCTGGCAATGAACTACATACATGCGTTGGCAAAGGGTACGACCAAGTCATAACTGGTATGTCTAGGCATATGCATGTCTATGGACTGGGTAATAACCACATACTGGATCACGCCACACTACCTTTAAAGGGGAGCATATTGCTTTAATAAAATTTGCCCTTTGTCGTCAAGATGCATATATATATAAATGTAGCCAGGGCTGCGTTCATGCATCATTCTGACCCTTAATTCGGAAGTGTTTTAACCCTGGAGGATGATCATTATGCTTGAATGCAGCAATGGCAAGTTACTCGTCAGGACTGGATTCATGTTTCATTACGACACAGGGTATAATGTACCACGGCTCTATGTGGCCCTATGACAATTAGAAATGATATACATATGCTCTGGTGATATTCAAAAACCTGCTAGCTATTGCCTTCTGCCAGCAAGAAATAATCTAGTGCATGCGCTTTATTTAGCTATGTCGCTTATAACAAAAACAGTATGCCAGTTCAACGTGAAAACATTGTGTAAACATTCCTGTTTGGATAATATTGTCAAAGGTTCACCTCTATATGCTAGAGCCTTTCCACATAAGTTGGGACTACACTACGTCATTTTCGCATTGAATCCAGTCTTAGATGATATTATTGTTCGTTTCATCTTTTGTGAGACTAGCTCCGATTCAATGAGAAATCATGTAGTGGAGTCCCAGCTATACTGTAGGGTGTATAAAGTTCTGTACAATTCGAATATAAATTTAACCATTATGGATATAACTAACCGGATCATACTACCTAAACTGCCCCAGCCCCTCCCCTCCTTCCCTCCTCCCCTCCTCCCCTCCCCCCCTCCTCCCCTCCTCCCCTCCTCCCCTCCTCCCCTCCTCCCCTCCTCCCCTTCCCTCCTCCCTCTTCCCTCCTCCCTCTTCCCTCCTCCCTCTTCCCTCCTCCCTCTTCCCTCCTCCCCACCCATCCTCCATCATCCCCCATCCCTCCTTGACTATTCTTCCTACAGTGTGATCCTCTCCCGGTATATCCCCTGTACTCTGCCGCCCACCTAAATATATCTACCCTAAACGTCCTCTATACTAAGACTTCTTCTCCCTCCCTCTTTCCTTACACAGCTATTTTCTCATCCCACCCCATTAGAACCTATGTACCCACGTCTCAAGTCGTTGTAATAGGTGGTAGAATTGGTCTTACTTGTGGATAAATGGATCTCTACCTTAATAGTACTTTAATGTACAGTGCCCTGTTGTAAGCCCAAATGAGAAACCCGCTACTGCTGCATTTATGCATTCTTTGCCAGCCATATAAAGAGTAGATACACCCTGGAAGGGTTGGCATGATATATGAATGCAGCATTGGCTAATGCAACATTGGCTAATTACTTTGGATTGATGCATCGGGATAACATGGTTATCACACTCTATCCTTCCCACATTCACATCCCAATTTAACCCCTTTCTGCTGCACGAATTCTTAGAAGCCCCCTCCACCCCCCCCCCCGCCCTCGTCCTCCCAACCTATTCTCCTGCTTCTTTTAGCTCAGGTAACAAACAGTAAAACGTGTCTTTCAGGATACTCGAGTTCTATCGAATTTTAAACCTTTAAGGGGTGATCCATTGAGTATGTCACGCTTTTTTGGGCCATTTTGAACACCCCCCCACCCCCATGTCACACTTTGTCACACTTCTCCCAACACCCCCCAGAAAAGTATGTCACAAATCTGCTGACACCCCCCCCCCCCTTACAAATAGTGATGTAATTAGGCATGATGTACCTTATCGATTAGAACCTTTTCAGATTACAACTGTTCAAAGAGGCAGTAACAAAATTATATGAACATTGGTGTCACCCTAGATTTTTGTGGCCTTGATCCATGGATTCTTGCAAGTGGTCAAAGGAATAGGGCGCCTAAGTCTGGTCACATGATGGCCAATTTCAGGGTGCTTATGGGCTCCCCATATTATCACCTGCAGGCTTGAAGGATGGGTGACATTTTTTGTCTACATATATCTCCACTAATATCGAGATTTGAGCTATAAAATATCAGATCTAGGACCTCTTAGACTTTAGGCCAACTTAGATCTGGGTATTTTTTGTTAGAAACTGTGATAAAATTACAACAACATTTTATCGGGAAACTTAGGTGCCCTATAAAAGGTGTGCTTGTTCTGCTACCTGGCGGAGGGGGGGCACTCAATTTTATTTCAACACAGGTATGTGGCTGGCTCTCCAGCAACCCTTTCCCTGGATGACGTGAAAATTGACCCCTCATGGAGGAGATTTTTGTGTCTAGGTTTAAGCTAATTCTCTAAGGAGTGACCCTTTGGTGAAAGGGATTTTTAGTCAAAAGTGACCTTTGTTGCTGAGACCTCCGAAAAGTGACCCTTGTTTTTACAGATTTTGTTGAAATCTCAGAAAAGAGACCCTTGGTGAGGGTGGTTTTGGTGAAAAGTAGCTCTTGTGAGGGGGATTTCTTGGGAAAAGCAGACCCATGGCAAGGGGGGTCTTGCTGAAAATATAACCTCGCCAGTCGCACAGCCATGTATACGGGATCTTGTGTTACCCTCTACAGTGATTGCATGGAACCGAGGTCAGTTAAGCAGATGAAGGATGATGAAGGCTGACCTGTCTATAGTGGATGGGGCTGGTAGTTGTAGGTCTACTACAACCACCAGTATGTTTTTAGCCTGGAGATATCACTAATTATACAGCATTTATTTAATATATGGTTTTAAAAAAATCTGAAAGTGTGACGTCACATAATCCTATACACCCCGCCACCCCCTCGTCACACTTTGTCACACAAAAAAAAGACCCCCCTACCCTCTCGGGCGTGACATACTAAATGGATCACCCCTTAAGTAATTTTTTAAGATTAATTATTTACAGCTGCATTCGTGGTTCGCGAGTTAGCCTCACAACCAGCAAGTCAATAGTACGGTACTTCTAGGACTGAAATCCTTTTTACACACCATGGGCCCTGAAACACAATTTCCCCCTTTTTTTGGCCTCAGATCACATGTGACATAATCTGTTAATCGGCCATCATTCAAACGGCATCTGTTTACACACCTCCTCCCTACATACACAGTAGGCACTGACCGTGACCACTAACCTACTTCTTCGTCTTGCCGCCAGGTGCCTCTGCCGCCCAGTGCTGCAGCAACAGGAGGAGGGAGCAGTGTCCTCCAGACCAGACCTGGAGGAGGTGTACCTCCCATACCTACAGCTGGGCAGCATACAGGTGGGCAGCACACAGGTGGGCAGCATACAGGTGTGGAGACATCCTCAACACTCGCCACAGGTAAGTCTTCATTAGCCCTTTAGCCACCAGCCTCCTTATATATACATGCCAGAGTGCTGGTCCTCGCCTCACTCCGATTGTTGGTGGAAGGGCAGTCAGAATGGGGCCTTTAATGGTTGAGATGGTATTACCCTGACAGTTAGAGTCCGATTTGGGGGGGTGGGGGGTGAAAGGCCAGGTGCTCAAGCATTTTGTACCCAATGTGCGGCTTTAAAGAGAGCATGGGTTTTTATGAATCATGGAAACAAAATAATGTATATGGCTCCTTGAGGCACCATGCCGTTGTTACAGGGTTATACCTTAAGTGGTGCTGTTATATGGAGAGAGTCGAGAATGTAGACACCTTTGATATTGACACTTTTAGTATCTGTGGCGTGAAGACATTATCTCTATTGTAAAGAGTAGCCGTAGAAAAAACAGCCATTAACCCCTCAATGATAGCATGCCGCCTAAACGTCATTTGCCATCATGATACACCAATAGAGCACCGATGAGTAACTCACCGGCACTGGGAAATCAGCATGATGTATACATACAGAAGAGGCGAGTTACTCACCGGGGCTAAATTCATACATCATGAGGAAAAAAAGGGCATTCATTATTGAAGCACTATGCTACCGTTATGGGGTTAGTAGTGTAAGTGGTGCTTTTAAATGGGGAGGGGTACTTTAAGTAGGTGCCGTGTACATACTTTATTTCTATAGAGCTGCGCTAGTAAGGGGGCCATTAAACATGTGATATACTGTGAAATATCCACCCTCTAACACATACTACATTGTAGGGGGTCAGGAAGGGCCCCCTTTGTACTAATAGTTTTAGTAAATAGTTCCTATCCTATAGGGGGGTACAGAGGATAGGGAGAGGTAACATAAGTCGACATCAACATTTACAAATTATAAACACATAAAGGTAATAGTTTTTTTTAGTCAACGTGAACGTTTGATAAAGTCTTCCTGATCCTTTCATGTTAGAGATGACCCTTTCTGCTTGTCCGCTCCAACATGTGCCAAATACGTGTATGTTGTACCAATGTAGATGGAAGGTTATTTTGAGCGAGTATGGTATATATAGTTAAGCCTTCTTTACACTCTTACTTCATCTAAATGAGGCAAATCCGGTGCTGTAATATCCCGGGTGTAATATCTGCCCAAGGCACAGGAGAAACCCTGGCACGTTTCTTACTTCAAGACCATTTTTACAGATCTTTATTTGAAGGACCGACAGTATTATGTGTAGGTTCTGGCTCTTACGAATTACATGTGAGAAGTCCCCACCCTGTTCGGTCCTCTTAGTATGCACCTTTCCTCCCCTCCCATCCTTTTCTTCTCCCTGTATGTTGTTGTCCTCTTCCCTTTCTCTGCCTGTCTTTCTCTTCTGTCTGTATGTCTATCTCTCTCTAGCTCTGCCTCTCTCTCTCTCCAGTGCCAATCATCTGCACCTCCCTCTCTCCCTCTATTTACCCTAGAGTTCTACAGAACAAACAGATAGACATGTGACAACAGCACAGCCAGTCTCCTCCCTCCGTACCACCCACCTGGGGTATATATATATATATATATATATATATATATATATATATATATATATATATATATATATATATATTTATATATATATATATATATATATATATATATATATATATATATATATATATATATATATATATATATACACACAGTCATGAAGGACGTGTGTGGGGAGACAGGAGAGGGGACGAGGTGGTGTTGTGTTTTCTATAACCCTCTAATGGCAGCATATCGCTTTAATGCGCAATACACTTTTCTCAGAACACTGCTTGAATTCAGCACTGTAGAGAAAGTCACTGGTGCTGCACAGGTGCATCATACCGACCCTATGGTGTTGATACGCTCCTCACAATACTGGAAGGCTGCACCAGTTCAGCAACAGGTGAATGTAAATGTATGATGTCGTGCTTAAAGGGTTAAAGGCCGTATGGTGCACACTGGAGTGGAACAGACAGGTTAGTAGGTCATAAGTAACCATGTTGGATCACCACACACCACCATCCCTGTCCTGTCCTACACCTCCAGTGTGCTGGGACTATACGCTGCGGTTGGAGTCTAGCTGTGGTTAGGCCACTCGAAGAAAGAGTTTCCTCATCAACGCGTGGGTCATAGAAATCAGTTTTTGAAAAAAAAAGCATTGAAGGAAAATGTTGAAAGATAATGGGTAAATATAGGCCTATTAGGTATGAAATTAAGTATAGATCAATAGACTGTTAACTATACAGAACGGAAATTTTGATCGACAAAAAAGAATTCCCCCAGCAAACAAAGTTTAAAAAAAAAAGCCCTCGTCACATTTTTCCGCACCCAGTGATGAAAAAAAAACTTTTTGGAGTGGCCCTACCATAATAACAATGTCAGGCCCATTATGTACGATACGGAAATAGGACTGCCTACACTATACTGTTTAAAAAGGAGACTTTAAAGTGGACGAGGTTTTATAGGAGAGTTAATTGAGGAAAAAATGTGTTCTGAGATTCAGAGCAGTTCGTTTTTCTTAACCCTTTATGGAAATAATTATGCTTTCATGCATATTCTCCCATTTGCTCGTTTGCCACCATGATGCATGAATGCAGCTCTGGCGAGTAGCACTACACTCCCGAAGGGATGACATGATGCATTAATGCAGTATCAGACTGCATTGGTGTATCATAAAGACAAGTCGGATCCATGTATAGTGCATTTAATCTCAATGTAAGATGGTACAACATCCAGATAAGGAACACTTTAATTTGAAAACAATGTGTTGCTTTAAGAGCTATGCTACTTAGTCAAAGGTGTGACACCTTTATTTGCTTCAGAAATCAGAGTAGGGTCTGAGTTGTGGGCTGGTCTCTGGGGGCAGGAATGTCAGGAATGTCACGAATGATGTCAATTACACCCACAGCAATTAGCATGTGTAGTACCTGCGGCCGTGGGAGGAACTTTGAGTTTCGTTTCTCTCCTGACCCGAAATGGATGACCAAGAAAGTGACATCCCTGTAGGCCGTGCAGGGCTATGCATTAATTGACTTGAGCCCTACAGACTAATATATTTTCGGGGGGATGAATAAAAAAGCTTTTATACCTCTATGGCTTTTATGGGCTCTATACCTTGATAATTATAGTCATATATAGCACAGTGCAAGAATTCATGTACTCGCTAGATTGCTGGTATAGTCTATAACTATTTATTAGTTTGAAAGTGTGGCAATTAATCCATGCATGGGGGATGATGTCACTGGTACACCAGCCATCTCTGTGCATCTCCCTCAGCAAATGTAGTACCAAGCAAACAGTAGGATTCCCCAATCTGGGTACTCAAACCAATTAAACAATTCCTTTCTCTCAGGAGCCCTAGGCTATCAGATATACGTTGGTTAATTATCCTGTTTTTAAAACTAATTAGACAACAATGCTGCCACTAGTTTTAACTGCAAGCACACAGATATAGATCTTCCCTGTATTATCATCATTTCTTAATCAGGGTTGATTCTTCTTTTCAGAGAGCAAAGCAGATACCAAGACGACTGCCCACCATCCTGTCCCTAAACCTCGTCGTCTCGTCAAGTTACCAACCTACGAGAACACAGAAATACAACAGCGAGTCCGCAACCAAGACGGCATCCGTCCCCCAGCACCACTACCAGTTGAAGTTAGTCCCAGTGCTGCCACCTGTGTCCAAGACGAGGTTGATGCAGGCCGGCATCTGACCAACTATGAGAACCACGCGGTAGACTTTGCAACCCGATTCATCCGATCCAACCGGGACCCGCATGGTCCCCCACCACTGCCACATCACCCACCACCAGTCGGAAGTCCACCTGGAAGTGCGACCGGAACCGGAAGTCCCTTATCACGTGGTGTGGCAGGGCGTGTGCGCAACATGGCAACGCCGGGTATGAACCTGGGTGGCATAGAGCAGCATATGGTGCAGTTGCCCCCACCACCAGCATGGCCGGCGCCATCACTACCGCCCGATGCCGCGATGTGGTGGTCACGGGCAGATGCCCCCGATTCCAATATGGTAGAAGCGTCGACAGATTACGAGTCTGACTTGATCTCTGTGCTGACCTTCAGGAAGGGTGACCTTGGGGTACTGGTTTCCAAGAAGGACTCTAACGGATGGTTAGGAGTGAAGATAGGGGAAACGGTAGGATGGGTGCCCAGCCAATACTGGACAGCATATCAGGTAACTTGTCCTTACATTATGATCATTCACAATTGTGTGACGCCATACAAAAAGTATGTGTAGTGCTTGAAGAGTGCAGGTCATCCTTCTGATTGGGTGCTTATGATATTAAAAGTTCTTTTTCAAGAGGAGAAAGGTTTTTTGCCCACAATTTCAACTTAAGAATATCCACATAAAAAAGATCTTTTATTATCATTGTTTCTCACCTTCCTTGTTTTCTACTTCAATTCAATTTGCTGGTTCTTGTTTGTTAGTCTATAGAAACTTTGTGTTATCATTTACTAGATATCTTTAAACTACAATATATTCCAATAGAATACACAAATATATAGCTTTGAGATATCCAATAATATCAGAGCTTCTCACATCATAATTTACAGCCTAAGCCCCATACCCCAAAGAGGAAGATCAAGAACATCAAACAGGCAGAGGCGTTGCATGAGAATCAGGCCTGGTTCCTGGGTAAGATCAGCCGCCAACACGCCGAGGACTTACTTCTGGAACATGGGCATCAGAGGGACTTCCTCATCAGGGAAAGCACAAATAGGGTATGCTTAGTCATTTCTTAAATAAGATTAGATCTTCCACCTTTCTTTTCCTTTATTTCTTTTTCTAATTTTAAGAGAAGTTTTTCTCAAGACAGTGAGCAGCAAGTAGAATTGATCATCTTCATGCTGCCGATCATCCCCTGTGCTTAGCTGCTCCCTTTATCATGCTCATACACATATTTCTGTGTTACTGATTTCCTTTTCTCAAGAAGGTCAGCAGCCATATACAATTGATGATCTGCATGATGCTGATCTTTACTGAAAAGCTATTAGGTCAAAAGTAATTTATAACTAAGATTATTTTTGAAAATAGACTACCATAAATTTGAGCAACTAAGCATGCCTAAAGGTTAAGCATCTTTTTGAGTGGTTCCCCACTAATGATATTATGTAATTTAAAGCTCTGTTCTGACACCTCCACCCAACCCCAAAAACTCTCATGCATTGTATGTTGTTCATTTACAGGTTGGAGATCTAACACTATCTGTGCGATACCAAGACCGAGTACGACACTTCCCCATCCAGATGACAGCAAGTGGAAAATATGACATTGGCAAGGCCCATTTCACTGACCTCATTAAGGTTGTAGATTACTACCAACATAACCCCATCTTCTTTGATGAGAATGATGGAAATGCCCCTATTGCACTTGGGAGGCCAATCAATCAACCAAGGACTCCTCACTAACCAAAGACACTGACAACAAAGACAGTACTTAAAGAGCCGTGAGCTTACTGCTATGCAAATTCAGGGTTTTTATGAATAGCAAACACTGGAAATGAAGCTTGGTACTAAAGCACCAGGGAGAACTGCTGAAGGGGTTATCTGCTGATGTGTCTTTTCTGCTAACTGCATTAGTAAGAGTGAACATGTAGCCTAAAATGTAGAGGCAGATTGTTGCTTGCAGTGGTAGTGGCAGGGATCAACCCAATTTGATACTTGCGTCTGCACTCACATATAAAAGGCATGTATGGAGATTCACACTAAAAAAGCCCAGTGTTCAACAAAATTCAGTTCAATTTTGAATCAGCATTGAATCAATATTGAATCAACATTGACAACCATTTATCAATGTTGATTCAATGTTCTGTGCCCACTACCTGCGACAGCTGGGTATTCCTAGCTTTGGTTGGTACAGACCACAATCGTTTCCAAAAGTTTTAAGGCTCTAAACCTCCCCATGAAACACACTCAGCCCAGAGCTGAAGCCCAGCGAGATTCACCTCTGCCAGAGGGGCCTGGAACCATACTCTGAGCTATTGACACTTATATGATGTATTCATGAGGGTCACCGCAATACACCTATACCATTTACACAACTTTTTAATGAATTCTGGCCAGAAGATGTCCAGACTTGGACAGAAACCGTTTAGAATGAGTGTAATGTGGTTCAAAGTTTGAAAATATCTACATAATAACGTGTAAATTTGAGTATTGTAGACTAGATATAAAAAAAGAAATGATCAGTTGGAATTCGTTATGATAGTTGCATATTTTCTGGCAAATTAAGAAAAGAGATGGTTAGCCTTCAATAGAACTTTTTGGGAAAACTTCTCAGCGTGCAGGTGCTGACTGGATGTGTATGAATAGTGAGAATGTCAGGGATTGCTCCAGCTGATGAAGTACAGCTTTTTATAAGTGTCCTACCTCGTATTGTATCAGCATTGATACACTCAATGATGGGTGTGCGAAAAGACGCATTCTGAAGATGAGTCAGTTTGTTTACAGAGACTATAGTTAAGTTGCTCTCAACTTTATTTACTCTCATTAACTCCGATTTTGCTTTACTTTGGTCTTGCTGTCGGATTTGATACCAAGGTGAACATTTTCGAGTGCATTTATTAACTTGCAACAATCAGAAATAAACTGTAGCAGTCCTTTAGCTGGGAACCCCTACTTCCCATGGATATCATTTCGAATATTGTCATGTGTTTACAGGACATTTTACGTATGATTTACAAAAGGTTACTTATGGATGCAGTAACTTTAGATGTTATCTCTATGGGATGAGTCCAAGGGTAAAGTATCAAGTCACAATGTCTAGGTTCTAGGAGCAATGGATATGTAGGGGATCTGCTAAAACTGTCATTCTTAGCTGAGGATTGCATTATACCATACCATGGTTTCTACACCCAAATAGTGAATGGTCTAGAAATCAACAGGACTCAAGTTCATTGCACTTCGACCTCGTGCAACCTGAGTGACACGGCTGGTATTTGAGGGGCCATGACACTCATCTTCACATGTCCCATCTGGAGATATTCATACTCAATTTTTGATACTCCAGCAACAAGCGAGCAGGAACTACTTTAACCAGGAATCCAAGCTGCATGCAATGATGACGCCTGGGTTACAGAGGTTAGCGGCGTGCAACAGGACTAGGATGTTAGTCAAAGCAAATTAGAGTTAAGGTTCCCAATAATGACTTATCACATGCATGTCTTTATCAAAAAAGCCTACCCTTACCGTCATTTTAAAGCGCAAGGTTTTGCATAAGCGCAATAAAACCAATCTTGAATAAGCGCCTGTCCTGTATAAGAGGCAGGGGTATTGATGCCTCTATATCTAAAAGCACTAAAATGCTTAAATGCGGCAGTAAGGTCGTAATAATAGTATCATCATGTTTTCATAATTTAAGGGTCCCGAATGCCACCTTTTACAATTTGTGTATATAGCATTTAGTATGGAATGGTTGATGTTTCAAAAGGCTTCCGATAGCATGGGCATTTCAAAATCTGAGAATATAAGAATTGGCACAGAATATTGCTAATTGTATATAACTGTATTTGTAAATTGCGTATGCTAAATCAGAGTGCCCTGTGCTTAGATCTAGAGACTATCTGCTGAAAGGTGCGCTTAAAGAGTATATTAAATAAAACAATATGTAAGAGAAAAGGTACCAAGAGGTTATCTGGGTATTATAATGATTGCAAATGTTTGCTTTGTGGTTACTGGACGTAATTGTGGCTGTGCCGTTGACAGGAGCTATTCCTTTATCGACCCATTGTTTTCAGATTGATCAAACCATTTCCCCCCTTGAATATGAGTATGGCATTGAACATTGTTCTTCTTGACTCAAATTAAGTTAGGCTTGTTGAGGTATTTCAGGTTTGTAATCTGAAGACGTTGAACTCTGGTTGAAACGTAGACCTAGGAATTCCAACTGAATCAGAATGTAACTAATATTAATTCACTGAGAAAAAATATCACTTCATTGGCATTCAATTTACTATATGATATAATGTGATGTGTCCATTTATTGTTTGAATATATGTAAATATGTATTTAGAATTCTGTGATAAATAAAATTGATTTTCATACACCTCTGTTTTCAATCTATCACGGGGATTAGACAAAAGGCACCATAGCCACAAGTATAATCAGATAAAGTTGAAACTATTATTATTCTATACTTCCGGAAAACATCCCTCCTCTCTTAATATTATCATTAAAAATAGATTTGGAGAAAACGTATTAGACCCATATACCTGCATTGAAGTCTTTCCATCTTAAAACATAAATTCAAGTTGAAGTCCTGCAAATTATGTATGGGCCCTGTCAACCTGCTGACCAGCCTTACACCATGTCGGTTTTAAAACTATATCTATCTATCTATCTACCCAAGTCTTATAGGCCACTGAAAAAAGTGGTTTCTCATCACCAAGGGCTGGAAAATATGGCGAGGGAGTCTTTATTTTGTTTTTGCTTTTACTCATGGGCTAAAATGTTTAGGATAATGTTTGTTTTACATGACCAAAATTCACATTTATTGACATTTAAAAGTGGGGAAAAGTTATTTCTATCCTACTGCATTACTGGCAGTGCTTTGATTTGATACCACGTATGCTAATATGTGTCCCCTTTTCATGTTTTTCATGAAAGATATGCAAGAAAAAAATGGAAAAAACTACTCCCCAAAATCTGATTTTTATAATGCGTGCGGTGATGAGAAACCATTTTATTTTCTTGAGCGGCGTTATATATGGGATTTACTCACAAACATGGGCCAATCAGGAAGGGTGCTGTCTAAGCCTATCACACATATGACACATGCGAGGGCAGTACCGAATCTCCAAGCAGACCCGTTCTTCTAGCTGTCCATGTGAAAAATGTGTGAAGATAGTGTTTGAGTCTGTACTGATACAGTTGAAACAGATAGCCTCTTCAAACATCGAAATATAAGACAGCCCCATTCATAAGTCTGCACCATTTATAAGCCTGGTCAATTTACCATTTAGAACCAGTACCCAAAGGGCACAGGGCATTGAATCAAGATTGAAAACTGATTGTCAACGTTGATTCAACATTGATTCAATGTTGATATAACGTTGAACGGGATTTTGTGTTCACCGGGTATGATCCTGGGTAGATGGGACAGGATGTATTTCTAGCATAACAGGACACTCCTACGTTAAAGGGAAACCACAATCTACGCATACGGCACCTGGTGGCAAAAAAACGAAACTATACCTGCAAGCATGATATTTGTAGATTCCAATTACTCATATGTCATGATCTACCTTTATCTACAATGTACTATCTAAGTGCCATATCTTGGCATTCTAGGCCAACATAATCTTGATCACTATATTTCCGTTTTGCCATGTCCATTAGCTCATGCAGTGAATAGATTATTTTTTATTTTGAATAATTCAGGATAATTTAATTTTGCCCATGATCCCATATTTTCTTGTTTTCAACATGTTCCTGATGATCATATAAATGAATGTCTGTATTTTTATTGAGAAATTGTTTGAGATTTCTCTCTCTGTGGAAAAGTGTAGACAAATATGATTTTCTCATGTGAGCCTATACATAATGCACTCAAATGTGAATGCCCCCCAAAAGACAAATAACCCCCACAGCATATTTTTTCCCCTTTTCTTTGTGTTCCATATTAAAGCATCAGGCTAATGCCCCTAAGAGTCATCAAGGGAAATCGTTGGTCGATACGAAATTGGCTAGATTGTGCTGTATACCTTTAAGCAGCTGGCTGACATACTTTCTCCTATCCGGTATTAGGAGTCAACGTGGCATTGGTAATATTGTAAACGTTCATGTTTTTGTGCAGCTTCATTTTCATGCTCCCAGCATCGAGAGTCTTTTTCATGCAATTACACGCAGTAAATCTATTGCTGTGTGTCAGTCTTTTTTTGTTGTTTTTAAATCGGACAATTATTATGGATTTGTACAGCCGAAATGAAGACTGCCTGTATTTTTCCGGCCAAACCTACAAAGCAAAATAGATTTAATTCTTGTAGCCAGTACAGAAATCTGTGTTCTAATGCATTTGTAAATACCACGCATCAATCAAATCGCGTTTGGAAACAGATTACAGATGTATATAGCATGGTCTCTCTAACCCTCTAAATCCGAGGGTTGAGGTTTCGAGGCTCTCTTGGGGAAACTTACTACAATGTTTTCAAGAATTAGCCCTGAATCAACACACACCAGGGGGAGTATGTGAACTTCCAAAGATTCTGAGAAGGTTTGGTTAGTGAGTTTCTAAAGGTTCTGAACATCTCCACAGGGTCTCGCCACTAGTTTGTCTGAATTATCCTTAATTCTTTGACCGTATCCTGCATGGGGAGTCACTCAGTCTGTCCCAGTTTATCATCAACTTTCCATTGGTACGTCCTCAAAACAATACTACTTAACAGATTCATCACTTCTGTGGTAGAAACAGTCATGCAAGAAAATGATAGACCTGCTTTGACTAATGTAAGTAAGACTGGTTTATGTTTATTATAGCCTTTTGCTATAATAGAGAAAAACGTGTAGAGCTCTGCATTATATGAGTAATTGATATAAAGAAAGTAGCAGATACATGTATGCAACTGGTCAAAGAATTTTATGTGATGTTATATACCGTAAATTCTTGTGTATAAGCCTCACTGTAAAAAATAGATGTACTTTTTACAGATTCACTCTGTAAAATTTAACGCTGATTCACCGTGATTTGGAATACAATGAAGCATCGTAAATATCAGCCATTTCACAGTGGATCCTTGTTAAATGCTAACCTGGTTTGGATTACAATGATTGAACGTTAATTCAGCCTCTAATGTCAAATACCAGAGGGAGCCACATCTAGTGGATCTTGCCATAGATAGGTGGCCTGGTTTGTAAGAAGATTTTTCTGGGGAGTGTGAGCCCTTGAAGTGGAGTATACATGTTGAACTAATGATAATTATCAATTAATCTATATGTTTGACAATTTAACAATTCAATCTTGTGATAGCTTTGACAAGATATCATGATCACTTGATATTATCCAGAAGAAAGTAGCTGTCTGGATCTATACACCTATTTTGTGGTAACATACTATGCATATATCATCACCTCAGGAAACTGTGCCTTGTATCAATCCTATAGAGTAAAACCTCTTGTATAGGCCAAGGCTAGTATGCAAGTCAGATCGCCAGTGTGGCGTATAGGATAAGGACAAAGTCAAAGTATGGCTTATCCGTAAGTTTTTAGATGTATACTAAAGTAACTAAAGTCACCATAATCAGACTCCCTGTGAGGCTTATCGGATATTCTCTGTATATTTGAATACTCTGAATCAATGGTGATTCTACATAAAATTAACGGTGATTCTACGTAAAAAAAACAGTGATTCTGCTTAAAATTAACGGTGAACGTCACCGTTAAAAAAACGATGAAAGTTATGTCCCAAAAGTTGCCGGTGATTCAACGTCATTTTGACGACATTTTTTTACAGTGCTTACTTGCGTAAAAGCTGCACCGCAACTTTCAGTCGATCCTATAAATCGCAACAGGGATCTGATCATAGTGACTTTTAGTGCTGTATCATAGTAGCAAAAACTTGTGTATGTGCCACATCCTGACACATCTAGGCCAATTATATGAGCAACACTGGCGATCTGACTGACATACTACTATACCGTGGCTTCTTTGCGAGAATTTACGGTAGTTCCTTCACCCTTTATTTCCTTTTGGTTTGGAAACATTTTTATTGTCTGCCAAAATCTATACAGAGTGCTTGTAGACAAATATCAGATATCAGTTTGCAACACAATCAATATCCCAAAAATAATATTTATATCCAAGTTCAATCGTTCCATAATTCACCCAATGGGTATGAACATAATCGTATTATACAGACTGGTCTACAGCCAACCATTCCTATTCTTCTCAAAATCAGGTATTACTGACTAAATAAAGACATGTATTTGGGTACAAGATTCACACATCAACTTTGTACAACTTAATTTGCTTCTAATAAGCAATAATAATGTATAAAAACAACAACAAAAGCAACAACATGGACAGCATGAGTAGTGTAAAAAAACGTCAGAATTCTGTCATGCAGATGGACTCAGCAACATCACCTGTAGGTTTTGGTGGCTCACCTGCTTCGAGCGTGGAAATGGGCAACCTAGGAATTGAATCATCAACAGCCAAAACAACTGATGGATCTAGCTGCATGGATTCATCTCTCTTGTTTAAGATGACCCAAGATAATCAACGTATTCAAAGACTGAACTCCATATGGAGAGTCGAAGACCAATACTTAAATACTGATTGGTTTTATGGACAAACTTCATATCAAGATGCGGAGAAGATGTTGCTTACTTGTGGCAAGGAAAACACCTTCTTGATTTGCAGCAATGTAAGTAAAATAACTGGCATGATTACATATGACCCAGTGAGAGAAAAACGTGCTGCCCACTCTATTTGTTCATATTTTCGCACGATCTATGTACTATAGCCATGCCAGGTTCAACATATTATTTCATTTTTTATGGAATACAGTTGTCTCATTGATTTAACCAAGGGGAGCCGTATGTAACACCCCCGTGAAATAACCCATGGCCGTATTTCATGGCCCTGTGACGTCATCAAAATGGCGGTTTGTTTACATTTGAACGGCATGGAAAAAAGCTATTTAAGCTGATTTAGGCCCTAAATTACTATGGTAATTTAATTTGAATCGAGAAAGGGTAAAAGATAAACACAAAGGTTCACTCATTTAGGCCTGTTGACTGGGTTATTTCACTTGTTGAAGTTGGGGCCGCATTTCACTCCTCGTCACGGCCTCGTGAAATACGGCCCCAACTTCAACTCGTGAAATAACCCAGTCAACAGACCAAAAATCGTGAACCTTTGTCTATGTATTGTTAGATTTTATTTTAGAAATGTTCCAGATCATTCTATAGGATATTTCCTGTTATTCATCAATTATATTAGTTATATTAATCAATAGGTTGTTTTGCGACTATTTTCACACTTCAGGTTGGGGACCTCTCATTGTCCATACTCTACAATGGGAAGGTGAGACACTTTGATATCCAGGTGACTGACTCCCAGCAGTTCTTCATTGGCAATCACTTTTTCCAAGACCTTGATTCAATAGTAACATACTACCAATGCCAACCAATATTCTTTGAATATCAAAGCTCTCCCATTACCCTTGGCAATCCTATTGGTACTTGCCAAAAGCAACATATAAACAAATCTTGCTGTGCCAATGTCTCCATGCAAAGCACCCTTCGGCACAGCGACAATGGGATCGGCCCTCTGCATAACATAGAGCAGACTGAAGGACCGCCCAGACCTCCGCCTGCTCGTCCTCCTAGAACCAAGAGGCGTAGCTTAGCTGACACGACTCTTCTTGTTGGAACTGAGAATGATACACAATATCCTCTTTCCACTGATTCTTCCAGAACCAAGGAGCAAGGAGTACTCTATGATGAGATTAATGCTAGAACTGAGAAGGGAACCAGAAGTCTACTGTCCAGTGATGCAGCTGAGTGCAAGCTGAATATAGAGATGCCGGGTATGACCCTGGATGGCATAGAGCAGTATACAGTGCAGTTACCCCCACCACCAGCATGGCCTGCTCCTGTGTTATCACCTGATACTGCAATATGGCCTTCATACACAGATGCACTCAATTCCGATATGGTGGAAGCAGGAACAGGTTACAAGTCTGACTTCATCTCTGTACTGTCCTTCAAGAAGGGTGACCTTGGGATGGTGTTGTCCAAGGAGGATGCTAACGGATGGTTAGGGGTGAAGATAGGTGAGACGGTAGGATGGGTGCCAAGCCACTACTGGACAGCGCATCAGGTGAATTTCTTTTACTTCATAATAATTCACAACTCCCAGCAAACAAGGAAAAGGGTAGCTCCGCCATGGGGTACATGCAGAATTCCTTCTGCTCAGCAGCTTGTTTTAGCCCATTGTTATTGTAATGATAAACATGTCTGAACACTTATCAGTAATTCTTGCATAAACAGTATTAGAGAAATGCATGTGTGCACGTATAAGGAGTTCTATGTGATATTATTTAATGGTTATCCCTTCACCCTTTGAGATAAGCATTGTGCCTCAAGACTTAATTTTGTCCTCATGATGTGGCTCATGAATCCACCAATTATTCCCTATTCATAAAAAAATGGCCACTCCTTTGATGCTAAGATTTAACAGATGATTCTAAGAATTAATAAAAATTATTTAATTAAGGTGGACTCTGCAACATCCAATGTAGGTTTGATGGGCGGCTCACCACCTTTGAACTTTGATATGAGCAACTTAGCAATTGAATCATCAGCAACAGGCATAACTGAAGATGGGAGCTGTCCCCTGGGTAACATAGAGCAGGCTGTAGGCCCGCCCAGCCTCCCATCATTGCCACAAGATACTCTTCTGGTTAGTTCAGCCAGAACCAAGAGGCTGAGAGTAGCCTACACTACGCCTCTTATTGGAAAGGGGAACAAAACGCACTATCCACTGCCAGCTGCCAGCACAACCAAGGAGCTAGCAGTAGTCTACACTAAGCTTCATACCAGAACTGGAAATACAGTGTCCTGCAGTGTTGCAGCATGCATGCCCAATATGGCGACACCAGGTATGAACCTTGGTGCCATAGAGAAGCATATGGTACAGTTGCCCCAATCACCCACATGCCCTGCACCAACTTTCCCAGCCAATGAACTTGATGGAATGGTAGAAGCGATGGCAGATTATGAGTCTGATATGATTTCTGTGCTGACCTTCAAGAAGGGTGACCTTGGGATGGTGGTATCCAACAAGGATGCTAATGGATGGTTAGGGGTGAAGATAGGTGAGACAGTAGGATGGGTGCCAAGCCACTACTGGACGGCGCATCAGGTAACTTGTCTTTACCTCATAATTATTGACAGTTCTGTGCACCATGTAGACCACCCTTTCTTCATAGCTCCTCAGGTTGTCCTAATGATCACACAATTTTATGGGAAAAATAGTGAAAATGAGAGATAATTTAAACTGCTATACAAAGAGATATGATCCAGATTCCTGGAGCATCCTTTTTTATATAGCTGCTCACAATTTCTATTGAAGCATAGACATACAAACAAAAAATATCTAATAATTTCTGCTCTCTCTCTCTCTCTCTCTCTCTCTCTCTCTCTCTCTCTCTCTCTCTCTCTCTCTCTCTCTCTCTCTCTCTCTCTCTCTCTCTCTCTCTCTCTCTCTCTCTCTCTCTCTCTCTCTCTCTCTCTCTCTCTCTCTCTCTTTCAGCTGGTGCAGCTCCCCCTGTCTCCACCATGCCCGGCACCAGCACTTCCACCGAATGAGCTTGAGGCAATGGTGGAAGCAATGACAGATTATGAGTCTGACATGATCTCTGTTCTGACCTTCAAGAAGGGTGACCTTGGGGTAGTGATGGCCAAGGAGGATGCTAATGGATGGTTAGGGGTTAAGATAGGTGAGACGGTAGGATGGGTGCCAAGCCACTACTGGACAGTGCATCAGGTAACTCTCCTTTACCTATTAAACATTTATGAGCAAAATTGTGATGCTGCATTCTTTCTGTTAGCTGCTTTCCTTATGATGTTTTCTATTTGATTGAGTTTCTTAGTTGTTTTACGTAGAAAAGTCTTTGTGCTAGATCTTATCACCAGGAACTTTTGAAACTAACATATCCAGAAAGCAATAGGATCACAAAGATCAAAGATTAAAAGCTTCTACAATAATATTATTGTATCATGAATTACAGCCCAAGCCCCCTACCCCAGAATGGAAGATCAGGAATATCAAACAGGTGGAGGCGCTGCATGAGAACCAGCCCTGGTTCCTGGGTAAGATCAGCCGACAACATGCCGAGGACCTTCTCCTTGAACATGGGCACCAGAGGGACTTCCTCATTAGGGAAAGCATTAAAAGGGTATGCTTGCTTGTTGCTGAGCAGTCAACAGTGATGTCAATTACACTGTACAGTGTTGTATTGAGCATAATATTATTTGGTTAGTTACTTTTCGTCTTTTCTTGGAAAACTTTATTCTAGATAAAGCTTTTTTCTGCCCCCAAAAGCTTCTCATCCTCGTCATGTTGTTGATTTACAGGTTGGAAACCTAACGCTATCTTTGAGATACCAAGACCGAGTACGACATTTCCCCATCCAGATGACAGCAAATGGGAAATACTACATTGGCAAGGCCCATTTCAGCAACCTCATCAAGGTTGTAGATTACTACCAACATAACCCCATCTTCTTTGACGAGACTTCTGGGAAGGCCCCTGTAGCACTTGGGAGGCCAATCAAGCAGTTACCCAGATAACAAGTTGAAGTTGTTTAAACATTTCGTTTTAACATCATTTACAGAGTGAATCAATGATTTTGTATGTAGCCTAACTTTATTCTGTGGACTCAATTCTACATTGAATTAATGTTGATTTATGATTGAGGCACTAAGGTGATACACACATTGTAGTGCAGAAAGGATCATATGCTGTCCTGTATAATTTACCTTTATTTCACGTGTTTCTCAAAGCTTACAACGCTCAGGTTAAGGTCAAACCAACGTTCTGGTGCAGGAAAACATCTACTGCTGCACCTTTGCTGCAACTTACATTCATACTTGTGCAAATGTAACTGTGCGTTCAAGTGGTGGATCTCCTGGGACAGCCTTTTTGAAAACACAGCTGCGACAAACATGTGGTGCCCGTGACTCTAATTACAGGAATCAATACAATTTGATGGAAGCTGGGAATGCAAAAAAATGATTTCATCATTCCTTCACAGCTTTTCTCCCAAAACTCACGATACAAAGCAGCTCTAGCTTTAGATATTATTTTACCAGCTTTTTTGAGTATGGATTATATGTTGTTATAAAGAAAATGTTTCAAAAGGCTCAAAATAATATGGTATTTCGGAAATATAAAAAGAAAAGACTCAGCCCAGAATAAATTCTTGTACATTTGTAAATTGACCAGGCGATCTGCCCCTGGAATTTCTCCTACCGGAATTCTCTGACCTGGAATTCTTCTACCTGGACTTCCTCCATCCAGAATTCCCCCTTTTACTACTCCCCCTACTACAGGATTAAAGGTAATGGATTCAGATGTGTAGAAAGGAAGAAAAGTGAAAGAAAAAAAGGGGGGGCGGATGTGCGGAATGCAGAATATGTTTTTCCGATTATGTATACCGACAGTGTTCATTATGTGTACCGAGTTAAGTCTACGGTATAGTATTGGATACACAGCCAAAAATTATTTTCTTATATCAAGAAACTAAGATAAATAAACTTTTTGTTGAATTTTTATTGGCTGATAATAGTAATATTTACAACCAGTATTGTCAATAGTCTGGTCTAGGGTTTCAGTTCTGAATGTGGTGACTATACATTGTTCCCTTATATCATCCACGCTATCTATATATTGGTTAAACTCTCCAGTATTATCCCCTGGGTAGCAAGCTGGTTGTAAACAATTACAATAAATACAATAAAGTCGTCATCTATTAAAATTGCTTATGAGACAAATTCTTCTAGTCGTATTATTCTTTTTATTGAGGCTTTTAGATAGAGTTTTGCAAAAAAAAATCATTTTTAGGACCTCAGGAGAAGAATATTTGCGGAAATAGAGAAAGCACCTTTTCAGGTATTTTGGTCCAAGTTTTGGCCACCAGAGGCCTGACAAAATAGTGAAAAATCTGCCCAAATATGCTCTAGGGTACTTTTTTTAAATGGAGAATACAGTAGTCTTCTGAGAATTTTGCCATCTTTGGTGTTAATATTCTATATTTGTAATGCAAATGGAAAGTTTTCTACGGGAAATAGGCACATATTGCACTTTCCAGTTGCCACAGAAATGATTCCATGTTTTCTATATAGAACATGTTGGTCCTAGTTTCTTGAGAATTCTATCAGTAACTCAAAACTGAAAACAGATATTGATAATTCTTCCTAGAACCAAATCTACATTGAATCATCACACATAGACCTTTCCATAATTTTTAGTGGTTGTTATGGGATACAGTGCATTTAGAAATTATTTGTCTTTTTCAGTTATGAGTAACAACCCATGTTAGAGATTCCCACAAAACTACCAGGAATATCTCAGCTTATGAAATATATCATATATTAATATATTCACGCTTCCTGAGCTGCCCAATTTTCTCACTGTTACTTTTGCCGTGCACAGTTCTGGGAGACTTTATTTCCATGCTTCTCCCTACGTTGGCTTTAACGTGGAGCATGCAGGCTCCCCTAGGGCCCTACACTGGATCCTTGTTTCATAGGTTGTCTGCACAGTGTTGCTCTACACTGTGGTTGGAAACATGATCCTGAAGATGGCACTATATAAGACATATAAACTAAATACCAGGTGGCAGCGCCGAGAGGGCAGTATCACATGAGGCCCCTCATGTGAATCAGGGCGCATCGAGACATCATCTGATTGGTTGATGGCGACAGGGGGTTTCCCCATGGCCCCAAACTGAAACCATAACATGTAACCTTGATCAACGTCCGCACTGAGAGCATCCAATGTTTGGCTGTTTTACCTTTAATGTGATGTTTGGGATCTCGTTCAGGTATGACATTTAAGGTTCAATACTAACTTAACTACTCATCCAAGGGGGTGGGAATAGCTTGTTTGTACACATTACTACTGTGGTACAGTCCTGTGTATTGGACCATACCAATATTCTGGTACTGTGCATGGTTTTGGGGTGTACCATTTAATTCGTACATTTGGTGTGATCATTAGACAATGACAGCCTAGCTATGCTAGGTAACTGACCCCCTATCATGGGTCTGCAGTGCTGAAAGAACAATGGGTCTTATCTATACCAACACTGGGGGCATGGGTGGGGAAGAGAATCCCATATTTTTTACTGATTTATTGATTTTACCTATAAACCATTCTAACAGGGGAAATTGATTTTACATGAGTCTACATAAGATTACCTTGTGTGTGTCCTATTCAGATTGTATTTTGTAAAATGGCCAGTGTATAGATTGAGATGTTCTCTTTTCAATGGTACCAAATATGCTACATAGGCAATTGTGTCTATAAGAGAAATATAATTAGTCCAGTGGTTTTTGTTTTACCAGAAAATACGTAATATAATCTGGGAATCCAGTGAAGAGGACTCTGAGAAGTCCATTGCCACAACCCAGAAGAAAATACACGATCTGTGTAAAGATTTAAAGCAGTTTGAAGGTGAAAATTCAAACCACAATCTGCTTAGCACGTTGTAGTTTAGCTACTGGCCCCTCTCAGGTGGACTGTGTCAACAGTGGGGTGGGTCGTTTGATTTTTCATAGATGGGTTTTCCAATCTCCAACCCTTTCATGTCATATTCTCAAGAATTATGAGTCATAATGAAAGGCTTGTAGTTATCAAAGCCCCTCTATGAGAGGTCACACTAATCAATAGTTTTGATGAAACACTACTGTGGTCGTACTTTATTTCGCTGGGTATATATTTTCGCTATATTCACGGAAATCAAAAATCCGCGAAATTCTTATATGCTACAGTATGGAATAAATACCCGCGAATTAGTCTTTTTTGCCACATCAGCGAAAATTTAGACCCGTGAATATAAGTACTTTCACAGTATGCACCCCACTATTGAAAAAAAGTAGTTATGTTAATTTCCTTCAAAATCGTATGTGTCTATGTCTAATATTATGATGATGCATTGTACCTTGCACATTGCCAATTAATGAAAATCACAGGCCCGTTAATAATACCTACTTCTCTGTATAATTAGAGGACATAAATCTCTTTTCTTGCATAGAATCTCTCCTGTTTGTCCAATTTTAAGGGGCCTAGGTGAGAACTAAATGCCATGTATCTGCTATGTGTATCAATATCTATGTCAGTGATGATTCTGGCAATGTGTCAGTATGACTCCAGGTGAGACAGTGAGAGTTGAAGGTTACTGGGCATTATATAGCTAGTATTTGCGATATACTGGGTACGGTGGGATTGTTTGCACAGATGTGAGAAAAGAATTTGATTCAATCCCTATATGTTTGGTATGGCAACACTCTCTTTTTTGGGGGAAATTGCACGATAAATTGTGATGCAAAACCAAGCCAAAAAAAGCCTATGTATGTAAGACAATATTTTAGATGATAGTTATTTATATAAGCCTTACCCGGTCCAAAGACATTGGAAAAACGTGTCGCAGCTGAGACCCCACCACATTAAAATATATGAATACTTTCAAGTTACAATGTGATACATCATTATGCTGCCCAGGTCACGGACCCTCCTGACAAGCGCCCCATGGTGATAGGCCCCCAGATTTTGATTAGGATAAAGGTCATCCACATATTGCTTCAAGGCTGCATGTTTCATCAGTGTTTATTAAATAAGCTCATCGGTGTAAAATGCTGACTTTTTGAGACTGTATCAACCCCGAGCGGGGGGGGGGGGCGGGGGCTTATGCATTCATGCATGAGTTACTCATGGATGCTGCGATCTAACCTTCTTCTTTTTTTAAACCTTTGATTCAGATGGACTCGGACGCATCCTCTATAGATTTGATGTGCTCCCCAGCTTTGAACATGGAAATGGACAACCCAACAGTTGACTCAGAGACACCAACTGAAGATGGGATCTCCCCTCTGGGTAATGTTGAGCAGGCTGCAGTCCCGCCTAGGCCCCCACTGCCCCCGACTGGTCCATCCAGAACCAAGAAGACTAAATTAGTCTACGCTGATCTCATGCCTCTCTCTGGAACTGGGAACAAAACACAATCTCCTCTGCCCGCAGGTTTTCCCATAACCAAGGAGGTTAAAGTAGTCTATACTGAGATTAAAACTGGAACTGAGAAGGTAACCAGAGGCCCACTGTCCAGCAATGTGGCTGTGTGCATATCAAACACAGAGATGCCGGGTATGAACCCGGGTGGTATGGAGCAGCATGTGCTGCAGTTGCCCCCACCACCAGCATGGCCTGCCCCATCACTACCGCCTGATACCGCAATATGGTGGTCATGTGCTGATGAACCTGATTCCAATATGATGGAAGCGATGGCAGATTACGAGTCTGATTTGATCTCTGTGCTAACCTTCAGGAAGGGTGACCTTGGGGTGGTGGTGTCCAAGAAGGATGAAAACGGATGGTTAGGGGTCAAGATAGGTGAGACAGTAGGATGGGTGCCGAGCCAGTACTGGAGAGCACATCAGGTGAATTTCTTTTAGCTCATAATAATTCACAATTCCGAGCAAACAAGGAGAAAGAATCCTCTGCTCAGGTGTACATGCAACATTCTTTCTGCTCAGCAGTTTGTTATAGCCTATTGTTGTTGTAATGATAAACATGTCTGATAGCTGACTATTTTTCAGTAATTAATGCATAGACAGTAGTAGAGAAATATGTGCTACTACTGAAGGACGTCTATATGATATCATTTAGTGGTCATCCCTTTATTCTTTAAGATATAAGCATTTTGCCGCGAGACATGTAAATTTTGTTCTCATGATGTAGCCTATGGAGTTGGTGCATCACACCCACACTTCAAAGTTCATATGAATGTGGCACTAGATTTCTGGCAGGACAAACAGCTAACTTGCCAGTACTGGATTCATGAGGGAAACTTGTGCATTTAATAACCATGTTGCCTGCTTTCATTCAGGTGGACTCAGCAACATCTACCATAGGTTTGATGGGCTCACCACCTTTGAACTTGGAAATGAGCAACCTAACAATTGAATCATCAGCAACAGGCATAACTGAAGATGGGATTTGTCCCCTGGGTAACATAGAGCAGGCTGTAGGCCAGCCCAGCCCCCCACCACTTCCCCAATCACGGGCAAGTAGGGAGCGGGCTGTAGGGCTGCCCAGTCTCCCACTGCCTCCCCCATCACCGGCATGCCCTGCACCAACGCTCCCAGCCAATGAACTCGAAGGAATAGTGGAAGCGATGGCAGATTATGAGTCTGACATGATCTCTGTGCTGAGCTTCAGGAAAGGTGACCTCGGGGTGGTGGTGTCCAAGAAGGATGCTAACGGATGGTTAGGGATGAAGATAGGAAAGATGGTAGGATGGGTGCCCAGCCAGTACTGGACAGCACATCAGGTAACTTGTCTTTACTTCATAATTGACGAATCCATTGAGAGCCATTGTGTACTTTTAAAACAACTTTTGGCGGACCTGCACATCCTTAGTGTAAAGGGTGTCAAAGAAAACTGAAAGACAATTTCTACTCTTTAAACAGCTATACAAAGAGATATGATCCAGATTCCTGGAGCATCCTTTTATATATAGCTGCTCACAATTTCTATTGAAGCATAGACATAGAAACAAAAAAAATCTAATAATTTCTGCTCTCTCTCTCTCCCTCTCTCTCTCTCTCTCTCTCTCTCTCTCTCTCTCTCTCTCTCTCTCTCTCTTATTCAGCTGGTGCAGCTTCCCATGTCTCCACAAACACCTGCACCAGCACTTCCACCCCATGAACTTGAAGGAATGGTGGAAGCGATGACAGATTACAAGTCTGACATGATCTCTGTGCTAACCTTCAAGAAGGGTGACCTTGGAATGGTAGTGTCCAAGAAGGATGAAAACGGATGGTTAGGGGTGAAGGTAGGTGAGACGGTAGGATGGGTCCCAAGCCACTACTGGACAGCGCATCAGGTAAATTTCCTTCACCTAATAAATATTTATGAGCACAATTCTGAGTAGGCAAGCAGAAACGTGGCTCTATTCAGGATGTAGCATTTTTCTGTTTAACTGCTTTCCTTGAAATTTGGTAGTTTTTGGTTGTATAGATTTTATAGATTTTATCATCATAGGTACTTTAGAAACTAACATATCCGGAAAGCGATAGAATTAAAAATGATAATACCTTAAAAGCTTCTACCATATTGAGTCATAAATTTCAGCCTAAGCCCCCTATACCAGAGAGGAAGATTAAGAACATCAAACAGGTGGAGACGCTGCATGAGAATCGGGCCTGGTTCCTGGGTGAGATGAGCAGACAACACGCCGAGGACCTCCTTCTGCAACATGGCCACCAGAGAGAATTCCTCATCAGGGAAAGCGCATATAGGGTATGCTTGCTCATTGGTGAGCAGCCATGCAGAAAGGATCTTTTCTGTGTTACTGCTCTTCATTTTTCTTCTTTCCCATATTTTTTCTTTTGCTCCTTTCTTTTGAATTGAAAGATTTTCAATGAATTGAGCAGTTATCGCAGATTATCCTTTTTATTTAGCTGCTCGGTTAATTGGAAAACTTCGCATTCATTAGGGAATGCACACTTAGGGTATGCATGCTGGTAGCTACTCTTTTCTTTTAACTATTAGATTAAAAATAATTAAAAAAACATTGAATTATTTTGAAAACTAAACATAAATTTTCGCAGCAAAGCAGAAATTTTGTGCATCCTTTCTATTTAAGAGGTTCCTCACAATTGATTAAATGTAGGGCCCCATTATGACACCTCCCCGCCAGCTTCTCACCTGAATCATGTTGATTTACAGCTGGGAGAAGTTGCACTATCTATGCGATACCAAGACCAAGTAGTACACCTCAAAATACAGATGACAGCAAGTGGAAGATATAAGATTGGCCAGAATGATTTCCCCAACCTCATTGGAGTTGTTCTTCACTATCAACATTACCCCATCTTCCTTGATACGCAAAATGCCCCTGTTTCACTTGGGAGGCCGATCAACAAAATGAAAATAGAAAACACAGGAAACTAAAGCACCAATGAGAGCTCTGTTGACTGCACTAGCGGCCACTATTGCTTTGATTATCAACCATTTCTTGAATATTATGTGGAAGCCATCTAGGTTAAAGTTATGGGACCCTGATACATGTAGCAGTGGATATGTATACATAGGGAATCTGCCAGGAATTGGACACATTGAACCTATAATTCACAATTCCATCTGTTATGATATTGAGTTAATGAGGAAAACACAATTATGTGAATAAATCATATACTACATTATTATGTGTATGATGTGTCCTTTGAGTATAGAAATACATGTAAATATGCATTTAGAACGCTGTGATAAATAGGACGTATAGATTTTTGACAAAACATCACAAGTATGTTATTATTATTGACAAGCTCTATATACAAAGTAAAGACAAACTATTCTCACGTCCATTTTTCAATAAATGACAGTTTATTTTGAAACTTCCTGCATTACAGTTTTCCATATCGTTATTTAAATCATTATATTCCATTATATAAATTGTTTAGACTCTAGTGAGCAATTGGAATTGAAGGCATCCACGGTAGTGGGGGTGACAGATAAGTTAGGGCACAGGGTCAAATATTGTGCCAGTTGCTAGGCATGGGATGTCTGGAATTACTGTTGCCAGGCACTGCAATTCCAGTAAATGTGATGGTTAGTTTCATGGGGGTTGTACATTATGGAAAATATTTTATTCAGTTTTCATTTGGAAATATGGGGGACAGGCTGGTATTTTATTTTCGAGGTTTGGGATATTCATCAGTTTCATCAATTAATGGGAGGACTGCCCCTGGAGCCCTGGGCGGCTCTTGGAGGCCGGGAGGCAGAGGCAAATATCAGCGTCACCCCATGTCGCCATAACCACTCTCAGACAAGGGTCAGGCACTGCTGGACTATAATAGATGGGTCAAGGGCCATTCTAGTGAGGGTCAGGCTAGGCCGGACATTCAATAACAGGCTGGACTTTGGCAAAATTGCTTGAAAGTCTGGCCATGCTGGATCCTCATGCCACAGTCTGACATTGGATCCAGGATCCAGCATGGCCAGACTTTCAAGCAATTTTGCCAAAGTCCAGCCTGTTATTGAATGTCCAGCCTAGCCTGACCCTCACTAGAATGGCCCTTGACCCATCTATTATAGTCCAGCAGTGCCTGACCCTTGTATGAGCGTAGTATTGGCGACATTGGCTGACGCTGATATTTGCCTGTGTGAACAACCTGTGTACAACCGTTACATTCAGTCGATTCCTACCTGCAAATCACAATAAAGAAAACATTGATACCATGAAAAATAATGTCAAACACAAGCGAAATAATTATTGAAAGCATCTGCAATGATATTTCATACCTTAATTTTCGGGTGTTTTAACTGATATTGCATCTTTACGCTTCGATTCCTTTCAGTTGCAAGATCTTCCCGCTGTGCCTCAAATTCGACCCCAGCCCTTTGCAAGTGATCGGCTCTCCATATAGGAAGTTGTCTGATAGTTCTATGTATTATGTGTGTGTTATACTATTGAGTATAGCATATAACCTGCGTAGTCTGGTCGTCAACTAGTTAATGCAATGGTTTTGTCGGCAGATTTTTTGGTGTACATTCAGTTAGGAATGCATTAAATCTAGCATATGGCTGTGTCTCACGAACTTGGGCCAATGTTTTCGTCTCTGACCGGGTGACAACTCTGACCGGCCTGAATGCACACGGTTTATTTAGGGCATATGTAGATAGAATTTGGCTGAAAAGGTTAATGGATATTATAACTCTTTAAAGTAGTAGTTAGTTGCCCACTTTTATCATCATCTGCCCTAAATATGGCACCCGGTCAGAGTTGGCATCCGGTCAGAGACGAAAACATTGGCCCAAGTTCATGAGACACAGCCATATACACCTTGCATATATATCAATAAGTGTATCATTTCCCCGAATAAAACAAAAAAATCGGCTAGTGGATGACCAGCTTGAGGGGCGCGTTGCGTTTTTTTTTGTGTTATGCCCTTCATTGTCATGATGCAAGAATGCAGCCTTGGTAAGTAGACCCAGGCCTGCACTCACCATCTATGAGGCTAGACGAAGATGAGCCGACAGAGGATGGTCCTATTGGAGAGGTACATGCATTGTATCTGTATGAAGGCTCCTGCAGGATACAATATAAATGTTGGCCTGGCATATAGATATATATGTCAAGGAATCTAGATTACATATGGTCATAATTCCCGATATCATAGCTATGTTATCCTGGTCAAATTTCATATTATTGCGGTAACATCTCGGGTCCTATCACGTATCAGCAGTCTGCGACAGAGTAGTTCCTATGCGCCTCAAATCTCTAACGTACCCTTCAATCTCCAGCGGATGTTTGATACTGACTTGATGGGAGTGATGGTCATTATCCACCGGTGGATATTGGAGAGTGAGGGAGAGCTGAAACCTACAGAGATAGAATTCAGGGACACTGGTGGAGATATCTATCGTCAATATCTTGACATCGATTTTCCTATCAGTATATGTGCTAAACACCAGATGGTGCCTATCTTGGAAGTAGCTATAAAATCGTTCAATTTTCGCAGTTTGCTTATTTGTCACTTTTAGGGACTTGTGATCATATCAACAAACAAATTACATTTTTTTGTATTTGTCATGGTATTTTCTTCTGATTAATAGATTGATTTTGATGGATGTAACATGTAATATGTAGGTCAGACGGAGCGTGCGCTCATAGAAAGGATGAAGGGACACCGCTCTGACATAAACTCCAGTTTGGGAGTGGATACAACAGTGTCCCATCACTATAAATCCTGCCTGAGCGAAACGGCACCAGACTCACGCTGGTCCGAAGGCCCCATAATAAGCATCTTAGGCTTTATAAAACATTCCCCAGACTCACCCGAGGGAATGGCTGAAAGGAAACAAGAAGAGAGAAGATGGATGCACCGACTGTGCTCCATCACTCCTAAAGGGCTAAACCTCCTAGATTAACCTATTACATGACCATCCGAGCTACAAAAACCGTCCATTAGACAAAAATTTTGATGGATGTACAGCTTTGAATTTTTATGTACAAAAAAAATATTCGCATAGGCCTTATTGTTATATTGCGACAGTAAATCATACTACTAGAGGGGTCGACCCCCCCCCTCCCCCCCCCCCCCCCCCCACCGAAGAAAGGTAGAAATGTTTAATTCCCCAAACCGCCGCTAAGGGGTCGAAAGTATTTAATTCGCAAATGTTAAAAAGACTTGGATTGTGCATAAAGATATGTTACATCATGTTGTGTATGTACAAAAACTAAAATACAAAGACACGATGGATTCCTTAATATTGTACTTTGATATTTCACGTTTAAGTGCTATTTCAACATGTCAGAAATCAACATGCCTCCATGTTGGACAAATCTATATTTTTCTGATAGAATATGGTGTCTCCCCTTATATAGGCCTATATGAAATCAAAAAGAGGAAACCCCGTGCATTTTTTTCTTTATCCTAGCTATAGCAGTTTGAAAAAAAAACTGCATTTGTATGACTATAAGTGCTTTTCCTTTGTAACTTTCACCCATGTACACGCTGAGTTTCTTCTGCTTTATATGGCTAAGCAAAGCAGGAATTGGATTCCAGCATGAGATGGAATGGTGTACTAACTGCTTTATATCGATAGCAGTCAAGATTTGATTCAAAGTCCAAGAGAAAAATCATTGGTAACAAAGAACAGCCTGGAGCTGATAAAGACAACCTGCGTGGGCCATCTTTTCTGTTTAGCCTATCATTATAAATCAGCCCGCCCATCCCGTATACCGTTACACATGACATGTAAGACATACAATGTATATAACTAGTAAGCCTAGATTACTGCTGACATCCCGTTAAAGGGTAAATACTGGTGCCACCTCCATAACCCTTTAAGGACGGCATAATATATTAATGCATCATTACCTTGGTCGTCATGATGCATAACTCGCCGGAGTTGCATTCAAGCATCATGACGACCCTATGGAGTTGGGACATTCCCAGAGGGTCGGAATGATGCTCCAGTGCAGCACCAGCTAATTTCCCACTGGGGCTGCTTTGGCACCTCATGACGACAAATGTAATCATTTTATCGATATGCAGTCCTGAAAGGGTTAACTGTGAATCAGGGTTGTAGTTTTAGACAGAAAAATCAAAATTTATTTAACAAAAAGCTGGAGACCGAATTATGGTGCATTGTCATTAAATCGCATTGTTAATGTGAGAAATATCATAGCAGTTATTCCCTTAGGCCTGGGTGAAAGGTATATATATTTTATATATTCAAATTTGAGTTGTGATGTCAGAACAAGGACCGTGGCGACAACCTCCTTGGGTGTGATATCATTATGTGTATTACTACCAATAGAAGTTATCACAAAGTCATCTCATACAAACATGCGGGTGTGCCTGCTCTTTGTGTAGAAACTTCTTGATGCCCAGTCCACTTGAGGTTGGATGCAGACTGGGTGCCGCATCTTAGACTACCATAGACTACAGCATAGAGCAGCAGAGACATGTTCCGCAGACGCAGGTCCAGGAAGGCGCCCAGGCCTGTCAGCAGGGATACCAGTAACCAGGTACGTCCTCACTCAGGTCATCTATATACATACAGTGAGAAAGTAATAGAGGCTGATTAATTCACAAAAAGGAAATACATGTTATGATTCAAAGGGCATTGAAATTGTGAATATAGTCAAAAATGCTAGCTGTATATATTAGAGGTGCAATGGCAATGTAATATCCATGTTTGGAATCTATGTTCAATGCAATGTACCTCGGATTCACAAAGCAGTGTATGATGCAAAAGGCATGTTCACAAATGTGTTTAAATATATGAAAAATCCAAGAAAATGCAGTTTAATTTGGTCAAATACTAAATACTTTTTGATCCCTCATGTATAGATACAAAAACCATCCAGAATAACTTTCTGACGAAATTCCTAATTGCATCTCAATCCATGTTTAGTGAATAATGCATCGTTGACAAAATTGCCTAACATGCTAAATACAATATTCATTACACTTTGTAAATCAGCCTCCAGGTTTTCTATATGCATTCAGTGAGAAAGTAATAGATACCCAACGAGTAACTAAATGTATGTCAAAATAACCATGACAGACTGGCATGAGGGCACCAGCCGTTCCACCACTGTCATTAACTCAGTTACAAGGGGGTATTAGACTCAACATTCGGTTATGTGAGGGTATGTGAAATGAGGAGGAGGGACAATTATATATATATATATATATATATATATATATATATATATATATATATATATATATATATAATATATATATATACATACATATATATATATATATATATATATATATATATATATATATATACATATATATATATATACATATATATACATATATATATATATATATATATATATATATATATATATATATATATATGCAAGAACCTTATATATGGGAAAGGTTCTTGCATTAAACACATTGTGGTATTTTAAGCCTTTAAGGGCCGGCTCAGAGGAGGAGAGAGTGCCCTGCCTCTAGAGGGAAAACGATGCGTAACAGGCTCTCAAAGAAGCCTTCAACAGCACAGTACTGACCCCCTATGACAGTCAGAGGAACTAAATTTGCATACAAGTTCTATAGGACAGGGCCTATAGATACTTCATATGTGTAGTTAAATGTCTACATTTGATTTTCATCCACAAACAGTGTGTCTCTTCTGAGTCTCCAGTCTCATTATTAGACATCATACATCTGGGTATTCATGGCAAGATATTGAATATACCTCCAATAATAAGTGTGTAGGACATGTTCAAAGTTAGCTGACTTAAGGGTTCTAGCAGAGAAAATGTCATTTGAGATTTCTCCATTTGTAAAAGTTAACACATTTCCAAAAAAACAAACCAGAAATATGGAGGAGTTCTTAAATAATGTGACTGTAACAATACAATACTTGCCATATGTAGTAATGTTGCGATATCATAAAATTATGCATGGCCTATTCTATTTATAGGTACATGGAACATTTTAATTCCCCTTTTCTCCACTAGAGGCAGGTCGCTCCTCTCCTCCTCTGGGGCCGGCCGATCCCTCAAAACCCATGTAAATCGTTGCCATCAAACCCTTGAGGTTCATTTTCCATCAGCCGATTTGGAGTGCTACCAATCAATAGACTTATAGAGCGTCCTATTGGCAGGAACGTGGCCACAGTAACCACACTACACAGAGTCTACTACCACTGATTTTTGTTGTTGTTGCTCTATACCTGGCCATACTGATCGGTTCCGACCTCAGCCATAGAACAAAATAAAAATATTTTCCAAAACTGAAATGTTGCAGGCAGTGCCGGCCCCACCCACGCCTGCTTCCGAGCCCTACGTGTGCATCGACTACCCCTACCTGAACATCCCCCAGTGGAGGCACGACAACATACGGGTCGTCAAGGAGCGCTACAAGGACATCGAGTGGTTCTATGGACGCCTCTCCCGCCCGGACGCTGAGCAATTACTGATGGATGGGGCGGGGCACTGCGGCTTCCTGATCAGAGAGAGCTTCACACTGGTGAGGAGTTAACTCTTTAAGGACCAGATTGTCCTTTCATGCACTATGACCTTGGTAGGCGTGATGAGTGAATGCTGCCCAGGGTTGCTTCCATTCATATTAAATGCCGAATGTAATATTGTAGAACAGTTTAAGAGACATTCGAACAAATTAATCGGAGATGAAATAATTAATTCGTAATTACTTTCTCTTAAGGATGTGGCCCATGGGTGCAATACGGTGATGTTGAAATTTATCTTATTGTTTTGTCCTGACTGCTGATGCTGCTTGATGTTCCATACATTGTCCTGATGCTCCCCAATGTTCCCTGATTCTCCCCCCAATGCTGCCCGATCCTCCCCAACCGTTTCTGATGCCCCCCAATGCTCTCTGAGAGTCCCCGATGCTCGCCGATACTTTTCGATGCTCTCCAATTGTCCCAGATGCTCTCCAAGCACCCCCGATGCTCTCCGATTGTCCCCGTGCTCTCGAAGCATCCCCAATGCTCTCCGATTGTCCCCATACTCTCCAAGCATCCCCAATGTTCTCTGAATGTCCCAGATGCTCTCTGAGCGTCTCCGATGCTTTCTGATTGTCCCACATGCTCTCTGAGCGTCCCCAATGCTCTCCGATTGTCCCACATGCTCCCTGAGCATCCCCAATGCTCTCCAAATGTCCCAGATACTTTCTGAGCGTCCCCGATGCTCTCCGATTTTCCCCCCGATGCTCTCTGATCGTCCCCGATAGATGCTCCCCCGATGCTCTCCGATTGGTCTCGATGCTCTCTGATCGTCCTTGATGCTCCCAAAAGCGTCCTGGACGCTCCCAGCGTCCTCAATAGCAATGTCCCTGATTTTAGAAAAATTCTTGAGGGAAGCTTTATTTTCAGGACATGGTCAAGTTTCCCATTCTCTTAATTTCAAACTGGCCTTGATTGCTGAACAATGTAATTACTACAAAGTCATGATACATCAAATTTGTTTTTATCCACGTTATTTCAGATTGGTGACGTCATCCTGTCCCTTAAGACGTGGGATTACGTCAGACACTTTCAGATTAAGATTAATCCCAACTGCAACTTCGTGTTTGGTGATACCCAGTTTGAGGAGCTTCCTGATTTGGTACACCATTATACAGTGCACAAATTGTGCTATGCTGACGGGGCGAATGGACCCACTCGGGTCATGTATCTTGGGACACCCCTAAAACGGAAAAAGGAATTCAAAATGTTTTGATATAGACTCAGCACTGCTGGAACTTGACAGTCGGACAATATGGTGACTTGGAAGTTAGCTTCAGAGTCACAGGAGAGGGATTCTGAATCAAAACGCGATTCCATTATACATTATGATTAAATTATCTAAACGAATACAGCATGGACTTTTTTGTTTAGCAAGACAACAACATGAGCTGAGACCAAAGTTCACATGGCTCCAGTACATATTATTAGCACTGACGTTAGCCCGTATCTACTGATAACTACTATCGCTGCTAGCAGATTCACGTCAAACACATACCCATATTGGTTCTGTAACCCTGTCACTTGTATTATCATCTGTATCTCACACCAGCATTTCTGATAGATATTTCTTTAACGTGTTTATTGGGTTAATCTAATACAAGTACAAGCCATAAATTATACCTAGTAGCTGCGAATTGCAGATACTACACTAGGGCCCCTATCTTTTTTACACTATGGCCCCTATCTTGTTATCTTTGTCTGCATTGTCACTGGCATTTATTTGAGCTACACAAAGGTTGGTTCCTAGAATTAAACTACAGTGCCAACTAGAAGCATTCGGTATGGACCCCACTTTAGATAATCAGTGTAAATATAACCACTTGTGTTAATTTAACTCCCTATCTTATTTGCACTTCAGTTCAACTCACTAAGTTATCTTTTGCAATCTTGATTATTACGGTTCTTGAAAATTCGAGCTCGTTTCACAGTTTTTCAAGTAAGCTTCAAATTTTAATAAAAATGAGTTTCTACCCTAAATGTAGTCTGTATGTTTTTATAAATGATATTAGGGAAGATTCACCCAAAGACGGACATAAACCTTGAGGCGGACACCTTTAGGCCTATATCTAAAATGCATGCATATAGTCTATGTATATGTGTGAATAGGGAAGTGAAATTGAAGTGTCTGCTTAACAATGAACATAACATCAACTGATGAAGAACGCACAATAATTCAAACCTTAGTAATACTACCTCAAAGTGACCCTGTTATGCATGGGGAGCTGGTGCATAATTTGTAGATTACATTGGGACCACGTGTCGGACATGACTGCTATCAAGGGTATCATGTTATATTGTGAGAATTAATGATAAATAGGCTCTCTATATAAGACATAGGCAATAAGACATATATTATGGATTCTATTATATAGAAAAAAAGTCAGAGATAACTACGAGGAATGCATAATTATGTTATAAATCCCTTTCAAAAAGGTGCTCCAATTTCACCTGAAGTCTGACACCAATGTATACATGGGTTTCTTAATTCTCCAGATCTTCATTTTGAATAGGTTTATTGATCATAAATCATGTAAAGGTAGGACACATTCTTCAAACATGGTCAGTAAAGAAATATGTACAGGAAATAAGAAATTTACAATTAAATATTTTCATAACTAGAATTATAAAGTAATACGATCTATGCCTTCAATACAGGATCTATTGAACATAATCAGTTTTATCTGGTGTTCTATAAAAAAGTAAGCATATGTTTCCTATCACAATATATTACATATCTTTGATGGGATTTATACCCCTAGGCCGGAACTATTGGGCCACTGCAGGCCCAATTAATTAGGTACTGCACCTTTCATTTCCTTACAAAAAACAATATCAAAGTGTCCGACTTCAGATGAAATTAGCCTTTCTGATTTCCAGTGTGAGTGAGAATTTATAGGCAAAAAGTATGTACTTTATAACCGTTTTGTTATACATTGGTCATATAGTACCAACCCCCCCCCCCACCCCACCCATAGGTGTGTCATAATCGATTGTAGGTGTGATAGGGCTTTGTCTATATCCAATAGAAATCGGGTTGTTTTGGCAGTGACAATGGCACAAGCCGGAGCACAAGTGGACACACTCACGTGGGCGTTTCAACAAGAACATTCCTTCCAATCTTAAAATCGCCAATCTTAAAAACGTTTTACAGATTGTAACATTTATTTCAGATTATGACAAAATGTCGGCTGACCCTATCACTACATCACAACCAATCAGATCGCACCATGCGTTTCTATATTATGGAAAAGGAAAAGAACGAAGGGATAAAGAAAAAGAAAAAAAGAAAGGGTGTTGGGGGGTAGAACCCCCGACTTATATAAACTACACGCACCTGAATAGGCCTATATAATGTTTGCACGAAATAGCCTACATGCTATCTCTCTCAAACTCTGGATAACTCTCGTGAAACGCATTCTCACTGACAGGGACTGGCGTTGTATTGTCCTGTATTGGTACAATGCTACAGTCTTAGTCTTAGCAAGTTAGTGGCGCCATCTTACGGGAATGACAAGCACCAATAATCTTAAAATAATCTCAAAAGATAGCATATTTAAGATTGTAGCGTTTTTAAGATTGGTTCTATTATGATTGGACAGATTTTCTTGTTGACGCTCCCATTTGAGTATGTCCCGACGAGCGTGACAATGAGCTTCTGAAAGTGGTGAATCTACCCTATAATCATGTAAATATCATATTCAATCACCTTGTTTTCCTTTAATATGGGAACCACTAGGGAGTTCTTCTCATGCTTAAGGCAACATATTCCTTGAGATGCACTGACTCTGGGACCTGCTGGCGAGGCCGACAAAGGGCTTCCTTAATGAACTCATGGGGTGCAGCTGGACTAGATACCCAATGTCTTTGACAAATTAGCAGGGCTATAAACTGTGGGGAGGGGTTGGTGCTATCTTCAAGGAATCCTACTATGGCACAGGGGCGGATCCAGAGGGGGGGTTCTGGGGGTCAGGACCCCCCCCTTTTGGAAAAAAAAATTAAAAAGATTAATGATAATTTGATCCGCCGCGACACTTTTCGGTACTTTGGTGTTTGGTGGACCCCCCCCCCCCCCTTTTCAAATTCCTGGGTCCGCCCCTGTGTGGGTTGTAAAACTAGTGGTAAATTTGAAAACAGTAGGATGCAAAGTTTATTGATAATGCCAGTAAATGACACTTAGTGTAGGTGTTGTCTACATTTTAATTGATATTATCAAGGTGGACCATAATGACTGCACAGTTGGGATCCTCGCCAGCAGGTCCCAGATTCACTACATTCATGCATCGTGTTGAAACTATACGAGAGTGGTAGGCGTGGCGCATTAGTTAATTGCCCATTAAAGCCTATTTACGCTCATTAAAGCCTATTGGCTGCCATTAAAGGCCAAAACGTTGGTACATCTACAGCAATATTTAGAGTGGAGCCGGGACGGGTACTCAGCTCTATATTATTATATTTAGGGCGGATGGGGGGTTAAAGGGTTAATAAGCTCTCATAAATGTTAATACGGCGAGCTCTGTATAGATGCATTTGTTCCAGATTTTAACAGGACATTAATTACATGGTGCATAGCTATTTGAATGCATTTGGAGGAGACTAGACTTTGGCCCAGATATAGCAAAGTTGATAGTGATTTTTGCAATTATGGGTAGATTAAATTGTATACAATATGTATACAATATGGACGTTTGGCCGACATCTTTTTTATGATAACCTGAAGTGCCCTTAAGATTTATTTTCAACTTATAATGCTGGTACATACTCCTTCTGTATTTTGAAAACTATTGTCACAGGCGACATTTCCCTCCCCTGCCCTTTCCAAAAAGCCCGTAATCAAAGTAACTAGAATAAAACGGCCTCATAACACGTAAGTACCAATTTATTTCATGTCTAATTTCTTTTCAGATAGTGTGTGTGCACTACATGATTGATTGATTGATTGATTTTTATTTAGCAAATATATCATGGATATTAAAAGCGTTTCATTATCGCCAAGTAGGTGGATCTGTCACAGCAGGCTAGTCATGTCGGCATATACTCTGCCACAAAACATATATATATTATATAGAGGACTGATTGCTCCATTAATGTCTCTATTGACGTTGGGTAAGCTAATAAATTACAAAGATTCTTAACTTTTCAACCTTCAATTTATCTAACTGTACGTCCTCAATCAAATGTACTTGTGCACTTACTGAAACAAGATAATTATTGATGTTAGTGATCAGGATGTCAGTGAATCTGTAGCTTGCTGTCAGCCTGCATTTGTTATTTCCAACATGAATGGGGATGTTTTTTTGCACTTGGTAAAGAGTGAGATTTTGTTGGGCAATTTTCAGGACCAATACCCAGGCAAATATCAGCGTCAGCCTGATGCTGGCTTTGTCGCCAAAAGCACTTACATACCAAAGTCAAACCCTTCACTAATAGTCGATCAGGCTATGCTGGACCTTCATTTAGAGCCTTGATTCACCCAAAATGGCTCAAGAGTCTAGCTATGCTGGATCCTCATGCCCGAGTCTGGCAATGCTGGACTCTGGGGAGAGTCTCTTTCAGCCTGCAAGAGTCCAACATTGTCAGACTCTGGCATGAGGATCCAGCATGGCCAGACTCTCAAGCAATTTTGCAATAGTCCAGCCTGTCATTGAAGGTACAGCATAGCCTGACCCTAACTAGAATGGTCCTTGACCCATCTATTATAGTCCAGCATTGCCTGACCCTTGTATGAGAGTGCCATTGGCGACATGGGGTGACGCTGATATTTGCCTGGTTGATGATGGATCCGAGACAGCTGTCAATTACAGAATAGAATTCTCTTCTTGACAGTTTAATCTGTGATGTCTACCTGTGATTGGTTAATCTCTTGTGGCCTGTGCAAACTCTTGATAGAGAAATATATTCCGGCCGTCACAGTTCGAAATATCAATAAGGGGATTAATTTCGACTATTGACAATAGCTAGCCCATCATGATCTTGGTATGAAGAGTTCACACTGTCGGTAGTTGAAAACTTTTCTCTTATTATAAATAGTTTAAACAGTCAATAGCTGTAAATTACACCGTTATTGTCAGGTCTTAACTGAACAGTCAATACTGGGAATCTGTTCTCCAAAACCAACTTCGACACCAATACCGATTTTAACATCAATTTAAGTCGATTTTGACTCAAATATCGATTTTGGTCCACTATCGACAGTTTGCTTGAGGAGCTTTTGCAAACAGGAATCTTTTTTACTATTGGCGATAGCATTTTTGTTAGACTTATTATTCTGTTGTGGCGTTCATAGTTATACAACTGAATATATATGTAATTTGATATTATTCCTTCAAACAATACTTAAAAATGTCCAGAGACAGTATCTCTCGAAAATGTACCTCTCGAGAAAGCATGCGCTGTTTACGTGAAATTGACATGGGAGATTCTCAGGAATAGTTAAAGTTCCACAAGTGACAATGCTGAATGATGATGTGAATTTCCTGAGTTTTACTCAGGCAAATAACAAGAAATTCCTGAGAATATGACACAGGAAAATGTCCCGTGTACCTCCATATTTTTTCCTTCCACTTACATTCACATAAATTTGTTGTAGGGATCACGAGTCACCTAGGCAAATATCAGCGTCAGCCAATGTTGCCAATAGCACTCTCATACAAGAGTCAGGCGCTGCTGGGCTATAACAAATGGGCCAATGGCCATTCTAGTGAGGGTCAGGCTATGTTGGACTTTCATCTAGAGCCTCTACTGCTGGATCCTCATGCTAGAGTCTGACAATGCTGGACTCTTGCAGGCTGAAAGAGACTCTTCCCAGAGTCCAGCATTGTCAGACTCATCAGCATAGTCTGACCCTCACTAGAATGGCCCTTGACCCATCTATTATAGTCCAGCAGTGGTTGACTTTGGCATATGAGTGCTTTATGTGACAATTAAGGCCAGCATCAGGCTGACGCTGATATTTGCCTGGGTGATGACACAAGTCATGACACAAGAATATCTTGAGTTCCCCTCGAGATCTTGTTTGAGAATGAAAATATATAGACATAAAATGTCGCCATCAGTGTGTACCTTACTTATTATAGGATGGGTTACTGGGATTTGTCCTATACATTAAAGGTATACAGATTATTCTAATTGAACGCAAGTCCATTTTATAGACATTATGTGAACATATTCTTTATTTATTTTCCATATTACATATCAATGAATCTTTGTGACATGAGGTGATAGCATTTCTTAAACATCAGGTTATGCTAAGACCAATATGTTGTGTACTGATGTACATTGTATGTAACTGCAGGATACTTTTGAATTATTAATTAAGTTGTCCAGCGTGACATGACTACTTACATTTGATTGCTTTAATATCACAGATAACCTCTAGAAAGGAAGAATCTACGGTATGGGTTTATCCATGAAGCATGGATGTAGCCCTAATGTCACCAGTGATGCATTCGTGTATCACAGCGACAAAAGGGGCTCTTGTGTACATACATTTTTTGGTCTACGTCCACTTTTGGTCTACGTGCACTCATTTTTTGGTCTACGTCCACATGATTTGAGCTTGTACTTAAACGTGCTTTAATATGCCAAGGTCCCATATAAACAAACTTTCATAAGCAGCCCATATGTTAGTCTTGCGTCATCTTAGAAAAATTGGGCTGGTTATAGACCCAATCCTCCGTTAAAGTGTCATGATCACCGAGGGTATCCCACTCACAATTCTAGTACTGCTCTAGTCTACTATGTGGATACGTGCGAGTGGTGATATGCCCCCTTAAAATTTCTTCCAGGAAAATGCTGAACTCAGAATTGTCTAGATACTCCTTTGCCTTGGGGGAGCTTCGGATAACATGTTGCGTACACTCCGTTTAAAAGGAAAAATGAACATAGCCCTGGTTAATGCACTCAACATTTCATACATCATACTTACCTCTGAGGGATTGGCATGCTACCTGAAAGCTGCCCCTGTGAACAGACTAAATTAATACATCAAAAGACATAGTCCATTAAAGCACTGTGCCAACCTCAAAGAGTTAATAGACTCGGTTATAATGTGACCATGCTGACAAGGGGTATACACAATTACATAACTTGTATCAAACCAGTATGCTGCCCTTAGAGGACTAAGTAGTAGACAAACTATATATATATATATATATATATATATATATATATATATATATATATATATATATATATATATGCAAGAACGTTATATATAATGTATACATATGTAACCCTTGCTGCAGTGTCTGTGTACTAGGATGCGGCGGCTGGGTCGGTGAGCACCTCCAAGGAGTAGAAGAGCTTCTTACTGGTCACCCAGCTGAAGCTGTTGTCGAACCGCACCACATCTACAACACCAACATGCAGGCACTGTCAGAAGTTAGTGTAGCTGCATAGTGAGATAAACTGTAGATCTACAGTATAAAAGGGCTTAGATTTGGTTTCCAGTATTACATACTGTTCAGCTACACTCACCGACTGTAAAACACAGGAGGTTGTGGGTGCTTATTCTCCACTTGTGGAATATGTATTACTATTGCAATGTGGCAGACCTAGACCTACTAAAACCAAAGAATTATGTAAATGTAGGTAGATTTAAATTTTGAATTAGTTAGAAGGACAAAGGAAAAAGGAGAAAAATAATTGTTGCCCAGCTAGGGGTTTGAACTACTGGAAACCAAACTATATCCTTTTATACTGTGAGGCTACACCACCTACTCCTAACAGTGCAGGCACTGGGTAGGACAGTGACAAACTAGGGAACATGCATACAGATAGTCAGGCAGCAAAGAAGATGTAAGAAGATAAGAAAGAATGAGATATGGGCAGGTAAGTAGTTACCCAGCTAGCACCTTATGTAAAAAGCATGTCTTTTACTGGTCATATTCACGTTAATACGTGAAAATGACCTCATCACATCATCTTGAGGGAGTAAATCCTTTTACATAGTAATTTGACAGGAAACTAACATATTATTTACATCTAAATGGCAATGTGAAAGAGACATTAGTTATTTGATATCAACTGTATGTTTGAATGTGGTAATTCTTTTATGTAATGAGTGGTTAAATCTTGATTAGAATATTACATCTTTTTTTGGAGAAATTATACACATAATACATTCATGTCAAATTCATGCCTTAAGGTGAATGCTAAAATAATGTGATAGATTTGGCACCAACATTACGTATACTTTACATATGTTGTACATCTTTAGCTGGTCAGATTATGATGTCTATAACACATCTGTACTTTACCTCTCAAGTAGTTCACAATTTTGACACAAGATGTCTCCCTTAACCGATATCAATAGAATTCAATCTACATTGGCAATAGTTTGACCATAAATGAGTATTTATTCAACACAATTAATTTACATAGAAGATGAAACTTGAATAACTTTTTCTCTGGAATGTATGATCTGTTATTTTTATTTCTATAGAACACTTATTAATCGAAAAACCAGGATATTAGTACGAGCACACCTTTTCTGTGGTTGCTAAATCTATTCAAATCCCATAGACTGACCATAAGCTGACATCACATCTTGGCCTCTGTGCTAGGATCAATGTGCTAAATCACTGCAGGAATATTGGTGATGTCTAGAGGCAAAATGTGCTGATTAAATCAATTGCCTTAGATGTTACCTACTTCTAGTCCTACTCTGGGTATAGGGTAGACGTTAGATACATGTCTTTTCATGATGTCTAAAATGTGTCTGCATCTGGTATCTTATTTATGATATAAATGTTACCACACAATTAAAATGATTTTGGAATATACCAACCTCACACAATGTTATAATCATTCCATTTACTAACATCTTTACATCGCATCTTTCTGATGTCCTTCAAATATTTCAAAGCAGGTCATACTAATATCATTATGTTACATTGAAAAGATGTCAGAAGAGTGAGGTCTAAACCATTTGCATAAAAGACGTCATGAGGCCAAGAATACGACGTTACCAAATGTAGTAAATATCTGTTGAGAAAAGATGTAGAGATGACGTGATTTACTACGAGTTTTGCTAGCTGGGTAGGGAGAAGAGAGGGAGATGACGATGGACAGTCAGTGGAACAAGAACCCGCAGAGGAGATGGGTGCAGGCAGATAGTCACTAGAAATGGACACAAGGCTAATGGCTATAGTCTGACATGAGGAAGGATGGCGAGATAGTCAGACAGGAGGGAGAATGAAGGATGGAGGCAGAGAGGCGAAGAGGGCGGTGAGAGACAGAGACAGAGAGTCAGACAGACAGGAGAATGAAGGAATGAGGCAGAGAGTCAAAGAGGGTATTGAGGGACAGAGACAGAGAGTCAGACAGACAAGAGAATGAAGGAATGAGGCAGAGAGGTAAAGAGGGCAGTGAGAGACAGAGACAGAGAGTCAGACAGACAGGAGAATGAAGGATGGGGCAAAGAGGCAAAGAGGGCATTGAGGGCAGAGACAGAGAGTCAGACAGACAGGAGAATGAAGGAATGAGGCAGAGAGGTAAAGAGGGCAGTGAGAGACAGAGACAGAGAGTCAAACAGACAGGAGAATGAAGGATGGAGGCAGAGAGTCAAAGAGGGCAGTGAGGGACAGAGACAGAGAGTCAGACAGACAGGAGAATGAAGGAATGAGGTAGAGAGGCAAAGAGGGCAGTGAGAGACAGAGACAGAGAGTCAGACAGACAGAAGAATGAAGGATGGGGCAGAGAGGCAAAGAGGGCAGCGAGAGACAGAGACAGAGAGTCAGACAGACAGGAGAATGAAGGATGGGGCAGAGAGGCAAAGAGGGCAGTGAGGGACAGAGACAGAGAGTCAGACAGACAGGAGAATGAGAATTTCAGTGAAGCAAAATGATTACATAGAGAATACATATATCCATCTACGTTCATACACGTAGATGTATTGTAATAGGGTGGATATTGTGGTTATGAGTATAATGTATAGAAATATAATCCATATTCAATGTTTAACATAAACTGCACATGGCTGTACTAGCTACTACTTACAGGTGCCGGGGCTGGGTACAAGCACGGTGCCTGACTCGGGTATCTTGTGAGAGTTAACACGCCGGTACCCGACCACCACACCCTGCCCCTCCTTCTTCCTCCCCGACCCCGCCACACTGATGCCGAACCCAAGGTCATGCTCCGCCGTCAGGAACTGCCAGCTGCGTATAGAAAATGAACTTTAGGATCTCATTTACTAAGTGCAATTGAAGGGCTTGACTAAGGTGTTTTTTGGGCAGCTTATTGATGAGCACCTTACTAGTGCATTATTTGAGGAGCAAGCCTCTGTTCATCGGGCCTTAAACCTTGTGTTGAGCTAACTTGGCTTAAATTTGTTGGGTCGGTAGGTCGATTCTTTTTACCATGTTATTTAGCAAAAAATTGATTTAGTCTAGTAAAAGAGAAAGAAAAGTGAAAATTTTTGGTAAAAATTTCAAAAGATTAGGCTCGACCCCAAAAACGTAGGGTCGTGCTACCCTAACACACGCTTTTCGTTTACCTTATTCAAGGCTAGAAGAGGGTGTGATGCATGTTCTACATAGATAATTAACTATATGGAGACTGCTGTATGCAAAGGCTGTAACTGAGTCCTGCTGCCATTGTATTGTGTATGTATAGTGTATGTAAAGGTCTGACACTCCTAGTCCCCGGTCATCTATCCACTTGAGGCGGCAGCACTGTACATGGGATTGTAGGTAGACAGTGGCACCATCTAGTAGAAAGCTAGGAACTACAAATCTCTGTACTTCAGATGGTGCCACTGTCTACCTACAATCCCATGTACAGTGCTGCCGCCTTAAGTGGATAGATGACCGGGGACTAGGAGTGTCAGACCCTTACATACACTATACATACACAATACAATGGCAGCAGGACTCAGTTACAGCCTGAGGCTGTATGACTGCTGTAAGCATATCTGACCTGATGACTGAGTTTGGTACTTGTACATAGAGCTCCACCTTCAGACTGGACGCCCGTCCCACCACCGCCTCCACCATTTGGGACCGGTCAATCTGCGCATGCTCATCGTTGTGAAACGATTCTGGGATGGTACCTCCGAGCACAATCTGCAGAAACACTTTGTTGTATTACATCAATACAGCCACAACAGGAAAGACTCTTGCATCATATTGAGAAAACCAAAAGGAGGATAGAGCATGGTTTCCCAGGTTAGAGGGAGCTTTGTCTTGCACAGCTAAAAAAAACGTATTTAAGTCAAAATAACGTTTTTAACGTTATCATAACGTTTTGCCACACTGAGGAGCCATAGAGAAACGTTATAAAACGTTGTATAACTGTTTTCATTTGTTTACTGGGTGGGCGTCAGTGATTTTATTAATGAAAGATGTGTTCTGAGTAAAATATGGATTGATTTATATTACATTGGGGAATTCATTGCAAAGAAGCAGGTCATGATTTAACTGATAATTAGGAGGTTTTATATAATTATGGAGTGGATTGATATAACTTCTGTGGAGAAATAGATAGCACGTTCGCGTGATCCCTCAGGATTATTACACTCCTGGCTGGCATTATGCATGACTGCATCCCTGCATGGTGAGTATACTGGAATGCATGCATTATATCAAATGGTACAGCGCATTAAGGCACTATGCGGGTAAAGGTTAAATGCTACCTTTGATCTGCAGTAAATGTCTCCGTCCGGGTCAGTCTGAGTACCTCCCCAGTACACCGGCAGTTGGTCCGAATCAAGGACTTCCAACAATGTGTCTTTCCAATTGCCTTTAGAAACAATAATAATAATAATTGCAACATTTAGTTAATAGTTTTCCTTAGTGTTGTTGTAACCTAAGAATGTAGGGAATTTTCAAACTGTTGGAAAGGAAATATTTTTCCAAATCAGTGGCGTAGGAAAGGGGGCGCCAGGGCCCTCCTCCAATCACTGAGGAGGGGGCCTAAATATGTCTCTCACATAGGTTAACATGAGGGTAGAGGGGCCCCAATCAAAACTACTTTCTAAAGTGCTGATTCCACCAACGTGTCCAACGTGTCATCAGCACGCCAAAAATGTGACGGATCCGTCAGAATGGCTTCCACCAGTCCGTCCGTCGACGGATCCGTCAACGGACGGACCGGTGGAAGCAGGAAAATGGAAATCCGTCCGTCAACGGGTGACGAATCCGTCACCATTTTGGCGGATCCGTCAATTGACGGGAATATCTAAATTTTTTTATATTTCCGTCCCTTGACGGATCCGCCAAAATGTGGCGGATCCGTCACCCGTTGACGGACGGATTTCCATTTTTCTGCTTCCACCGGTCCGTCCGCAGATCACTTTTTTGGGTCCATATGACTGCTAATTTGGCTTCCACTAATCCGCCTGTCGACGGATCCGTCCGTCAACGGATCTGTCCATCGACGGATCTGTCAAAACAGGTAACTGATCTATCAAATAGGGACAGATCCATTGACGGACGGAACCAGTGGAAGCAGAAACTGGACGGATCCGTCCAAATCTGACCGATTTAACCAATCCGTTGACGGACGGAGAGAATGGGGAAGTTGACGGATTCGTCACGTCGCGTTGGTGGAATCAGCGCTTAATACAATCCCCATATAGGCATGTATATGTGCAACCATACTTGATAGCCGATGAATAATGTTGTTTGAAGTGTATGGGCCCCCGTGAGCCCCTCAATGGAGATTTGCTTCCTACGTCTCTGTCAATCCATTTCACTGTGCTCATAAATTTATGTTTCAACGCTGCGAATCTATGATACTCGCTGTCCATATGATAGCAGCGGTACAACACACCATCATTGTATACCCTTAACAATTGCAACATGTCTCACACTGGACTATAATGTCAAAGTTATAGATGACATTGATGCTATTCTTAATTACGGAGAATTACAACAGAGATCGTAAATATGATAACTCTAATAAACGACTGATGATGTACTCTATATACGCGTATTACTAGATATTTTACTCTAGTGTGATACTGGTCAGTGTTGGAATCTTTTTTTTTTTTTTTAATTGCGATAAAGGGTTATACACTCACGTCCAAGAATTTGAACCTTTCCCGTTGTCCGCTCGTGAAGAAATGGTTTCAATAGACTGTATGCAAGATGAAATAACTTTGGAGCTGGGAAGAGAGATAAGTTAAGGTACGGTAATATTTTTCATACCAAATATGTACTGTATGAAATACAGGGGTTTGCTCGATGGACTAACACTGTGTCTTTATCGACTGCTATACATATGTTATTTACTGGGGAACTTAAATCGAAGGATTGAAGAGCCAAGCAGAAAGGATGCTGTAATAGTTAGTGTAGATCCACAGCATAATCTACTGTAGAATGGATTTACAGCAGAACCTACTGTAGACGGCAGGAGTGTAGTACGTGGTGGCAGGGTATACTATTGAGATCTATGAAACCTTGTTACAGGTTAGATATATAAGAAATGTAAAGACTACCTTTAATAACAAAGCATGTTTTTAGAAGTTCGGGGTAGTTGCTTTCTGTGGCGCTGAACATCTCAGCTACCAAATCAATACCTGTTGTAAAAGACACACATCAGAGTGGTGAGTTAATCCTAACAGTAGCTTCAATTCAATTCTAAAAATTCTTTATTCTACATTAACGGCACAATGCATGTTGATTACCATACTAAGGATTATTACCGTACAACCATTGAGCGTACATAGTGCTCTATATACTCATTGGTATAACACACATGTCTCTATTGCCATTAATATAAAAACGGTTTGGCCATATTCTCTAACTCACTAATTTGGTTGTTATAGTGCATGAATGCAGCCCCGATGAGTAAGTAAACACTCCTGCATTCAGACAACAGGCCAGTTACTCAGGATAGTTCCAGTCCTCAAGGGTCGGGACGATGCACCAATGCAACACCTGCGAGTTACTCGCCAGCACTGCGTGACAGCGTCATGCTGACAAATTTACATAAAGCTTTTAGGCACCATGTGGTACTAGTACTCAAAGGGGTATAAGGTCAAACAAAAAAAAGTTGTGCTCCGGTAACCTAACCGACCTTATCATTTTTGCCCAACCCTAATCTTTTTAGATTTCTTTATTTTATACTTTTCCTGATGTAGGTTATCATCAAAGGGTATAGGACCTTCAGCTATCCTAATTGTCATCCTCTGACAGATTAGAAGGGAGGAAATCCTTTGCACGGCAGAAACTGAACTAATACCCAGGTAGCAAGGGTATATTGGGCTAATGTCGGCATTGAATTATCGACTCCATCGCAATCGTAATACTAACCATGACCCATTGTAGGTAATGCATACATTGGTTCAACATACAAATTACAATGATGGCCCACCCTTGGCAAGTACTCATTTGAAATGTTATGCTGGTCAAATATTGAATTCTGATAATGGCCCATGGCTGGGTTGACTGCTGGCCCGGAGCTGGTCCGTGCTTGATATTGCTGATATTGACCCAGTGTTGACCCAGTGTTGGGACATTTCAGGGCCATCATATTATTTCTGATGTTGGGCCAACATCAATTTTTATGATACTGGTCCAATATTGGCTGTGCCAATCTCCACCAGGGGGATTCAATGTTGCCTAAAGAGTTTCTGACAGATTGGCTCCTACTTTGCCATCATATTGTGATATAAATGTGCTCTACATGTTTAAAAGTCAGAGGAAGTTCGTGAATGTAATTCAGTATCTTAAAGTGCCATTTACTGCATAACACCACTGAGAATTTGTAAAAAGTAACTTTAAGACCCCTCATTTGTGCATGGGTAATGAAGTTAGATAAGTCCTAAATGATAGTAATACAGTTTGCATGATGTCTAACCATTTTGGGATTGAGATTAAGATGGATTGAAAAGACAGAAATGGCTTTTCTAAACTGATGATACTTGACAGTTATGTCTTAAGTATGCTTGCACATTCAATTATACAAAAAAAATAGTATTGTTCTATATTAGTGATTGTTGCATTGGTCTCATATTGAAAAGTCTATATTGGAGCGATATATATATTACAAGGTTGCCCCGATGTTAAATTTCTAACCATTGATTATAATTGGCCCACCATTGGGGCAACATCAAATCAATGTCACTTTCTGCGATCATGGGCCATTACTGGGCCAGCAGTCAAACCAGCAGTGGGCTAATGTCAAAATGACAATATTGGCCCATTTCTTAGTGGTATATTGGCCCAATCATGGCCCAATGTACTTATGTTACCTGGGTAATGCCCTATTAGGCAGATATTCTACACTATATTAAATAACCACTTTAAAAAATGCGATGCTCCCATACAACTCATCTCAAGACCCTAAAAATAAATCCTAAAAAAAGAAAAGAAAATCGACCGACCTACCATAGTATTTTGGCCATGTCACCGCAACACAGGTTATGTTTTTGTTTGACCTAATGAGGTTAACATTAGCTTTAAATCAGAACAATGACATTCCAGACAGTTACCAGGTTTCCACATCTGTTTGAGGCCGAAGTTTTCAAAGTCGTAGATGACGACGGAACCACCTGGATGTTTCCCTCTCTGAAATATAATACTAAACATTTAATTCTAGTCGCAGTTTTTAACCCTTTTTGACTAAGCAGTGGTTTACTGGGCTATGCCCTTGGTCATCACGATTCATGAATGTAGCCCCTATAATCACTGATAATGGGTTTACTCGCATTAGCCCTGTATAACCCTGAATACATATCTATACCTTTCCGGAAATGTATATAAAATTGCTAGCAGAGTCCTCACAGTATTCCTCGTTTTTTTTAACAACTTGGGGTTGGTTGTCTAAGGTGGGGAGGGGGAGCAAACGAGTTTTGGTGTAGGGTGTAAAAATACTACCTGGGTGCCGATTCATAAGTTTATATAACTTCCTCCGCTGTCTTATCGGCAAAAGTCGTACCATTAAAGTGATCCTCTGTGTCATGCCTCCTTCCAGAAATCTGTCTAGAGGCTCTATTTTCCTAAGTTAAAGGTCTAGAGTTATCAAAATGGGCTAAGAAGAAGCAGAATTTTGTTTTACTCCTTCTGTGGACTTGATATGGCAAAATTCTGCTGTAACAGCTTTCCGAGTAATGATAGGTAGAGAAAAGTCTAACATTTCAGAAAACTTTTGTCACGGTTTCCATGGCAATCAGTGACATGATTTTGGAAATATGGGAGTGACAATGCCACATTCAGATACCCTTATCTTAGCTTTAACCTGATACGTGAATCACTATTGTAGGTAAAGGGGCTGCGAAATTACCAATGACTCAAAACATACAGGAAATTTTAAGTTTGGGTCCCATAAGTGGTAGGTAGATCTGAAGAAATGAAATTTGTCAGTTGTTACCTAACTAACCAATCGACTCCCTGGATTCAGTCGATAGGATGGGCATTACACAATATCTAGGGCATGCACGAACGAAATATTTTCGACCCGCCCTATTATCGGAAAAAAATCTTCTCTCTAGGTAGGTCCAGGTATTACACAAAAGACCATTTGTTAGTGTACCTTAGATTTATGATTACAACTTACCTTTTGTCTTTCTTTCTGAACTAAATGCTCACACATTTCCAGCTTGTAGAATCTATCCTGTAACATATCTTTCACTCGCGCAGATGCAAATAATCCTGAAATTGGAGTTATTGCTTGAAAATAATTGGCTGCCTATAAATACCATGTATCGTAACTGTATTCTTTAGAATAGCACGAATACTTATAGACCTATAGATCGTGCACCATGCATCCAAGTGTGTATGGGCCTATTTTAATATTTTGCCACTCCGGAACAACACCTTTAAAAAAGGCTATTGAGATTTATAGATATCTGAGACAAAGGAGATGAAATTGATTAATCAAATTAGATAACATTTCATGTCTGATTTTTGTGTAAATACGGTAGAAAACTCGAGAGTGTGTCTCCTATTTAAATTGAGATTGTTCTTATGTAAACGCTAATTGTCAACTTGAGAATATTGTAGTAGTTATGTCTAAGTTAAGAAATGAAGGCTAGGAATTGTGTAAGATATATAATTATGTTAACGGTCTGCCAGTGTGCAGGATATCTCATGTGTAAATATACGCTACTTTGAAACCAATCTCATGTTGACTATTATATCAACTACATTGTAATCCTGATTGGATACGACTCCTTTTTCTCCAAGGCTGAAGTTGGCCTAATATTACACTTGAAAATGATGTACTTTGAGGTCTGTAATGAATAATATCAAAACTCAAACTCAACATTTAATTAACTTTCTAAGAGTGAATAAGATAGTGAAATCTACAACAATTGGGAAATCTCTTTAATCTAAGTAGGGCCTAATGTGCACTGAGGGATACTAAATATTAAATATCCCTCTTAGGTCGTTCACTGATATAATGTAGAAAGATGAGCTAGGGTAGCAGCCATTCCGATGGTTATATAGAGGAAAAGAGGATAAACATGAACAATGTTATGCTATTCCAATTGAGCCATCCTTCAATGGACCTCTCTACAGAAAGACTGACAAAGAGAGTCAAAGGGGTCAAAAGGGTCAAAATACCCCTCAGCCCCCCCTACTTTGAAACTGCTTACCAAGCCCCGGCCTGAGTCTGTGAAGAAAGTCATAAGAGCCAGGGCCCACCTAAGGGGGTCACATAACTACCTTTCTAAGAGGATTTAGGTACTAACTCCCTCTATCAAGAGTCAGAAAGAGGGTCAGAAAAGGGCGCCATTCTAGAGGCAAGTCACACTCCGGCCCTTAGTCTGTAGTGGCCATCCCAGGTTAGTCATCTATAGGTACACTGGTTAGGCATGACCAAGTGCTATACAAAGGAAACTGAGGCAAAAACAACACATATTTGACTAATGCCTTCTAGATGGGCAAAAGAAGTTCACCTGTTTTGAGCAAAACACTTCAATCCATCTAGGATAGGGGTGAAAAAAATTGTGAAATCTCACCGCCCCCGTTGTTTTTTGTTTTTTTTGTTAAAAAATTAGCACTCCCTAAGTACACAAATACATTATTGTATGACGGCTTCCCATACGCCCCATGCCAAACCTCTTCTGGGCGTCTGGCTTTATAATTCTTAAATTGGCTAGTTTTCATCTTAAATTGGGGAGAGGTTTTTGTTTAAATTGCCACCATTGCTCTATGATCATGTGACCATTGTTCTGGCTTCTGATTGGGCTAGAGCACAAAAAAGCGTTCCTTCGTTTTTAATTCTTACAGAGGATCATATGCCAATAACGTTAGCATATGTAATAAAGATATAATACCTTTCAAGTCGAGGTTTCCCAGGCACTCTATCCACACGGGGGATCCCACCCTGTCGGTGCCGCAGAAACCCCCAGGTACGTACAGCCTCAGCACCTCAGGGGGCGTCCACACGGTCAGGATCTGGTCCATGTCGTGCAGCCTCCGCCACTCCATACTCTGAGAAGGTAAAAAAAAAGTTGGTTTTCAAGCATTGGCTATCAAAAAATCGGCTGCCGACCCCCTTCTTTTCTTTCATTTTCTTTTTGCTACATCCAGGTTTTAATGGTTTGTATATCGTACAACTATTGAGGATTTTAGAACAAAAGCCCCTAAAACTGGGTCAAAAACTTAACTGAACAACGTTACTGAATGAGCCGCTCAGAAGTGATGAGTAGCAAGCCAGTCCTGGCCAATTTGGTTTTAGCTCGGATTGGCTGTTTGAAGTTGGGCAAAACTGAGCTAGGTTTCATGTTGGGCAGATGGCGCTTGGCTGAAGTGTGGCCCTGACCAGGCTGCTCGATTTGGGCTCAGATCAGTTTCAAAGTGGGCCGCTCGATTTGGGCTCAAATCTGTTTCAAAGCGGGCTTCCCGTTTTGGGCTCATGTTGGGCAGATGGCTGGGCTTAAGTGTGGCCCCGATCTGACTCCCGATCTGATCGAGCCCCCGATTTAGACAACAGCAGCACCAACTGAACAGCACTCTTAACTTTGTCTAATGGGACAATACAATACCTCACTGGTCAACATAGGCCCTAGTTAGCTATTCGGCTTTTCTGATATTTCAAGAAGAAAAAAAAGAAAAAAGAAAATGGGGGTGCAGGGGCGGAGCCCCCGATTTATACAACAGCAGTAGGCCTACCAACTAAACAGCACTCTTTACATTGTCTAATGGGACAATCCCTCACCAACATGGGCCCTAGTTACCAGGCTCTAACACATGTGGCTCTGTGGTCCTGCTGCTAGCATACAGGGTACTTCTTGTTGGGATTGGGACCTATTGGGTTTGAACCCCTCAACATTTTTACATAACATTACTCATTAAGCTAAAAAGGCAGAAGCACTACATATACTATTGGCTGTTTAGTATCATTGCATGAGTCCCGATGGAGCAGTCTGTTAGCTGTTTGGCTCAATGTTCTGGGGTTGTGGGTACGGATCCTGTTAGTCATCCGCACTCTCAAAGAGAAAAAGAGTTCTTAAATATAACCACCTCCTAGGGGTGTATATATAATTATGCCTTGGGGTTGATTAGCAAGCCCTAGGACATTAAATTGTTATTCAACAAATACAAGAAAAGTTTGGGGAAAGATTGAATAGATTCTAAAAACCCATAATTATCAGGTGGTGCTGTGGCACCGTATTGGTCAGCCCGTCTAAAACCCAGTGCAAGCCCAAAGTGGGCAGCCTGTCCAAAACCCAATCTGAGCCCGCTTCAGCCCTAAGGGGATCCTGGATAGAATAACTAGAGGATGGGGACATTATCCTTTACAACCAATGGCATCGTCTATCGCTGCTTGTTGGAAACTTTTTTTTCTGTTTATTTTGATTCGATAAAAATTGATGTGAGCAGCCATAATGAAAGAATATTTTGTGTGCCCCACCTAGGAGGATCGTTTCTGTATGTCTCTTGATATGTTAAACCTTAAACTATGCATATTTACTCACTGTAACATTGCCTCTGCCTTCTGGATGTCCCACGACCTTGCTGTGAAAAAGAAAACACATGGAGGCTCATTAAGAGGGATGTGTCAGACAAAAGATCAGTTCTGTGTTACAATTCATTATAGCATGCCTTTTAAGGGTTGTTCACAGTGCACTAACGCTGAACAAAGTAGAAATTAGCTCGGCAGCATCATGCTAACACTTTGGGAGAGCATGATGTATGAATGCGACACTGGTGAACTACTCACCAGTGTTAAGAATGGCTGTGCCTGTTGCCTTCTGGAAGCTATGATACTAGATGTGTAATGTGAGGTACATAATATTAAATGACTAAAGATAACACTAGGAGCAAAAAGTAAAGAATAGTAAGAGGCTCTCATGGCCCATTTCCGGCATAATCATACATTGGGTGTCCCACTGGCATGGTTAGGTATCCCTATGGGTCCTATAGCATTGTATAGCTGGTTGGATGGAAAAGTTGGATCGGTGTACTATACAGTTGAAATGGCAGACATACGTAAATCTGTTCCCATTTATCTAATATTTGCAATAAAGGAACCAGTGTAGATGCACAACTACCTTTCATTGAGCTGCATCATTTTTATGTTCAATTTTCCCCATTCCTGTAGCATAAACACCTCAAAAAATGAAAAATGTTTCCAATTAGATCAAGGTGCCAATACAAGTAGTATATGAAGTATGAGCATTGCCACAGGCAAAGTCTATTCACCTGATTAACTGTGAGAAACCTAGGATCTCATGCTTCAACACCATCCCTATGGGGCTGCCTTGTTACTAAGAGAGATACTACTTGTACATAAGCATAAGTGAGAAGTCTGGATCTCAACCTGGACACATGAAAAAGGGCCCAAAAGTGACTATTTTATGAAGTCAGCTGGGGCCATAGTGCAATGATATAATTATAAGGGTATGAATGCAAATTTATTCAGGACAAATCTTTGATATATAAGAAAATGAATGCAAGTTTATCCAGGAAAAAATTAGAATGATTAACCCCTGTGGGGCTAGCTTCTTTCTATGGGAAAAAGGGCCTCAAAATGACTATTTTATGAAGTCAGCCAGGGCCAAAGTGCGATGATACCCAGCATAGCACTATGCACGTATAAAACCCAGGAGGAGAGGAGTGGTTTCCCAGGCAGGAGTTGCTCGCCGTCCCCTCTAGGAGGCGCCAGCGGCGCCCTGGGAGTAGTTCCCCGACCCGCCGCATGACATCAGCGCCACCGTGACGTCATGCGGTCATGTCCCCTAGCAACATTCCTTTTGATGACGGTGCACTATAATAACCCACTCTGGAGTAACGGTCATCAGTTGACCACAGCAAGTTCCTCCAGTAGGGTCGTCACCCGAGTCTCCAAATATTTTAAATTTGTACGGGTCGTCAGCGGAGTTTTTGTTCGTCATGGCGCCTAGAAAGTCGCCAAAGAAGGCCGGTAAGAAGGCAGCGAAGGCGGGGGCGTGTCCAGATGTGGAAGAAGGGGGTGTGTTCAGCTCAGGAATTATTTTACAAGGGACTCAAGCAGCGCTAGCGGAGTCGGAGGGTCGTCTGGCGAGGGTCGAGGGTGGTTTTGATCGCCTTGCGAGGATGGTGTCGACCGTACAAGACCACCTCGAGAAGCTGACGGAGGCCAAGGAATCCGAGGGTCGTCATGCAAGTCCCGAGGGTCGTCTCCCGAGTGGCAGCGGTGCAGGGGCGACGAGCAGAGGCCGGAGACGGGCAAGACAGCCTTCGCCAACGTATGCCCGTGGAAGGTCGTCATCAGAGGATTCCTCCAGTAGCCAGGGTCGTCCGAGAGCTAGCAGTAAGCATGACTCAGCATTTCGTCAGAAGAATTTTGTTGAGAGGGGTACTAGGGTAGATTCCTTTGAAACCTTAATGCTTGTGTCGGTTAGAACCATGTTAATTCTTCTAAAACAAGGGGAGGAGGTTGACGGTCTGCTGTCACATATGGAGATGCTTTGTGAGAAGGCCATGACGAGGGTATATAGAGTAGGTTCCTTGGTGTCCTATGATAAAAGTGTTAGGGAGAGAGCAGACGTGGTTGGTTCTGATGCCCTTGGTACAGTATTGACCTCTGATGTTTTCAGGTTCTTCTCCTATGACAGCACTATAGTATCAGCGGCTAAGGTTGGTAACAAGTCTAGGCCCAAAGCTGATGGCTTAAAGGAGAAGAGACCTTGTTTCGCATTTAACAAAGGGAAATGTGACATTGCTGGCTGCAAGTATGCTCATAATTGTATTTTTTGCCGCAGCACCAGCCATGGGTCTATGACCTGCTCAACAGGCAAGGCTGATAAGTAGGATGGTTGGGGTAGACAGGTGGTTAGTGCCTTAAATGTTACCCCTGTTAATACCCACAATTTAGGTCCTGTAAAAAATTCTAGATTAAATCCAGCCGCTCCTGCGTTTATCCCTGACCCTATGGGGAAGGGTGCTGGTGTTCTAGATTCATATACAGGTATTTATGGCACTTATAGTGAGGGTAAAGGTACCGGTAGTATGGTTCCTCATTTTGACACTCTAGAAGTTTTTCCCCCGTGTGTTGCAGTTGGTACAGACAGTGATCTGAATCCTGAGTGTACCCCGTTCGTCCCTCGCCGGGCTACAGAGCAGGCGGTGGCGGCGGAGGTGTTAGTAGAAGAGGTGCCAGCAGTTGTCGCTTTGAATCAGGCGCCTCTGGCTATTGAGCCACTGTCCCCGGCCTTACCGGTGGACAGGGTTCTTTTATTTTCCATTGATGGTGTAGGTTCTATGCCTACGGTACATGTATATGACGATTGCCTTAGTGGCTCTTGCAACTGTATTCATTATATTGGTTCTGAAAAAGCTCAACTTAAGCCTTGCAGGTTTGCCCCATACATCTCTGGCAGTGCCAATGTGTGTGTGGGTAGGAAGGAAGAGGCTAAATTTATTTGGGAGGGGGTCCTCCAGGGCTTTGCTATTGTGGATGAGGGGTGTGATACCTCTTACACATGTGAAAATTATAAGACCATTTTGGAAGACCCTTTTTATTCTGAAATGTGTGATATCGTTAAGCAAGAGCTGGAGGATGGTTATGTTACTAAAGTAGTCCCTCCACCCAGGTGTGTTCATGGGCGGGGGGGGTGGAATATTATAAGAACAACAGGTTAAGTTTTGGTCTTAGGTGCGCCCCTAATATTTTTAACTCCATTTCTAACTTTGTGGTTAAGGTAGCAAAGGCTCACGGTGTGGGCACCTTGGTCAGTTATTTGGATGATTTTATAGTTCTAGCTAAGTCGGAGGCTGAGTGTCTTCGCCAGAGAGACCTTTTGATAGAATGTATGGAATTTTTGGGTTTTGTCGTTTCTTATGGTAAGGTTACCCTACCTAGTCAAAGGGCTGTGTTCTTGGGTATAACCATTGATTCGGTCTCTATGGAATTGTCCCTCCCTCCTGAGAAGGTAACCAAATTAAAGGAAGCTTTGGATGACTGTTTAAATATGAAATTTGTCCATAAGAAAAGGCTCCAAAAAATTGGGGGCTTGATATCCTTTTGCTCTCAGGTGGTTAGGGGGGGCCGTACTTTTAGTCGTAGGCTATATGACTTGTGTGCCAAGGCTAAGCCCGGTAGGGCTATCTTTTTGAGTGAGGAAACTAAGGAGGATCTTCTATGGTGGAGACAGTTCTGTGGTGTTTTCAACTCTAAGGCCTTAATTAATAAGGATCTGCTGGATATACCTATGGTATCTGAGTGGTATCTGATGCTTCCAAGAGGGGGTTCGGCGCCTGGATGGGCGGTGGATTTTTCTATGGTACTTGGGAAGGCTTTAGAGTTGCTGGTAAGGTTAGCTCTCTACATGAAGAGGCCAGCCCGGAGATGGACAATATTAGGGTGCATCGGGGCAATATAAATGTGTATGAGCTCTGGCCTGTCCTGGTGGGTCTTAGGCGCTGGGGCGCTTCCTACTCTAATAGGAAATTACATGTTATAACGGATAATATGCAAGTTTTACATATGATTAATTCTGGTAGGAGTAAAAATAAATTGTGCATGTCCTGGCTACGGGAGATTTTTTGGCTATGTTTTATTCTCAATGTAGAATTATTCGCCACCTATATTAAGTCTAAAGACAATGTGCTTGCTGATCACCTATCTAGGCTCCCGTACAGGGGTACTGTGGATAAATGTAATGTTTCTCTATTAGATTATAATATAGTTGATTCTCTTTACAGCTGAGCTCCAGACCCTTCGGATTGCCCAGTACATCCTGGCGGATGAGGGGGTAGCGCCGACTACAAAGATATCCAGGGCGGCTCAGTGTAAAAGGTATATGTCCTTCTGCAAGAAATTCTCTCTTGTACCTTACCCCTGCTCTTCTGATCAGGCGGGGGTTGTATGGGACTTATTTGTCAAAGGAGGGTTTTGCTCCTGTGTCTGTTAGGAATTATATTTCTGGCATATGGTATCAGCAGAAGATGTTAGGGTGGCCTGCCCACTCGGATGATTTCATATTAAAACAGACCTTGAACGGTATTGAAAGGTCTTATGATAAAACTAAGAAGTCTGTTCGTTACCCATTCTCTCCCTCAGATATTCTGGCTATTAGGGCCATGTTGGATTTAACCTCTCATACTGATATTATATTTTGGATTTCAGTTGTTCTTGGATACAGATGCCTTCTGCGGATCTGCCACATGACAGCTTCCCAGCACAATACTGGCGTTACAAGTTTGCTGCCCTTGGAAGGGTCTATCCGTATGAGGGAATTTTTATTGGACATTATTAAGGTTTCATCACCTGCGGACCCCCTTTTGTACCATAGGGTGGGTGGCTTGGTGTTCCCGTTGACCTATGAGGAAGTTTATTCTAGGTTAAAGGCCTGTGCAGTTAGGTTACAGCTTCCAGTCGACAGGGTGTCTACTCATTCGCTGAGACATGGTGGTTCTACTCTGTTAAAGGATCTAGGCGTTCCAGTGGAGTCCATCATGCGTAGGGGCAATTGGCGCTCTTCGGCGGTGAGGAGGTATTTGCACCAGTCTGTACCTGAAATGACAGCGCTGGAGCATGCCCCTTGTAAATTCTTCTCTTCTTTCTTGTAATGTTCCATTGTGTGTGTGGAGGTTTTGGCTGAGTTTAGTGCTTTATATTTCCACCACACAAATGTCTCGTGTTTTATTATTATATTTGTATATATTAATTATATACTCTCAACTTACCGGTAGTAGCTATTAATTATATTATATTAATCTAGAGTACCGGTAAATCATCTAATGTAGATCTAATCATCTCAGGGCCCGAGTGCCCATACTATAATAATTATTGTATTATAACATAATTGTTATCTCCCCCCTCTCAGACCTTTATACCCAGCATAGCACTATGCACGTATAAAACCCAGGAGGAGAGGAGCGGTTTCCCAGGCAGGAGTTGCTCGCCGTCCCCTCTAGGAGGCGCCAGCGGTGCCCTGGGAATAGTTCCCCGACCCGCCGCATGACATCAGCGCCACCGTGACGTCATGCGGTCATGTCGCCTAGCAACATTCCTTTTGATGACGGTGCACTATAATAACCCACTCTGGAGTAACGGTCATCAGTTGACCACAGCAAGTTCCTCCAGTAGGGTCGTCACCCGAGTCTCCAAATATTTTAAATTTTTAATTGTTGTATTGTAATATTTATTCTGATGTGATATTTATTCTCAATCTCATGATGTGATATTCTGATTATTGTGTGATACTTATGTATTGTTAGCTTTCTGTGTCTGTTTAGACCTGGTTAGGCGGTAATGGTCTTGTGTTATTGCGATGCAGGGGTTATTTCCCCTATTTCATGCATGTGTTATTTCATATAGGCCTGGTGAGCCTCGGTATATGTCACGTATAAAAAATGAGTGTGACTGCATTTTTGACTCAGTGTAATTGTTATTGCTGTGATAATAAAGTTATAGGGCTGAGTTTAGTGCTATATATTTCCACCACACTAATGTCTCGTGTTTTATTATTATATTTGTATATATTAATTATATACTCTCAACTTACCGGTAGTAGCTATAAATTATATTATATTAATCTAGAGTACCGGTAAATCATCTAATGTAGATCTAATCATCTCAGGGCCCGAGTGCCCATACTATAATAATTATTGTATTATAACATAATTGTTATCTCCCCCCTCTCAGACCTTTATATAGAAGGGAATGAATGCAAAATTTTACTTATTGAGTTAAAGGTACCCTTCCCTCTGACTACTTGCCAAGTCAAAGATGACGCTTATTCAGTCAAAGATACCCTTCACTCAACAATTCATGTACTACTACCTTGAAAATAATTGCCTTTTTGGTTCCACCACATAACATTCTGGACACTTTTTCCATATACCCCTACTTTTCTTCAGTTTTAACCCTTTTCACAACTTGAATGATCAACTAGCGACTTACAGGAGGAGAATGCCACAAATTAAAATGATTAGCCCCTGCGGGGCTAGCTTCTTTCTATGGGAAAAGAGGGCCTCAAAATGAAGTCAGCCAGGGCCAAAGTGTGATGATAATATAAGAGAAGATTGCAAAATTTTTCAGGACAAATTAGAATGATTATCCGCTGCGGGGCTAGCTTCTTTCTAGGGGAAAAAAGGCCTCAAAATGACAATTTTATGAAGTCAGCCGTGGCCAAATTGGCATTATATATGAGGGAATGAATGGATAATCATTTAGGAAAAATTTGAAGGATTAAACCTTGCAGGGCTAGCTTCTTTCTATAGGAAAAGAGGGCAAATCTATTCAAGTAAAAATTTGGGCTAGCTCCTTTTCTTGCATTGTTCTGTGTCTTCTTCATTCCCTTTTATTGCTTCAGGATCAGCATTTTTAATCCGGATTAAAGTGTGATATGGCCTACATTTCTGCTCTCAGAATTGACAAATAATTCATTGTCTCTGAAATAGTTTGCAGCTTCAATCAATCAACTGAATCACTTAACCTGCTTTATTCAGTACAGTTATGGTATGAGAGAAGATGGCATCTATTCCCTCCTGAATAATGGGCATAATAACATATATCTGACTTTATAGGGTACATAAATAGGATAAATCAGCATTCATTCCCGACTGACTAAATGGCTTATTGTACCTTCTTCAGTAGAGTAGAATATATGAGAAGTTAGCATTCATTATCTATTGAATAAAGGACATAACCTGCTTTATTCAGTACAGTAATGGTATACGAGGAGATAGCATCTATTCCCTCCTGAATAATGGGCAAATTGTGCTTTATTCAGTACCATAGAAGTGTGGAAGCATTCATTACTTGCTCACCATTGATTTTCTCATGGTGAGTCTATCAGTTAATCAGATGAATAGCAAGTTTAATGCATTGCCTACTACAAACCCACCTTTACATATACTACTACCACCAGGAAAATCCATCAATTCTTATATATAGCAGTTAAAACATACCTATCAGATCCACATCTAGAACATGTTGTGCATTCTGAACTATGAATTGAAGTATTCTATACTTAGTTCTGTACTTTAGTGCTGGTTCATGCAGCTGTTCCAGATACTCAGAACACAGTCCATATCTTACCTACCCAAGATGGGACACCTGAAGTATGATTATGCCGTGTCATTTATAGTTTTACTACCTAAGACTAGTATGGCTTCATCTCGCATGTACTGTCTGAACTATAGACTGCAAAACCAGGTTACCTATCGATGTTCTTTAGCCTTTATTTACTATTATATATGGGGGCCTACCCGGGGCCATGGGCTAGCCACGACAAAAGCTCTGCACTTATACATGGGACCTATTTCAGCATGGAAAGGTGAGTTAGACTGTTTCTTAAGGCATTTCTACAAGTACCAAAATCCCACATTAGCTCGTGAAATATGTCGTTTTAATATATGATATGTAGTCTGCAGAAACAATCATTTTGGACTACAATTAACAAGAACACATAAAGATGATTGTTATGTTCCCATTTCTAAAGAAAAATGTGTCCGTTTACCTACACTGTGATTTGCAAAGACACATTATTCTGCTGTCATAAATATGTTCTCAATTCGCTACAATTATTCCCCATGTCTGATTTGGTTGCATGTCCAATTTATAAAAACATCTTTGTGACTGGAATTCATTATTATCATGAATTGACCACTAAGAGACTAAGATAAATGTCTCATATCACATTACTATTACAATCAATAAGCAGAAGTATGCTAGGATTGTTATAAAACAACAACTACAGTGATATGCATATATATATTTCTCATTACCACACGATAGGTGTCTAAGCAGTTAAGGTACCCAAACCACTTGCCGGTGTCCCACAAAGATTAATGAGGGCCCGAGATTTGTTCTACATTAGATGGGGCATCAACATTCTAGTCTACACCTAACCTTGATTGAATATTCATGATGAATAGATAATTCATAATAGATAAATATGGCTATTTGTTCTACACTTGATGGGGCATCAAGTAGTCCAGGTAAACACGATCCCAGTTTTCATACATGTTTTTCACAGGTGAGAAAACATGTATGAAAACAGGGATCTTGTTTACCTGGACCACTTGATGCCCCATCAAGTGTAGAACAAATAGCCATATTTATCTATTATGAATTATCTATTCATCATGAATATTCAATCAAGGTTAGGTGTAGACTAGAATGTTGATGCTGTATTGAAAAGGGTAATGGAGAACTATTTGATTTCTAACAGATTTAGTCCATTTGAAGCTTCAGAGATTCAGAGGAAAGCTTCAAAGAAACCTCCTCTGGAAGTAGGCTGCCACCTAGTTGGAAAAGATTGAACTTCCTATACCACGGAATTTCAGCATAAAAGAGATAACAGTGCTTTATCGTAATGGTTTACGGAGGTTCACTGTTAAAGCAATTAGGTTGATGCTGCCTCACTATTATGTGGGATATCAGTGATGCACCGTTAAATTTAACGGTGGATCTCCGTATAATCGACGGTGATTTTTAACAGTGTAGTGAAACTCATTTCAGCTATAGTTGGCCCTCTTGGTAGTATACGCTCTTTGTTCAGGGTAAGCGGAGGCAGCAAGACTGCGGACTTATACAAAGAGGGCAAGGATGGAGGTGGAGGGGAACAGCTGATGATTAATGAATGTACAGGCAGTGTCTTTATTTACATGTCTTTCCCAGCGAACAAAAAAACGTTATTTTACGTCAAAATAACGTTCTAAAACTGTATAACGTTATGCCATAGTGAGGAGCATAGAGAAACGTTATATGACGTTAAATAACGTTACAAGATGTTGTATATAACATTTTTTTGTTTACTGGGTTGTACCTGCATGTCGTTTTATCTGACTCAACTTATAACTCCTATGGCCATTTACGATATATATGTTGAATAAGTCTTAGCTCCTCCGTCTAAGGCCAGTAATAAAGCCACGTGCAGGTTTTATGGTATATAATTATAGATTACATTGGACTTTTATTACACAAGATAATATTTGATACAAGTCCAGTATGCAGCAATCATTGTTGATCTAGTTTCTTGTCTGATTATAAGGACATCATGATGCCTCAGAGCTCCATATTCATTTGTCAGCATAATGCAAATTGCAATGCCAACCAATAACACGCCGGCACTACATTAGTGCAGCATGCTGAACCTTTAAGACTGTATCAAACCCGTAAACCCCATAATGTTGGCATGATGCATAAATGCAGCACTAGCAAGTTTTAAAACATGCGGTTGCATATTCATAAAAGGTGTTGAACTTTTGAGCAAGGGCGCGGTGATTGTAATTTAAAAAAAAGGAGAAACGGAACGAGTGCACCTCATTTATCCATTAGCATTGTCGTCCTTACCAACATCCCATTACTTATGTAACAATGGACTTGACAGTTTGATTGCATTCATTTTGACCAGAACGATTTAAAACGATTAATTGGTGTTTCACGCCTACTCCTCAAGATACACTCTAACCTATAACCCAAAGCAATTTAACCTTTTATTCACTTAAGTCTATTTTTGTTCAAATTCATCATTAATGATTTACGAAGGAGTTAGAAATACATTAATCTAATTACCCACAACCTGTGCATCGTCTTTTAAAGCGCTATACAAATCACTCGCACTCTGCATTCATGAAATATGTCTACCCTACTGGGTTGATGCAAGGGTGCGTATGATGCGTGAATGCAATCCTGTTGAGTTTATGTGCCATTCATGCATCTTAACATCAAAGGACATTTAAGCATTACGCGGCCCCTATATGGCTATTGAAAATCTTGTGGAGGAGTAAGTTGGTACAATGTACAAGCAGAGATATCTATACATCGACAATATGTAAGATTCTAACTATACGCTGTAAAAAATAGATGTACTCATTGCAGATAGCCACACTGGACCTATGCTATTCATCTCATGTGGAGAAACAACGTAACAGTTTTGTATTGGAAGGGCCATTCTCTACACTGCCATAGAGAGAAACTGAATCTTATTCTCCACTGCTCCTTTCTCCACAATGACGTCATCAAAAAAGCTATGAACCAAATCTTTAAACGCCTATTTTGATATGAAAGACAGAGATCCACTCTAATCAGTCTGAACTGCTGGTTTATCCATGAATGGTGCCTTGGAACGTATCGCACTCAGATCTGCCTCATGTGATGCAATTCAAGGCACCACTCGTGGAGCAGACATATCACCGTGGACCTCTGTCTATACAGAGAAAGGAAACAGCATCAAAAAAGAGTCCAGGTTGCCTCCAGAATGACTCCCCTCTCTAGGGGAGTCCAGGTCGCCTAAGGGAGCCTAGGTGACTCTCTGGCTGACCTAAGGGAGTCACCTGGGGGAGTCATACAGCTCTCCGGGTCTATAGCTTCCTCAGGCGACCTGGACTCACATAACACTGTTCTACACATTTTCAAAAGTTGAAAAAAAAACGGGACCAGACACAAAGTAGAAAAATGCCTTTTTTTTACCTGAAACCTATTTTAATCCAGTTACCAGATTGATATGTTATTAATTTATTGCAGAATTAAGTACTCTTGATGAATGATTAAGTATGAAATATCACATTGCAACATATAACTAGTGCTTAATAATGGTCGGTTTGCCTTCCTATTGTATTCCCTATCAGGATCATCTACAACCAGGTTCCAGCAATATGCTTAGCAATTGTTGTTATGTATAAATAGATTTTGTTGATGAATGTCCTAATACATGAATAGCTTTTAGTAGAAATTTGCTTCTGAAAGGAATTTGAAATGCCTATTATAAGTTTTGCAATATTGATGACGTTTCAAAGATACTAGGACCAATATATCATATTTATAATATGAAAATGGCTGCCATGGCCACCAGAAAGTGGCATTAATGCCTAGAAAACATTAATTTTACATTCCACGTATGGTATTCTATCAACAAAGATGAAACACCAAAGATGTACCATCGTGTTCTGCATACAACATTACCCAAAGGCTTTTCTGGTCCATTTCGGGCTCTTCTACCGTTCTCTTGCCCTGCAGTGGCTAAAAACAGTACCAAAAAAGGACCTGAAGGTTCTTTTTGTCAGAATGGGTTATAATTCTGGTTTTAGTGGTTTTAAGAAATGTTATATGCTTTCTAGATATATCTATAGCTATTATGGTGTTTTTTCAATAAATATCGCTTAAATACCACAAATTTAGCGCCATGATAGTGTAGAATTCAGTTTCCAATGATTTCTTATCCTTGAATGGGATTCAGGGTTCTGTTATCTCTGCCAGGGAGACAAAATTGAAATTTTCTCATGGCTGCTGTCCCTGCTACATGTTGGTCATACCATATACATCTAGTATAAGAGCGACAAATAATCATAGTTAAAATATCTTGAAACTGAGACTTATGGTGGACTTTTTACCATCATTCTTTGACTCAGTGACCTCAAATTAGTCTATTTAGCCAGGTCTGCCCCCGTTGTTTTTTTGTCGTAGAACAGTGTAACAGGGAGTCTTTTTGGAGGCAACCTGGACTCCCTTTTGACGCTGCTTCTTGTCTCTGTGTGTATATTCCGGTCCCTGCACTCCAGATGCAAAGGAAACACTATTAATGTTTGGGCTTTTCAAAAACACACCATTTTCCGCTGACTTTATACTAAAAGATACCCCAGCAAGAATGATGACATTTGGTTTCTAAAAGACCCAGATTTCTACAAAGTGGGCTTGATGAAATATCTCCTATACATTGAGAAATAAGACACCCCTTTTGTCTGCAAAAAACGCTGACGATAAAAAAGCGAGCCTTATATTCGCATTTTCAAATTAAAACGATGATGTCTGCTTATAGGGCTGAGTGCAGGATCGGGCAATATTAAAGACACATCGTACTTACATTTGATCAATTAATGCACAAACTCAGGCATATGTCTAATTATATAGGATAAAGTATATGGCACTTATAAGAGTACATGTATTACCTATTAGCCATCTGGAGAGAAAGTAATCGTCGTGCTCAGGTTTTAGGACATCGGACACCACTTGTCTGAACTGAAATTGAAAGATTCAGAATGATGAAATAAAAGAATCCGGGGAAGGGCATTCTCCCATGATCATACTGATTTATGATATTAATTTACTAGACACTGACAATCTACTCAGTGCATAATGGGTAGCCTATCTCTGGAGACTTATGATATAGGGTGGACAGATTTTCAGCCATGGGGCCCCCAGTTATTTTCAATTCTCAAATTCTAACCAGAATGGCTGGCCTCCTATCGATTTCCTCTATCCAATGACATGTAACATAGCTATAATGCTCCTAGAAATATCTTCATCCATTCCTGTGGACCTGCACTGTAAAAAGTTGTTGTTCGTGAACAGCAAAATGTGCTGTAACTATACAGTACTTTAGCTATAAAAAACAATACAGCAAATGTTGCTGTACATGTACAATTCTGTTACTGTAGATGCAGGTTTGAATCATAACCAGCAACCAGAGGGAGAGAGTACAGAGGTTGGAGGGAGTACCATACATCACAGCTCAAATATGACCTGATCTTTTCAAAAGCCTATTGATGCAGGCTACATATAAGTGATTGCCCCTCTAGCTCAGCCGGTAGAGCCTTGGGGGATGTAGTCTGAGGGTCAGCGGTACCTCCCACAGCTTTATAGGGACAGGGTTGGTCGAGTAAAGATGCCCTACACCTCCCACAGTCGCCCACCACCTCCCACAGCTTTCTAGGGGTGGGGTAGGTCGGGTAAAGAATCCCTATACCCCCCACAGTTGCCCGCTACCTCCCACAAGGTTCCTCTCTACTCTCTCTCCTGGTTGCTGGTTATGGGATTCGAACCTGCATCTACAGTAACAGAATTGAACATGTACAGCAAAATTTGCTGTATTATTTTTTACAGCTAAAGTACTGTATAGTTACAGCACATTTTGCTGTTCACAAACAACACGTTTTTTACAGTGCAGGTCCACAGGAATGGATGAAGATATTTCTCAGAGGCTCCCCGACAGGAAACTCTCATACAAACTACATTTCTCCTGATGCAATTCAAAAGTATGATATATTTTGGAACACTGAAGCGTTTGTTGTTTTTTTACGTGGATTTATTGGATCTAATCATCCTTGCGGATGAAAACTAGCTTGGGCGCATTGCCCTTCTGCCGCCAGCACCCCTATCTATTCAACATTTGCTTGACGGTCTGAATATACCTTATGCTATGTCGTCCATATATATTTCATTGACTTAATTTGTACATAATATATAAAAAAAGAATGCAGTTACTCACTAAGTGTACAGTATTATAATGATGAGATGAGATGAGATGGGAAAGGTTATGTCATGTTGATGGAGAATTACGGTATATTCATAAAACAGTGTGGATAGTCCTTTTTTATAGCCAGTTTGAACTTCCAAAGGGTGTCAATCTGGGTATACTCAGGCTTGAGATCATTCCAATGCATGGTTCCTCTATACATACAACTTCTAAGTACAATTGGTTTCAACGTGTGTGGTACCAGCAGCCTTTTACCTTGGTGCCTTCGAGTAGGTATGTTCCTGTTATCTTCAAATTCATTGTTATTGGCTAAGGAGAAAGCATAATACAATAAGTGCTTGTCACGTCTCTCCATTAGTTTAAGGCACATACTTTTAACATGTAATTGATCTGTGGTGAAAATGGGATCTTTTTCCAACTTAACTTTATAAACAACCCTTAACCCCTTACTATGTTACTATTGAAAATATGCAGAAGATAAAACCAATGTATCTCTACAATCTGCAGAAAAGATATTAGTACATTACTGCAATAGGGTAATTTTCATATCAACCCTTAAGACATGAACAGTCTAATTCTAAAATTGCCCCCAGGGATTCTGTGTTGACCTCTTTACCATTCACACAAAGGTAGGAGGTGTTTCAATACACCTGACATGCAGAATTCACTGGTGTAGTGGTCATAGTTCGGGACTATGGATTGGAAGCTGGGGGTTCAAATCTCCAAGATGTTGAATACATGTGAGCCCTTTTAGAACTCAGGTCCACGTCTACAGTAGATTCTACTGTAGGGGTACCAATCTATTAGACCTAAAGGAGTAACTGGCACAAACCCAAGGTTGGATAACCGTACACATTAAGTACAGGTGAGTCCCACCTTACCTGGGTCCAAGACACTACTTACCTTGTTGACAGTATCCCTCTCGTCCTGGCTAAAATCTTCTGGTTCCATTCTGACCCTTAAACTCCAGGTCCAAGTGCTTGATTATACCACAATGTTATAGTGTGTTAGGTCGGGTGTGTGGTGTGAAGATGCAGTCTGGGCTAATACACCTGAGGAGGGATGCCAAGATGTGAACAGGGCTACAGTATTACAGTATACCTATCTAGATGTATTCATGTTGTGTATTCCCAGCTGTACAAGGGAACTAGACCGTGGTGGCCCCTACCCTATTCAGTCCCTGCCCTACAAACAAGTTAAACGAGCAGTAGAATCATCAACCATAACATGATTTTTTTTTCTCAGTTTATTTCAAAGCTCAGCTTAGGCACGAACTGGGACGTGTTTTTTTTCTCGGGCGAACGTATTTGTTTATTTAGGAGAGTGTGCAGTATTCTAAACTCCCTCTCCGCTGTTGCATTGGGGGCATGGTCAAGGGGAGGCAGTGATGCAATGGGACTTATAGGGCTAAACTGGCATTGACCTGAATATCAGAATTAGCTACATTGGTCCATGTTAGTCTACCTAAGGGGAACAAGGACTTAACGGCTTAGGCCTTTAAAGTGTCCATGGCACGTCCCCTACTTCTTTGCACTGGTTTTAATAGATTGTTCTAGATGGACTTGTATAGGATGTATAAAAAGTAAATTAACGCCCTCCCACTATCCAGGCTATCTTTATTTTTGTTTCAATGAATCATACTCTTCTTATTGTCATTTTGGAATGAAAAGAAAAGTGAATCTGTTGGTCTATATCAAGCCCATGTTCACTCTCATCGGAAATTGTAACGGGTTTCAGACTTGCTAATATGCTTAGAACTTTAAAGACATGGCACTTGTATATGACAGAAATGTCAATGAATAAATATCATGAGGCTGTAGTAAAATGCCAATATCAATCCACAGCTAGCAAATGTTTACCAAACATTCACCTATCCTCTCTGATCCTTGCCAAGACAAAATTATGGACCTGGGCTCCAAGGTCAAGGTAAATGACTGTGTTAAAGGAGGGTCAAGTGGCATGGGGTCAACTTATCACTTTTGAATCATGTCAACGTACCCATCATATTACACAGATATTCATGTTTTCATCATAGGAAAGATGAGAAGATGTGAATAATTAGGTACTGAACTCATTGACACTGCACTTCTGAGAAACTAGGATATGAGGCTGGATCAAGGTCAAATTGTCCCGCTGGTATCCCTACTGCCTAACTAATCCGGCCACTGACCGGCAACTTGTCGGGACCCAGCGCCACCTCCCACAACACCCCACGTGGCCTATCAACATCCGGTTTGGTTGTCGTTGTCTGGCCGCGAGTCGTCTCGTCTTGGGTTTTTACGACATTGGGTGGCCCCTGAGATTGTAAGCTGGTAAGTTATGGTGGGGCTCTAGGGGTGAGGGCAATGCAGAGATGCGTCTGTGGGCGGTCGGGTTAGGTGCATTTCACTTAGGGGAGCAGGGGAGGTTAATCCTGTGATTTATAAACACATCTTAGGCCCCTATATGGTGTGAGGGCAATGGCAAAGAAGAGTGAATGTATATATGATAAACCCAATTGACCTTTTATTCATGTTACCGGCACACTACACCGGCGACTTTTGTGAATAAAGATTTGATATTTCCTTAGGATGCTGAGCCCAAGCATAGCACCAAATGTCATTTTACACTTATTCAATTAGCCTGCTGAGCAGGTTTTTTTTTCTTAAGGGCCACATAATGCTGTAATGTATAGTCATGATGCATGAATGCTGACCCTTCACATGTATTATCCACCCAATATGGTCGGCATGAATGCAGCATTGGTGGGTTATTCGTCAGGGCTGCGTGAATGTATCATGACAATAAAGGGTATACTGCATTAAGCACTCTGAATGCAGTAAAGGTAAAGCGTGACACAGATAGATAGTGAAACAGGCCAAGACTGAGAACGATTCTATAATGTATGAGGGCCTTCTTATGGTACTTGATATGTGAAAAGGAAGTGAATTCTCCTCAATTCCAAGAATAGATCAAAGAATTCACCACACGGAATCTTTGTTCTAGATTCAGAATGCTCATTGCAACAATTTTCATCCCAGTCTTTCTTTACATATCTTTGATATATGTGAGCCATATACATAGAGGGGCATTGCTATGTATCCCATTGTGCTGGGCTGTTCATATTTTAGATTTGATGAATCAAAAACAGTTATGATAATTGTAAGGAAACTATTTTATTTTAGTATTGTATTCAGCCAAGCTCAATGCATTATACCTGCATGCATTAATGCTAACATGGACATTGACAATAAGCTGTTCCTTTAATGAGATTAATATAACATAACGTAATTTAAAAGGAAATGATGCTTGGTTCTTGAAGAGAAACACTGACGGCTACTATACTAGGGACATTTATTTATAAATGGCCGTTCTTCTTTCTATAAATCTCAACAATATATTGAAGCCACATTCTAGAAGCCTCTACACTACATTAAACCAACTTCCTACTCACCTAGACACCATATTGAAGCCACTTTCTAAGCCTCAATACCACATTGAAGCACATTCTATAAACATCAACACCACATTGAAGCTACTTCCTATTAACCTCACATCATATTGAAGCCATTTTCTATAAATATCAACACCATATTCTAGCCACATTATACTGGCCTAAACTCTCACATGAAAGCCACATTCTATAGACCTCAACACCATATTGAAAGCACTTTCTATTAACCTCAATACCACATTGAGGTTTATCCTATAAACATCAACACCAAGTTGAGCCACTATCTACAAAGCTCTTGAAATAACACATTGAAGGTGCATCCTTAAAGCGACACATAGAACCAATTTCTTTAATCCTAAACAGCACATTAAAGCCATTTTCTTTCAAACTGAACCACCTATAAATAGATATATCATATTGAAGCCACATTCCATTAACCAAGCCTGGCACATTGAAGCCTCATTCTATAAAGCTCAACATCACATTGAATCCATTTTCCTTAAACCTCAACACCACATTGAAGCCACTTTCTGTAAACCAACATTGAAGCCATTTTCTATCAAACTAAACACCACATTAAATTCACTTCCTATAAACATCTACAGCACATTGAAGCACATCCTATAAACATCAACATCACATTGAACCAACTTTCTATAAACCTAAGCCCCACATTTAAGCCGCATCCTATAAAATTGCACATCGTATTGAAGAAACCATCTATAAACCAAACCACCAGATTAGAATTCACTCCCTATCAGCCTCTATACCACATAAATGCCACATTTTATAACCCATTAAAGCCGCTTTCTATTATAAACATAATAACCCCATTGAAACACTGTCTACTTTGAATCTTATTCAAACCACTTCGTATGTACTTCAATTCCTCATCAATGATGATGTCACTTTTCCCGCAGGTATTTTAGCAGCAACGGGCCTTCCTTATGTGGGACTCACAAAGGAAAGAAGGCAACAATTCTGAATACTTGGTTCTACTCCATGACTAAATGTTAACTCACCACCCCTTTTTTCTCCCATTCTCCAAAAGCCACTCACTTGATCTACAAAACCTGTAGACTGTGTCACAAAGAAGCCAGCATTAGATATTTAAACATCCCCTCCTCCATCCCCAACTACCAAAGGTTCCCAGTGTAACACACGTTGTAATCCCTCTGTCATGTAAGTCACTCCCCTCTCTCCCTTCCTGTGCTCCTTTTAAAATAGAAGCAGCAGGGAGACCTCTGTTGTATGGCATTCACTACATGTATCCAGCTGACAGGGTTAGTTGTTTCCAACAATATCCCCCTTACAATTAGTGGTCCGGTTATTAGCTCCAACCCTTCAGTCAAACCTGTACTCAAATCCTCTGAGCATGGGTCTTCTTTTCACCAAATACCGCAGTTTGTCAGTGTGCCAACACAAGGCAACCCAATAAGGTTTCCAGTTTCCACCAATATGACCTTAACAATGGTAGATTTTCCGACGTAAGGGACATGTCCTCCACAGAACAGATGCTCTTGGATTCCAGTGCTCCGGTTTTGTAACAAGGGTATGAATGGGCTATTATATGTCTACCTGTAGAGCCATGACAAAACTAGAGTACCCCCCCCCCCTTGGCATTCTAAAATTCTTGCCACTGTTCCTGGCCTTATCCCTTAACCGTGAGCTAATCTGTGCTGCTCCGTCCAGAGTCGGCATGATACCTGAATGCATACCTGGTGAGACTACAGGGTTGGTACACTCCTGAAGGATCCGCATGATGCATGGCTCTAGCACTGCATGGTAAGTAAACCATGTTGGGCTATGCATCATGACGACAGCTAGAGGTAATAGGACATTACATCACAGTGTGACCTCTAAAGGCTTAAGGCAGAGGCTCTTGTACAGCAAGGTTGATAAAGCCCTCATCTCTGTGATTTACACCTATAGTCCTAACGTTAACTGAGCTGAGTCCTTTGACAAACGTCTCTGTCCTTTGCAGTGCTTCTAATTCTGTCCCACTATGTATGCATGATGTGTGAAGGGAGCCCTGTAGCATGCCTTCCATCAACGCTTTAAGGGCAGCATGATGCATCACGATTTCATATTCATTCGTCGGCATGATGCATCAATCCAGTGCTAGTGAGTCAATGCAACGTTGCATCATGACTCAGGAGTGCCTCAAGCCTGTAGGATAGGTAGGGCTGCATCTGTGCATCACAGTGGTGAAATGACTAGTTTTGAAGGCACTATGCTGCCCTTGAAGGGTTAATGGGATAAGAGGGTCAGGAGTGGCCTCAGGCTTAGAGCCACTCACGGTGACTGACTATAGATAAAGGAGATTGGGATCATGTAGCTCAAACGGAGCGTAGGTGGCATTTTATGGTGCGGGGAAGTCACAATGACAGAAATAGAACATGCCGTCATGTATAGTCACATATGTTATACTAAGAGACCTATTTCTGCTCTCTACTTCCTCTTCCCCTGCCTCTGCCCTGCCCTGTCATGCCAAGCCCTGCCCCTCCGGCTACCCTTACCCTTCCCTGCTCCTGTCCCTCCCCCTGGCTTATCCTGCCCTGCCCTGCCCTGCCCTGCCCTGCCCTGCCCTGCCCTGCCCTGCCCTGCCCTGACCTGACCTGACATGACCTGACCTGCCCTGGCAGTCATGAGCTGCCCTGCCCTACCCTGCGCGCCCTATACTACCCTACCCTGCCCTGTACTACCCTGCCCTGCCATACCCTGCCCTGTATTACCCCACCCTGCCATGCCCTGTCCTGCCATGCCTTGCCCTGCCATGCCATGCCATGCCCTGTCCTGATTGCAACGGATTATGTCACACATGGCGTTTATGGAAACCAAAATTTCATCAAGAAATATTAATTAGAATAGGTTCAATATTTCGAGATGGCATTCATCAGACGTTCATGTCCCTAAAGATGATCTTTCACTAAACGGTCAGAAGCCATCCTCTTCAGCCATCCGATCACAGGATTTGATGAAGTTTAGTAAAAAAAATAGTTCTCGATTTAATCCTTTAGCGACATACAACCCATTGTCCTCCCACGTGTATAGAGATGATCAGACCTTTACGGGCCGAAAAGTGCACTTGAGTATCCTTCCTCCCGGGTTAATACACCCAAGAAGGGTCAGGTCTGTATTCATGCATCATGACGACAAAGGACATAGAACACCTAGGGTAACATGTCCTTGAGTCGGCCATGTACCTTGAGTCAACCACTTTGACCTGTTCTAAGTGCCACGTTGAGGCCATAAAAAGCTTTGGAATCTGTTTTCATCCTATTCTCCCTTGCAGAATAAAGATTCAGGTTTCTGCTACTTAACAATTTTGAGGATTCAATTTTAACTCCCTCTAGTAGATTATTAATTTACCATGTATTATCATCTTTTGCTGTACTTTTCAACCAATGATGGGTGAATTCTGAGCCAACCCCCAACTTAGGGCTTTCTGCTTAATGACTACAGGTGTCCATGGCCAGTATGATGACCTTTGGTATAAAATGTTTATAAAACCCGTTTATATTTTAAATTGTTACATTAACATTTAAAAAAACTAATTGAAATTCAATGTGCCAAGGTGGCTGATTCAAGTTACCAAAGCGGTTGACTCATGGTATTGATGCTGACAAATTTGACACCTCTTTCATTTAAAGCAAATACGGCCCAAATTGCTGAGATTTGAAATTGGGGACCTCATTTTTTATAATGCCTATGACTTCAGAAAAAACTGTGACCATCTTTTGGAGACCCGTACTGGTTAACCTATTACAGCATCGTTCCCAAAATACCTGAAACATAGGTCCAAGTGGTCGACTCATGGGCACTTTACCTTGAAGCCCTTTGCGGTCCTGCGCTTCCCTACCCCATCTTCAAAGGTTCTTTATCTCCGATTTTCTGTCCCCCCTTTTGTTTCTCTCATGACCATATGCGCAGGCACAGACACATAATGTATATATTTGTAAAACTTATTATATCTAATGTAGCTTTTTCACCATGAATATGACCCTAGCTGTCGAAATGGCATCAAACAATTAACCATTACTCACTCACTCCTATGCTACCCTCAAAGGGTTAAGACATAGATGCCCCGCCCGCCCACATGCAGTGCCTTATGCGTGGTTGCCGCAATAGGTACAAGCGGGAGCTCACGGGGGGGGGGGGAGTAGCTCACCGAGACTGAGCAGTACAGGATAAGGGAGGGCTTTACGGACGATTAACAGCGTCCCGGGGCAAGCACTTGAGCAACAGCGATTGGCTCAGCAGGAGCACGGCGATTTGCATCTTGGGAAGTGTAAGAGTCTGGAGGACGGGAGGTATGCGTCACTGGGGGAGCTGCTTGGGCTGAGTGAAGGGGGTTGTAGGGTGTGGAGGAAGGGGTCACCAGGTACCATTGGCCATCCTAGACCCGACAAGCACAGCCTGCATAGGAATTGGGCAAGTTTCAAAAACCGGAAGTCATGTCGGCTCTGGGTGCGCATGAGACGCGTCCATTGGTGGGATCAAGTCACCCGGCGCCTCCCAAGTTGGGGGGAGTACTCTTTATATAACGAGGTCCGCTCAAAGGAGAGGGAACACTGATTGGGACAAGTGTGGTTCGCACTGCAAGGACCTAAACGTGGTTTATATTCGATTCACAATCTGAGCGATTTTAACGCAGGCATTAAGCCAAAGGACCTTTCCATGAGATATAACTTAAAGGACTCCCACAGTATACGGACACAGACTTCTAAATAGATATTCACTGAAAGGCAAGATGAGTACTAAATGGTAAAAACAATAATTCATTTTTTTTATTCCTAATTCGGGAAGGCAGAGCGCACAACGGCTGGTCCTACTTTGGGGGAACGTTGACATCGGTTGAGATGAAGCCAGATTAGTGGAGCAATTATACACTTCTCAATTCTTATACAAGTGTCCACGCCTCTGAGGGGTTTAAACCAAGAAGGAGGTTTTGACCGACAGAAGTACACAGAGAGATCCCAGAGGACTTACAGGGACAGAGGAACACGGCGCTGGTGACTACTTCCCGCCAACTTACGTCAAATACGTCATGCATCTACGTCAACAAACAGCCGGGAACTTCCGGAAGTATGATCTGGCAGAGATGGTAAGTGGAACACCTTCTGTGGTCCTTTAAGGGCCGCATATAGTGGTTTAATGTGCTATGCCCTTTGTCGTCATGATGAATTCATACCGATCATATATATATGGGGTAGATACACTCCTAAAAAGTAAATGGTCGTCTTGATGCACTAATACAGTACAGGTGCAACTTAAGTATATCATGACAACACATGTTACCTATAGGTAACGCTATATTAAAGTGCCACTCCCACCACTAGAATGCCGCTGATTATTTGACTTTATACCATGGTTATTCACTTTAGGCACTCAAAATCAGTGCCTAAAGTGGATAAGGCTGTGTTTCATGGGATTGTAACAATTGAAACCTCTTTGACTGGGTGTGGTCTTTGACCGGGAGTAGTCTCTGAGTGACCGTGTGTCTTCTTTGACCAGTAAGCTTCAAAATGGGGTATATGGGGGCTATGTACACAGAAATGCAGGGAAATTTGTAAGATATAGTGTTGAAATACCCATTAACATTTCCCCGCATTCCTGTGTATGCATTCATTTGTTACAATCTCATGAGCCATAACCAACCACCGTGCATTAGAGCAGTGGATAGCCGCATCACACAGTGAGTTTACATGATAAGAATGAGTTTGCAGGATGAAATGAATATTCTTTCTGAAATATTAAAACTGCAGTATTTATATAAACGGAATTATACAGGGATACGCCAGCACCCAGGCTGGTTATCCATGGCTAAGGCTGAACTGTACCTCGTGCTTTCGCCATGGATAACCAACCCTTGTGCTGGCTTGGTCATGTATTATTCTCTTACAGTACTGTACCCTATACCATTGGGAATGCCGCTTTAAATACATGCCTCCATTGAATCATAGTTACGTGTAGTCATAGCCGCTGACCATGTTTATCTCCTGACCCTCAAGACCCAAAGATGACAGAGACGCTGGGGAACCAGACTAAATCTTAAATCTCTTATACATGGCACCCTAATACTCTCCTGTTAACCCTTAAACCACCACCTTCTCTATAATATATTAGATATAAGGATCAGGGTACCGATCCTCGTCCGACTGTTGTTGGAGGGGTGGCAAGACTTTTAAGTCTGCGCAAGGCCGTTAAGGTGGCCGGTGGGTATTGTAGGTCTACCACAGGGCCATATTATCACATTAGCACGTGCTACGACGGAATTAGTACATGGAACATTGGAGGAAGGTTGACAAGGCTAAGATGTGTATAACTTAGCAAAACAAACGCCATAACGATTAAACTATGGAATCTGCTATAGCTATAGTGACATATAACCTAGCAGCTTATATTCAGATGATACATGGCAATACTCTAACCTTTGTTTACAGGTGTGTTTTTCCAAAATCCGAAAACAGAACATCGTGCAAATTTTGGGACCCATTATGTTCAAAACACATAGAGATATCATATTGAATAGTATAGTAGAATTATAAAAAAAAATCTAGAAACTTCTAGACGTCCTAAGAGTATGCCGATATCTTAATAGAATATCTTAATAGAATATCGAGCTGATGATTTCCTGCTCCTTAAAAGTTCCTTGGCCATTTGGTGGGTAGCCCACTGAACAGTCATTGACTGAGTAGCCTACTGAACTGTCACTGACTGAGTAGCCTACTGAACAGTCACTGACTGAGTAGCCTACTGAACAGTCACTGACTGAGTAGCCTACTGAACTGTCACTGACTGAGTAGCCTAATCAGCCCTCACTCACTGAGTAGCCTAATCAGCCCTCACTCACTGAGTAGCCTAATCAGCCCTCACTCACTGAGTAGCCTGATCAGCCCTCACTCACTGAGTACACAGAGAGAAGAAGTAGAATCACTGTAACTCTCAAATGGGAGTCCAGCCCCGATCACTCAGGTAACTCTCCCCACAACTCTAAAGTAACTCCCAATCATTAGGGAGTCTTAGAACAGATTCATTATAGAGTCATTATAGAGTTATTTTAGAGTCCTGCTAATGTTAAGGAGTCACGTTAGACAGCTGTTAGAGCCCTGGGAGAGTTACCTCAGTGATCAAGTCGGGAGTCCCAGTGACTCTACCTCTTTTCTGTGTGCAGCCTAATCAGCCCTCACTCACTGAGTAGCCTTATCAGCCTCACTCACTGAGTAGCCTAATGAGCTCCCACTCACCGAGTATAGCATGTCCGGCATATTCTGGCGAGACCCCTGACTGTGAGGTCATTAGGACTTATATTAGTGTTGAGTTTGACACCTACAGGAGGAGGCCAGCCTCATCCTTTTGGTAGCATCATTATGGACCATAACACTTGGGAAGAGGAGGGGGATTTCATTAGCACTGCAATTAAATACGCTGGAAGAAGGGGTTCATGACTGGTTTACTTGAGGTCTCAATAAAACCACTGGCAATGACTCCCACAAAGAACCTATTAGACAGGCTTTATGTCGGCCTCGCCAGGTTCTTCTCCCAGACAATGTATACCCTACTGAACTATTACTCAGTAAGTAGCACCAATTGACTTTGTAAGATTGAGTCAAAATGATGTATAAAAACATTACCTTGCTTAACATATTTCTAAACCTAAATACAATTGGGAGAAGCCAAATCTGTGTGGCTGTTTACATTATCAAGTTGAAGTTCAAGTTTAATGGGGACACTATAGTATGATACACATTAAGCCCAAACCGTACTTCTACCACATAACATGGGAATAGTGGGGGCCGAGGGGCCTGGGTCCCAAATCAGAATAGAGGGGACGCAAACATTACTTTTCTATATATTTCCATAACAGTTATATGTAAGGGCCATCATGCAAAAGATGATTCTTGAAGTTGGTTGGGTTGGGCACCGTCTGCCCCCACCCCCACCCCCACCCCGCCTCAATAGAATTTTGCTTCCTACGCCTCTGTGGCCTCACCACACTCATGCATGAATACAGCACACAACAAATTCTGCACATGCATGCCTCAGACTCTGATTTGGTAGTCACCAATTAGAGTCTGCGTGTTCCTGATGAGTATATCCTGACACGTCTGAGATACATGGCCCTACAGGAAGGCCACCAGAGGATATCCTGTGTTACCTCACCCAACCACTAATGTAGGAGCCACCTGGTGTGGGCTGGATCTAATCACTCCCACGCCATTAATAACCCTTTAAGGCCGGCATACACTGTAAATAGTTAGTGTAGGTACATAGTAGAATCTACTGTAGATATACAGCGGATTCTACTGTAGGCTGGATTTACGGTAGATTCTACTGTAGATTTACAGTAGATTCTACTGTTTACCTACAATGAACTGTACACCTACAGTAGAATCTACAGTACACCTACAAAAATGGCAAGCAACTCTTTACAGTGTTGTGCGTTAATTTACTGGACAAATACCATCAGTCAATCATTTTCATTGGTATCGATTTATTGTTAAGATTTATTTTTTGAATTTCTTTCTTTGTCATCCACATAGTCATTTACTTCCTTGGCATCTCATTGATATTAACTGTACATCAAATATAACAACATTCAGTACCGATAAAACACAATGAATTGTGTACTTGGCACATTGCAAACTATGCCTGTATTCAAATCAATGTCCTTAATAATGATCAAATGATTTATGGTGGAGCATCATGTTTGAAATAAAGAATATTTACAACATGAATGTATATGCATACCTCTCTTGCAATCTTGCTGATCATGATATTGATTTAGTATCAACACTATAGCATATCAACATTCAACTGGTATTGATCCAAATTACAGACCTGTGGACTCAATTATGGGCTATATATGTCCTTTATTATCATGGTGCATGCATGCCGCCCACTACTATACAGCCATTAGAATGTTGATCTGCACCCACACACCGGAAAGAGCTATATTAAGTAGGTGTGAAATATTATTCTTCAATTCAATTCAATTCAAAGTTCGTTCATTTCTCCTGGTAATCACATGTGTTGCCGCCATGTGCATCCACACCCTGGTTTAATCATGTTTATCTACAATTTGACTGGAGCTAAGTGTAATTGCCCTTGACTAAGTGAAGCATTAACAAGGTAGTGTACGTCAAATATATATATTTAACACATAATACAATTATTATAATAATGTTGGATATTTCATCTTAATGCTGATACAGCACTGTCCGAAAGGTTTATGCCTGAGGGTGGTCACATTAACACATGTTCTGTTTGATTACATTTAAGCAGCATATTTCGTATCCAATGTCAATATATCCTGAGAGCTATACGCCCACCTGCTATGTACATATGTGCATAGGGGCCTACATGGATATAATTGGAAAGTACGTCATCATAGAAGCAAAATCCCTGGATAATGTTATCCAGATTATTGAGTAGGATATATATGATGGATTCAGACAATCTAGTTTTGGCTGCTTTTGTATTGGAATGCCTTGTTTGGCATTGCTATTTTACCACTTAATCCATGGATCTATACCGGGGCCAGGATAGAGAAGGTATAGAAAATAGCGGACGTACAAACTTAAAGGATGCCTCATATAAAACCATAGAAAGTCAACATTTTGTGTTTGTATTTAAAAGATACACCGTGGCAGTGCCATATGGAATGTACCAGCAGTGCTAAAGATATAGCTATGAATAGGCATTACAGGTTTTCAGGTCATTCTCTATCATATCTCAATTTAGACTGTTATCAACTACTTGGCCTATATTCGGACCCTGTATGAGGATCATGAGGGGTTGAAAGAAATATTTTTGTGACTTCTCCTGTTTTGAGGACCCAAATACATAATTTGTGCCTGTTCTTGAAATGGTTCGGACTAATAACGGGTAACTGGTTAATGAGATCCTAACTTTATGCAAACTAAGCACATTATTTCCCCCACTTGCACAGGTGAAGACTTTTAGTATGTCATTCTAGGAACTTCTCGGCAAACTAGCAACTGCTGGCCTGATTGAGCTGGAATTCAAAGTGTTCCAAAGCTAAAGACAATTGCCAGCTATACTTGTTGTCTTGATCCTGATTCGGAGTGGGAGGGGAGGGGTTCGAAGGGGGGAATGGTAATTAATGAAAAGAATTTTGGCACCTTATTTCACCGCCTGTGAAGTCATAACTTAAGTAAACATTGCATTTAGAGCATTGATTATTCTCATTGAATTGCCCCTTTATACGCCGTTAGACCCAAATCAAACCATTGGCTAATCTAATTGTTGTGGGTGTGTCGGTTGATAGGATGTACACGTTGGCTGGTCAAAAAGTGGGCCTTTGACAATAATCCCATGAAATGTGTATAAGAAGATCACCATTCAAGACTTTCACGTAAGGGTTTGCCTTGTAATGCTAGCCAAGTCATGAAATATCTCTCAGTCTAAGGAAAGATATTCGATAATATACATCTATACACTGCAAACCCTGGCCAGGTCGTACGTGTTCACTCTTGACCACTTTCAGTGATTTTGGGTGTTCACTGGGTGTTCATGACCTGGGACTACACTGAAAACCCAGGCCTGGATGAAGGTGTTCATGCTGATGACTTTAGGTGTTCATGCCCAATTCACCACCTGAGGTGATCATGATGATGACCTAACGTGATCACTTTGAGTACATAATTTTGCCACTAGAGGGCCCTACTATACAATAGTGAGGGCTATAAAGTGCTCCCACATGCATCTTGATAATTAGTCCAAGATTTTTAGACTTTAAGGTTAAACAAAATCGGAACAGGCCAATTTTTGGACAGAAGATGCCCAGAAGGGTACTGAACCACATACTAAAAGTCCTCGGACATCCTCCTTGTGCTCGCTCGGAAATTCAAGATGGCGTCCAGGGTGGGCAATATGCACTATTTCCCTCATTTCTTTTCTATTTTGACTTTCCATAGGCCAATTTGATGTTTACCTAGCCCCCCCAAAGTCAATTTCAAGTTTTCAATGGTCTTATCTTTTTGTTGCTAGGGCTGGCGGTTGCCTAGCAACAGGTATTTCATGTTGGATTTCCCTAGAAACTAGGGCAATTAACTGTCAGAAAGGTATTGTACCCATACTAACTGCATCTAAAATGACCCCATTGGAGCAAGGATGATATGTGTTGCTATGGTTCATTGTTGCCTATCAACAACATTATATTTACCTAGCAACCTAGAGTGTTCATGCCTCTAAAATAGAATTTGGCTTTAAAAAGGGTAATTGTAGGATCACCACCACCACCACAAACTATTGGTAACCTTTTGGATGGTGTCATTATTTTGTTGCTGAGGTAAGTGGTTGCCTAGTAACACATTCTATATTGCTACTCCCCAGAAAACAGGGGAAATATCAATGAGAGGCATACTTCTACTACAACGACTACTTATAAATGGACCTCAGATGAAGTGGGATAATGAAATGTGTTGGTATGGTGTGAAGTTGCCTAGAAACATCAGATATCTACCTCTCAACCAATGTGTTATAAAATCAAAGTATTTTCCAAAGAGCCAAATACACTCTTCCAAGTGGTTTCTAGGTAAGTATCTGCTGTTGCTAGGCAACCATGGACTACAACAAATCATTTATATCATCCATGCTCCATTGGGGTCACTTTAGATGCAGTAAGTAGGGAATATCAATATGAAATGCCTGTTGCTAGGCAACCACCAGCCCTAGCAACAAAAGGATAAGACCATGGAAAAGCTTGAAATTGGTTTAGGGGGCTAGGTAAACATGAAACTGGCCTATGGAAAGTCAAAATGGAAAAATAGTGCATATTGCCCATCCTGGACGCCATCTTGAATTCCGGAAGATTTCCTGCGACTTTTAGCATGTGTTTCAGTAGCCTCCTGGGGATGTTTTGGGGGTTGAGATATTGGTAGATACATATCTCTGATTAATATTTCTGGTTTCTAGGTTAGAATTTTAATATAGAGTGTATGTTGCTAGGCAACCACTTTCCTTAGCAACACAATAATATCACCATCAATGAAGATTCCAATGGATTGTTGGGGTAGGTGATCTTCAGATGGCCTTTTGTGAAGAGAAGTATTTTCCAAAGAGCTAAATACACTCTTTCCAGGTGGTTGCTAGGTAAGTATTTGCTGTTGCTAGGTAACCATGGACTATAGCAAATCACTTATATCATTGTTGCTCCATTGGGGTCACTTTAGAAGCAGTAAGTATGGGTACAATACCTTTCTGACTGTTAATTGCCCTTGGGAAATCCAATATGAAATACCTGTTGCTAGGCAACCACCAGCCCTAGCAAGAAAAGGATAAGACCATTGAAAAGCTTGAAATTGGTTTAGGGGGGCTAGGTAAACTTCAAATTGGCCTATGAAAAGTCAAAAATAGAAAAAATGAGGGAAATAGTGCATATTGCCCATCCTGGACGCCATCTTGAATTTCCGAGCGAGCACAAGGAGGATGTCCGAGGACTTTTAGTATGTGGTTCAGTACCCTTCTGGGCATCTTCTGTCCAAAAATTGGCCTGTTCCGATTTTGTTTAACCTTAGGTCCTATTCTGAGCTAAAAATCTTGGACTAAATGCAGGAGGCGGAATTATGTTTAAATCCAGACTTGGGTGATCACCATAACCACCCTGGGTGATCACATACGACCACCTAGTGAGCACCAGGGTACTCTTTCACCATAACCATGAACACCTATAAAGTGCTCAGTAGTGAACACTTTTGGGTTTTCAGTGTATATTTGATTTCCTGGAGGGGGAGGGGATCAGTATGGAGACCTCCAAGGCACGTCATGTGTTGACTATTTGCGGAGCTCTGTTGCTGAGCTGGCAGTAATCAGAGCCTTTTAATTTGAATATCTGTCCAGCATCGGATACAACACAGTCAACACCTTACGAGGAATGAGATCGCTCAGATCGTTTGGATTACGACCTTGGCATTGTTGAATTCGCTGAGGATGGATGATTTCATTAACCCGTGAGTATCTCGCATCTGGGGTTGATACACTGATGAATGGTCGGCCTGGTGCACCAATGCAATGCTGGGGAGATACTTGCCGGTGCTGCATTGGTGCATCGTCCTGAAGCAATAATAAGGTATCATTCCATCCTTAACCATTTAAGGATTGCATAATGCTCTGATGCAGTATGCCCTTTGTTTTCATGATGCATGAATACAGCACTGACCAGTAACTTGCCAGTACTGCATTCAAGCATCATATCAAGGCTACAGGGCCGAAGGGTAGGCGTGGTCCAGGAATCAACCAATGTATCATTGGCAAGTAACTCTCCAGGGCTGTATTCGTGCTTTCTGAGGAGAAAGGGCACTGTACATTGAAGCATTATGCGGCCCTTAAAATAAACTTTGAATGTCACGGAAGAAGAGGTATATCATGTGGCAACACAATCAGTTACCATCTCCATAAGGCGGAAGAAACATGTGTTTCATGTTACATGGTTTGAAATTCAAGGGTAACCAGTGGGAGCAGAACGTTGCATTAACGTTCACAACTGTTGATCAACGTTGATCAATTTTTGGTCAGTGCTGATTAAATGTTCTGATAAAGCTCCTACTGGATAGGGTGGTCGATCTTTTTGGTAATCATTTTTAACTTAGGCCTCAAAAGTACTCTGAAATTGACTCGCGGACTGCAGCCTTAAATTGCAGACCATCAAATCCACTCTAAAGAAGGTCCCAAGATTTATTTTTTGAATTTGATAAGAACGTTTAGGGTGTGCCCTGTTTTTCCCTTAAGTGGTGATTTCACAAGCTGTACTGTGGTCAGCTTCAGTCAATCCAACTAGTCAGTCCTAGCAAACAAACCCATGTTAATCAAATATTAATTTAAAGTTGGTATTATGTTTCGTTATAGGTAACAACATTATATCACCTAAAACTAATATTTCTTGAATTCCATTACCGGTAAATATGTTGCAGATTGATATGCAATACACATCACAGGTTTTAACATGACCTCGGCTTGGTAGGTGGGTAGGCTATAGAGTAGCCTACTATATGTGAAGGTGTGCAACCAAAAGTCAAAGGTCATCTTTGCACCTCCAAATAGACTCTCTGAAAAAGAGAGTTGTCTTTAAGCCCATATTGCCAAATTAAACCCATCATTTATTGGAAATCGTTGTTATGCATGTATTTATCCAGATATTAGTGGCTCAACACGTGAGAAGGTACCTTCGCGGGGGATTTTTAGTTCTGGTTTTGGCCACCAGGGGCCATCAGAATGGCAAAATAGTGAAAGATATGCCCAAAAATGCTTAAGGGTACTTTTTTATGGAAAATACAGTCGTCTTCTTAGAATTATTCCATCTTTAGTGTTAACATTCTATATTTGGAATGTAAATGGAACGTTTCCATGGGAAATTGGCACATATCCCAATTTCTGGTTGCCATGGAAACCATTCCATGGTTTCTGAATGGAACATTTTGGTCCTAGTTTCTTGAGAATTCCTTCAATAACTCAAAACTGAAAACAGATCTTGAGAATTCCTCCTAGAACCAAATCTAGCCTACGTTAGATATTCACATTTAATTAGCATATTTTTTCAGGAAATCTGACCTTTTCATCATTTTAGTGGTTATATGGGATACAGTGGATTTAGAGCTTATTTATCATTTTCAGTTATGAGTAACAACAGATGTTTGAGATCTGATTCCCAGAAAACTACTAGGAGTATCTTAGCATATATAATATCTCATTTTAAAGATCATGACACAAAGTTTAATCATCAATTCCCCCCTGAATACCCCTTTCCATGTGCCTGGTCACAATTTTATATTCAGTTATATCAAGCTACGTCGAAGTGCCTCTAGGCACGATCAGTAATATATGAACTTTATAGTGGTATCTTTGGTTACTCTGTACTCTAAACAGTTCTCTCACAATGTCAATAATGCTTACTCTGTACTCCAAGCAGTTCTCTCACAATTTCAAATAATTAGATAGAAAATAACTAGTTTCCAGGTCCCTAATTTCCCTTCCTCACTTCTCAACATATATATGGAATGTCACACACCTCTAGCCTCCTTAAATTTAAAGGTAGTTTGATATACTTTAGAAATGATTTACCGTAGATCTAATTCTAGGAGTCTAAAGAAATGGTGTGACATCAGTAAATTTAGGCCTATATCATGGCTTTCCAATGCAGCCATTTTTAAATTGATCAGAGAAGATAACCGCAGCATAATAGCCATTCCCCTCCTACAGAGTGTTTCTGGAGAGCTATCAGTTTTCAGTGCCAAAAGTGGGCAGCATACACTCCCCAGTTCCCGCTTACTCATTCAATTAAAACCACTAATCAACATGTATGCATCACTGCAATATACTTCATATTGTGTAGAGTGAAACCATAGCCTTCTGATGATATGAAAATATCTAGGATTATTGGAGTCAATTAGCCATTAATTGGACATGAGTGTAAATAGAGGGAAAATAGCTGGTAGGCCACTCTGAACGGCACTTCATTTACAACACTTTAACGCCCACATGCTTCTGATGCAATATGCTTTGCCAATTTCATGCTTTTTTTTATTGAAAGCCTTTTGACCTTTGAACCTGGAAGTCACAGTGAGGATCAAATCCATCCCTCATTATGATGGAAAAGTCTGGCCTTCAGGAACTCATCAAACAATAACTAAACTGGTGGAGGTCGCATAGGTAAGATTGGGTCAACGTCAAGTTTACCCATATTTGATAAGGCCTTGGCAAATCAATTGTGATGCTATCGATCATCGCTGAAATTTGCTCCATGTATCCGCACTATCTGGGTATGAAATGCAAGTGTGTGCATCTAGACCTTAACCCCCCCCCCCCCCCCCAAAAAAAAAAAAAAAGTTGTGTTACGGTTTTAATTTTCCCTAGTGCAGGGTATTATCACCAAAGGGCATAAGATATACCTAATGACCTTAAGCTATCCGAATTGTTATTTGAAATACTAGAAGGGTGGGAATTCTTTGTATGGAAAAACAGAACTGATAACGACTTAATTAGACAGATATTGGTTCTACACTATCAATTAACCAATCCATCAAAGAGATTTTCCCTTGAAAACTCACCTCATAATCCTAAAAAATCATCATAATTTTTTTTTGTACACGCAAGGGGAAATGTATAGTCCGAGAAAAAAGCAAACTTTGAAATTGATGTCATAAGCTTTCCAGTGATGTATTACACTAAAAGATATTATGTCTAGTTTTTGAGAAATGGTTTCATGAATATGTGTGGGCATCACCCTTTCCAAAATCCCAATAAGCTCTATGTCTCATATTTTCCAAGATATCCCTATTTAATTAGAATTATCTATGATAATTAGAAATTTATGATACATTTTCATTCTTCAAGTCACAAAATTCGATCTAGGAATGGTAATTTTATTTTGTTTTCACCATGGCAATCCTCAGAAATCATTCTATCAATTTATGTTTCCTCTATTTGGCAACACATATCAACAAGCACACCCATTTAAGCTTTAAAACGTTCCTTTGACCTTCCAAATATAGAAGCTTTTTACCAAAAATGGAATGTTTTATGTAATCCTATTGAATTCTTCAGAAAAAAGTACCCAAGAGCAATTTGTTGCCTAATTCTTTCATTTTAGGCCATAGTGGCGCCCCCTGGTGGCTAAAATCGGAACTAATCCCGTGGGGACTATCCTTTCTGCTTGGCTGCTCACAAATAACGACCGACCTGTAGACCCATTTTCTTTTGGCCCCGTTACCTGAACACAGTTAATTTTTTTGTTTTTTGTTTGGCCTAAACAATGCTGTTGCATAAATACTGTGGTCCACTCATGCCATCAAATCCTCAAGGTGTCTTAGGCCTGCCATAATTAGGCCCCTATTGTTTTATCATATATCATTCCAGCATGAAGTGTCAATCAGGAAATTCAACACTGTCATGTCATTTCATAAACCTACAATTGAGCTATTTTAAGACCCAAGTCATATATGACTAAGCCGACACACTTATAAAAGTTGAATAAGGGGATGTAATTATCAGACCAGATAAGTTTCAGACCAATTGAATAGCTCTCTTTATCCATCCCTGGTCATGGCGGATGTAAGTAACCAATAGTTATTAGTATAAGGTGCTTTTCCCAATCTTGGTATCCCATATCAGTGCTGATTGCCATGCCAGCTAAATTAAAAGTCTGCAGTCACACTTTGCCACAGAGCTGCTGAATTTGATCATATTTTGTCTCTAAACATGGTTCTAAGCCAAACCAGTGTCCATGCTGGATTGTTGACCGCCCAAAAGTAACTATTAACTACTAACTTCACACTACAATATGTCACTTAGAACTGACTGTCACAACACCTATATAGATGTATCACATACTGCTACAACATCTACATGTCACATACTACTGACTGCTGCAACATCTACATGTCACATACTGCTACAACATCTAGATGCTACATACAACTGCAACATCTACATGTCACATACTGCTGCAACATCTACATGTCACATACTGCTGCAACATCTACATGACACATACTGCTGACTGCTGCAACATCTCCATGTCACATAATACTGCAACATCTACATGTCACATACGGCTACAGCATCTACATGTCACATACTGCTGACTGCTGCAACATCTACATGTCACATAATACTGCAACATCTACATGTCACATACTACTGACTGCCACAACATCTACATGTCATATACGGCTGCAACATCTACATATCACATACTGCTGACTGCTGCAACATCTACATGTCACATACTGCTGCAACATCTACATGTCACATATTACTGACTGCCACAACATCTACATGTCACATAATACTGCAACATCTACATGTCACATACTGCTGACTGCCACAACATTTACATGTCACATGATACTGAAACATCTACATGTCACATACTACTAACTGCCACAACATCTACATGTCACACACTGCAACATCTACATGTCACATGTCACACACTGCAACATTTACATGTCACATACTACTGACTACTGCAACATCTACATGTCACATACCATTATAAGCCGCCCCCTATCTTAGGAGAATCCTTTAAGCCGACTGCAGTATACTTCTAAAAACCCTCATACAAGCAGCACCCTATGATAGGCATGTTTGGTATCAAATTAAAACTGACTACTCACACCATCTGCATGCCTGACCTAAATGGGCCAGGAAAGAGGACTGCTAGATATTAAGAGGGGTAAACATTACAAGCTGTCTAAGAAAAACGACTGCAAGTATAATATGCCTGATTATTGGTCCAGGATGATATAGATATTTGATATTATTCCTACAAATGTGCAGCTACCGTAAAACTTCAGGTATAGAGACTCCCACTTCAGAACGATAATATGGGGCTCAGTCAAGGAAATTGTTCTGCTAGATATTTTGATATAGCATAACATATAATAACAACTACTCTTTACAATGTGTAGGAATCACCCCTGAACTAATAGATGTGGATCAACAAAGTAAAAGGAACCTCCTTTTATGTAGACCACAATCAGCCCCTTAAGACAATTTTGGTGAAAACCTTCCGTATTTGGAATATAAAAGAAACGTTTTAGAGCCTAAATTACATTTTTTCTTAATGTTTCTCCGATTTAGTATTTCCAACATTTATGTGACATGGCACATTTCATACATATTCAGGTTTAAGGTGAAGCCAAGTGTAAAGACATTGGGGTTTATTACAGCCTTGTAGAAGCCACTGAGAAGAGCTAGTAGGGGGGTATCTTTAATTTAATATTTGAGGCCGATTTTTCCACTCAACAAAATATTTTAATCCCCCTGGCGCTTCCTACGTCGAATACGGTATGGAGCTTATTGGCATTTCAGCCCACACATATTCAGCTCTCAAAAATTAGAAGTCGCACCTGCTAATGAAATATATCGCTGGAAAGCTGATGACATCAGTTTTGGCATAATTAAGTTTTGCCTTGGAGAACCCTTTTTCGGTGGTTCAATAATAACAAACTCCCTTTGACCTTAAAGGTCTGAATAATAATTTTGAATTCAGGAATGCCTTAAACACACCTTTTTGGGCCCCATTCAGTCCTCCTACAGTAGTCACTTCCGATCACAAGTGTATATTTCGGCTTATGCTGCAGAATTTTCCTCATTGAGGACTATTGCCATAGCCTATGATGGCAATGTCAATGGTAGGTTCTGCATGGTGTCAGCAATTCCTACTAGGTGGCAGCACAGTGGAAACATTGTCAGCAGGACGGTCAGGGTAGTGAAACGTGTACAGCACACCATACATGGTAGTCCAATGCACTTCTGGTCCTGCTCCGCCCCTCATTCCCTCTCCCTCTCTCCCTCTCTCCCTCTCTCACTCTCTTTCGCTCTCGTTCTCCTCCCTTTCTCCCTTTCTCCCTCTCTCCCCTCTCTCTCTCTCACTCTCTTTCGCTCTCGTTTCCCTCTCTCACTCTCTTTCGCTCTCGTTCTCCTCTCTCTCTCTCTCTCTCTCTCTCTCTCCTCTCTCTCTCTCTCTCTTCTCTCTCTCTCTCTCTCTCTCTCTCTCCCTCTCTCACTCTCTTTCGCTCTCCCCTCTCTCCCTCTCTTTCGCTCTCGTTCTCTCTCTCTCTCTCTCTTCTCTCTCTCGTCTTCTCTCTCTCTCTCTCTCTATCTCTCTCTCTCTCTATCTCTCTCTATCTCTCTCTCTCAAAACATCTGTTTCAAAACCTTGTTTATAAATAGGTATTGTTTTCCTGCTTTTTTTGGTATTTCAATCAGTCTGCAAATCATAAAAAGATGTACAGCACACCATACATGGTAGTCCAATGCACTTCTGGTCCTGCTCCGCCCCTCATTCCCTCTCCCTCTCTCCCTCTCTCCCTCTCTCACTCTCTTTCGCTCTCGTTTCTCCCTCCCTTTCTCCCTTTCTCCCCTCTCTCCCTCTCTCTCTCTCACTCGCTCTCGTTTCCCTCTCTCACTCTCTTTCGCTCTCGTTCTCTCTCTCTCTCGCTCTCTCTCTCTCTCTCTCTCTCTCTCTCTCTCTCTCTCTCTCTCTCTCCCTCTCTCACTCTCTTTCGCTCTCGTTCTCTCTCTCTCTCTCTCTCTCTCTCTCTTCTCTCTCCCTCTCCTCTCCCTCTCTTTCGCTCTCGTTCTCTCTCTCTCTCTCTCCTCTCTCTCTCTCCTCTCTCTCTCTCTCTCTATCTCTCTCTATCATCTCTCTCTCCAAATATCTGTTTCAAAACCTTGTTTATAAATAGGTATTGTTTTCCTGCTTTTTTTGGTAATTTCAATCAGTCTGCAAATCATAAAAAGATGATGATCTTGTTTATTGAGCTTCTGATTGTTTTTATGTACATGTAATGTATTCTATAGAAATCCCGTTTTACTGGGTTAGCTGCCAATACCAGCACATTTATCGTACAGAATATTCTAATGTGCTGGTTGAGGGTCAGTGGTGTCTTTGAATCAAATTGCTTCTCTTAAACATAGAACAAGATAAATGGTCGCTATTGGCTATCCCCCACCTCCCCCGCCTCCCCCGCCTCCCCCACCTCCCCCGCCTCCCCCGCCTTCCCCGCCTCCCCCGCCTCCCCCACCTCCCGCGCCTCCCCCGCCTCCCCCACCTCCCCAACCTCCCCCACCTCCCCCACCTCCCCCACCTCCCCCGTTTCCCAATTCTGTCGTCCATCTGTGTCCACAGGGAGACAAAACATATGTTTCAAATTGGTGTCTAAATTCAAGGTTTGAAGGACGACAAACGGCCTCATAAATGCTAGTGGACACATGCCTATAGCTCCCCTGTAACAGACGAGATGTACGGTAACATGTGTGGAAGAAAGGCAGGATCTCTTAGCTCTGGGTGACAGGGTAGGAGCTACTATGTATGGGGGGGGGGGGGGGCAGACAGTGAGGCAAATGGGAAATATATCAGATGGCCAACCTAGACTGGATCTCGTACAGTATTTCCCGAATGGGCCTGTATACTCTAGGAATTATTAGTAGACCTAATGGACACAGGCCTATTGATGTACGACTCAGAGATCAAAATAAATGCTTTGGGTGTGAATAAGGAGTTGATAGCGGTTTATTGAAGTGAAGAGAAAACCAATAAAGTAAGTTGGTTCTCTGGCATAAATATGATCCCGATTAGGCCCCTAGACCCCAATTTAGGATTTACTTCCTAACTACCTCTGTAGGCACTTTATAATGTCGCCGGAGAAAGATTTTTCGCTTGAGATATTCCAAAATAAGTATACACTCAACCTTAACCCTTTATGGACTGATGTCACTAAAAGATAACATCTTTCATCATCATTCACCAATGCAGCCCCGGCGAGTAACTCACCGGTGCTGCATTGGTGCACCGTGACGACCCTTCGGGAGTGTCTCAAACCTGTAGGGTCGGCATGATGCTTGAATGCAGCACTGGCGAGTTACTTGCCAAGGCTACATTCATGCATCATGACTGATTGATCAGCTCTGTACTGTCTTGTGTTTGTGCATTGAAAACACCTCAATGAGGTAATGTGCTCAATAAAACTTTCAATACTTCAATAGTTTCAATTAAGGCATCATGCCATCCTTAAAGGGTTAATAAGTCAGTTTGTGACATCATGTGTCAAACAGTGCCACCATGAGTCAACTAGTGTCAGCGTGCTGCTGTCTTTCACCCACCCTCCATCTTCCTCTACCTCCCTAGCCCTAAACCTATTAGTAACCCTCTAGGGGCTGCACAGTACTCCAATGCACCACACCATGTTGTGGTCATGATGCATGAATGTAGCCATAGCGAGTAGCTCACCAGTGCTGCATTGCTTCAGCATGTCATCCCCATGAGGTTGATGAGCTCCTGAAGGGTGGGTATGATTTGCCAATACAGCACCAGCCAGTTACTCACCATGGCTGTTTTGGTGCATAAAGGCTACATATCATCATGGACGTTGAGGCTTCATGTGGTTCTTACAGGGTTAACCCTCCCACAATGATGTTAAACTGACCATCGGTCAGCAGCCACACACAAGGCCTGACAAGGGTAAGTAACTTATACAGAGGCGGGGGTGGGGGGCACTGGCTATAAATCTGAGGTCTATAGCAATATTTTCCATACGCCCGTTACATTGGTTACCATATTTGTAGTGTCATTTACACCAAGATGAATAGATAGACAAATGCCAACGCCCATTGAAACCGACTCTGACGTATTTCACGAGTCGGGACTGGGACAGTATCTATCGGTATTATAATTTTTTTATTTGAAGCCAATCAATGAAAGATGTTTCTTAGCCCATTGAATACGGCTACATTGTATTCAATGGGGGGGGGGGCATTGAATGCGGCGCTTCCTATACTGAAGCATATTCAAAAAAATAATATGAAATGTACCTCTTATGCTACAAATATCTTACCCCAGAAACACGTTCTGACGAATAGTCTGTGTGTTGTGTCAATGAGAGAAGTCCTGTAGACAGGTAGAAGCACTTTAGGTTTTTGTGGTCAGGGATGGATCAGAAATATTGGCACATATTCCAGACTTTTACCCAGATGTGTGTAGACATATGTACGAGAGCGGCAGAGGATGATGTACGCGGGGCGCGCAAAATATTATCGCCCTCTGAAGTGTAGCTGCTCATATCGTATTTTCCAGAATTTTGTCTTTTTTTGTTTCACCTTATCCTTAATATTCTCGAAAATGAATCCCACCATGACAACATCCGGCCATTCCTGCACATCATTATGCCTAATTATCAAACTACCTGGTCCCAACTTTGGCGTCTTAATGAAAAGGTGTATGTTATAAAAAATACTCTAATTTCAGTTTCTCTCTATGAATATGACCGTAGTTGTTGAAATGGTGTTAAACATCCATTACTCACTCACTATAAAAATACAATATCCATTTAATTCCTTTAAATTCAATAATTATTGTTTATGAGATTGACATTGGATCTAATAGATTCTACCAGAGTTTACTTGTACTTTTATGATGTAGGCCTATACCTTTTCATTAAATGCCAAGTTAGGTGCATGGTTAGAGGTGGATATCCTGATGATTACTTCAAAGGTATACAACACAACCTATGCATACGGCACCTGATGGCAAAAAACGAAACTATCTGCAAACATGATATTTGCAGATTTCTCTTAATTATATGTCATGATCTGCCTTTATCGACCATTTAATTGCCATACCTTGACATCATGCATATCTCGATCATCATATTTCCTTTATCCATGCCCATAGGCTCGAACAGTGAATAGATTAGTTTTTATTTTGATCAATTCAGGATAATTTCATTTTGCCCGTGACCCTATATTTTCTTGTTTTCAACATGTTCCTTATGATCATATAAATGCATGCCTGCATTTTCATTGAGAAATTGTTGAGAGATTTTTTTCTGTGATGAAAATTGTAGAAAAATATGATTTTCTCATGATGGTCAATACGTAATGCACTCAAATGTGAATGCCCTCTAAAAGTAAAAGGTAAATAAACCCGTGACATAGGCCTAGGCCTTTTTCCTTTTCTTTGTGTTCCATATGCATCAGGCTAATATCCCTGAGAGTCATTAAGAAAACTTGTTGGTCGATCTAGAATTAGCTAGATTATGTTGTATACCTTTAAGGAAGCAGTTCCTCCTAACCCAGATTAACATTATAACTATCCATAATATGACATGTGCATGTTGGCACTATACGTATTACATATCATTTTGAATGTATTTGATCCCTTTTTCAAATTAGTTCCATTTTAGAGGATGTTGATAGCGGTGGGAAGTACATGGAACAGAAACGTTCGTTTTTAGCTTCTTTGCACTTTAATTGCATTATGGGATGGAAATTAAGTATAATTCTTTTTAATGATTGGGGATTAATCGACATGGCTTTCTCTTGGGGCGTTTTCTTTCTTTTATAAATATCCCATTTATTTAGGCCTATAGAGCTTTTCAAAGTTGCAAGGTTACCAAAAGAATGCTGATTTTCGGGGAAAGAATGGGGAAAATGACCAATTTTTAGTAATTATACAATGTTGAACAGGGCTGTAGACCTCAGTAATTCGAATATCAATGAGAGGGAAAAAAACGCCCCCCATGAGATTATCTTCAATTCCCAGCCTATCGTGCAGTTCAGATGAAGAGGAGCTTAAAAAAACTATTTTCTTTCATTAACATTCCATGGCCATCAGAGACTAATCAAATGAAACTAATATGAAAGGGGTAATACATACAGTCAATCTGATATGAACAGTTCCGATATAATTATATTTACCAGATTATGCCTGCACTTAAGGGCTTTACAGACCGAAGTTCTGTTACGACACATGGGTACTGAGTGAATTCTTGATATAAGTACTGTATATATGTTTGTATATACAGTTTCACCTGTAGAGAAGTAGAGAAATACCACCAAAACATATTTTATTTACACAGTTGTATAGATATCTGGTGGGTGTTGCGCATTTAGCCCGTCATCTAATATTGGTGTTTCGGAGGGAACTGGTACGGCTAATTCCATCATATTCTCACCTTCTCAAAGACATTGTTTTACCGATGCCACACCCTTCTTGAGAACAATGCACCTATAGACTACATCTTAAAAATATAAATACACACTCCATGAATCGTCATACCTCCCACATCGTTTTCTTCTGACATTTAGCAACTTTAGATACACCCAATACTTTAGGTAATGGGTGTGGCTCATAGGACCAAATCCATCAGGACCTTTATGAAAAAAAGGCAAAATAGACTCATCAATTAATCAGTTTCTTATACAAACACCTATCATAGTGTTTAGAAAAGTGTTTAGCCGCTAAACACGTGCATTAATTTTATGATCTAATCACTGTTTTACTAGCATACATACAAATACATGGCTAGGCTTATTATGATACTGGTGAAGGGGATAGATGAACATAATTATATTATAATGATATAAAACAACCACTCAGCGTTTGGGACAATTATGTGATGTGCATTAGTGAAATTGGTACGGAGATATGAATAACATAGTCCAGGTATAACATAACAGAAGAAGAGCCAGCTGGATAAAATTGAGAAGGAATTAAACCATAACAAGGACCAAGTTCCATGCACTAGTCTAACTATAAAGTACTAGGCTAATTCAAAATATTGGGCTGTACAGAATGAAATCTATAAGATAGTGTTTCCTTAATATGCCATTTACATGGATTGCCTTTGGCTATTAAATTGTATGCATACTTTAAGAGTATACCGACCATGCACCTAGAGGCCTTGCTCAACTGTTATCACTTCATGTTACCCCCTACAACTGGAAAACCTCTGCTATAAGCCCACCCTGCCTATAGGCCAAATCTGAGTTTAGGGACAAAAGATTGTGGAATTATTTTGACAATTTAGAGAACCCCACCTAGAGGCCAAATGTGTTCTTTTGGGGACTTATGGCCCTATTCCGACCCGAGAATAACCCCCTTATGGAATAAGTTATAGGCTTTTTTGATGGGTTTTAAGAGATGAACGATATATTGTATTAAACCATGTATATTTCAGAGGAAATTGCCTTTGATGTAAAATTAAGGAATATGAAATACAATAGATAATGATCCCTATATTTTTAACTCATTTTCAATATTCACTTTGTGAGAACAACCCCAATAAGCTGAATGTAACTTTGAGGAAAGAAATCGGCTCATATGAAAAATAAATGACAATTGAAATTTGGCTTATAGGCAGGGTTTTAAAGTAGTTAAATCAAGGTAGGCTATACACTTATGTTACAGTTCAACCTATCTAACTACCTATAACAACACGCAACAAGACAATGTGTAGTACTCAAGACATGGACAGCTGTGAGGCATTTATCTGTTATACATTTGTCTAGGATTAGTTAGCCTAGTACCTTTTACTCAAATTGATAGCCTTAGGCTAGTCATTTCTTCTCACAACAGACTGAGTTAGCCTAGTCACATAAACGGGTTAGCATAGTCCTCACATAAACAGAGTTAGCCTACACTCTAAAAAAAAATGTGTGTTGCGTTTACACACTTTTCAACACACTTTTCTGAAGCCACTTTTAACACACCTTTTTTTGTAACACACTACACACTTTTGGCAAAAGTGTGTTGAATCTAAAAAGTGTGTTGGTGTACAAAGCCATGGTATTGAGGAGGTGGGGGTTAAAATAGCTGTTCTACACCTCACAGAGTGTGTCAGGTGCCATGGCTGAGTGGTGTAGGGGCTGGCACATGAGTCCTATCCATGCAGGTTTGAATCCCTTGACAATTTTATTTTTTTCAATATTAAGTATGATTACTTTCTATATGGGTTAAGAGTTAAATTAGTATAGCTTTATCTAATTTTTTGTCAGGGCTATTCATGTTCTTACTGTGCATATACTGTGCGTTTCACTTTTAAAGGCTTCTTATATCTAGGAAAAGTGTTTATTGAACCGCTCATAATATATAGAAAAGTGGGAATAGAAGTATTATATCAAAACTGAGTTTGTATTGACAGTGAACAAATCATAGTCAACCACTGTGAACACATTCTAGCTCCTGACCCTGGCGAAACTGACACACCTGATAACCAACTGGTGACTGTGGCGCAATGTGCCATGACCGTACCACCATCAGATAGCGTGGGATGGCTGCTCTCACAACCTTTTCTCAGAGTCTCCAGTGGTCCATTGTAGCCTTTTCCCCTCCCGGCTAGGACCACCTTCGTCAACACTGATATCTGCTATCTCTTTACCAGTCGCAAGTGTATTATGCTTCTACGGGTTGAAGCGGATCAGTGCAAGTCTCATGGGAGACCAGGACACCGAAGGTTCACCGCAGTCTGTCTACCGACACTTACAGACGCGACTCCTGTCAGGACAACTTGTTTCACTTGGGAAGATTTGGTGCCAGGTCTTCTCTGGGGATCGAACCCAGGACCTCTCACACACTTGTCCAGCGACTTGTTCACTATGCCACCAAATCTCCTTGTACAATCATGGCGTATTCCCCACTCAAATAGGTACCAGAACACACAACAGTGAGGAGACACAAAGTATTCTCAAAGATCACACAACTTCTTACCAGTTACCAGTAAGCTATATAAGTTACCCTTGGGTATTAATATGTTATGACAGGAAGTGGTTCTTAGACAATACAAAGACCGCCCTTATTGAGGGATGCCAATGCACTGACTAATAATTTGCAGGGCTTGATATCTATTATAAAGACAATAGTTAATCAGCTATTAATAAGCCCTGCTTTTACAGCCTTGCAGCACCTCTAATGAAGTCTTATATGGGATGGTTATTTGGTTCATGCAAAGAGCATGTGTGTATAGTTGAAGAGAATAAAATTCCCATCTATTTCCAATATGGATCGAGTGAGTTTGCTCATTCAATGAGATTCAAATAATACAGTTCTTGTCTGTATCTCATTGCAAAGTAAATAGGTGTCATATCTTACATTGTAGTAGAGGGGATTGGTTGGGGAGGGGGTTGTAAAACAGTTTAACCCCTCCTGAGGGGAAGAGAAATTTGACACTTCTTGAGGGGGGGGGGGCTAAAATATTATGGTCCTTCTTAGAAAATAAACATTTCCAATTGACAGTCAACCCCATAGGGAATCGAGCCAGGGATCTTCAAGCTCTCAGTCCAAAGACTAGCCCACTGAGCTACTGCGACAGCTACTATATGGCTGTAAGAATGTAGCATAGGTGCATGATAGACCTTTACTGCTGTTGCCCCCTTTTGTATATGATACACACCTCTCTGACCACAAGTGTGTAAGCAGGTAAGTGAGTTGACAAAAAGTGTGTTACAATTCATAAGTGTGTAAAATCTCAAAGTGTGTTGCAAATTCATGTGTGTTACTGTTAAAGCATGTTCCCACAACACACTGTTCTTAGAGTGTAGTCCTCAACTGAGTTGACCTAGTCCCCAATCTTTAATTCAGTTTTTTTTCTCTATTTTTGCATTGGTTTAATGAGGCTATCAATTGCCTACATGACCAACTAAGATTCTACCAACTACCATGTAGGAATATCAAGTATTTACAGAACAAATAGACAAAATCTCTTATCATTGTTTATACCCCAACATTGTGTATTCCCCATCCACCATTACTGATTCCAGGGCCAAAGCAATGCCAATGACAACCATTGTTCATGTCACACTTTCCCTTGCCCAGGGAGCTGATTCCTCTGATCTGCCTTCCCTGTATTGTAACCAGCAGCGGAGCTTGTTGCTGGTGATTTGAGATACAAAGGCCGTACCCAGGCTGTACCCAGCGCAGTACAATGAACTCTCCACTATAGAAATCCTTCCAATGGTTGACAAAAAGGGCAAGTATTGAGAGTAGCACCTTGCTACTGAGCACTGTCTGGGCGGCATCCTGTCTGATGTGACACCTAAATGGACATGCACTTGGTAACCAGTTGATGTCGGCTTCAGGTATTCAAGATCAAATAGTTTGGCTATTAGATTTGATGTTGGAGTCCAATTGGCAGAATGCAGAAACAACCGCTATTCCTTTTCTAATTGTAAAAGATAACCATGCATGTTGAATAACGTGCATGCTTTTGAAATACTAGATTGAAGGGCTGCACACTGCTCCAATGCATCATTGCCTTCATTGGATTATTGCAGGAATGCAGCCCTGCAAGGCAAGAAACTCGCCAGTACTATAGCATCACACCAACCCTACTATGTTGATACACTCGTGATGGGTCGTCATGATGCATGCATGAATCCTTGGCGCCAGCGATTTATTCATGAATGCATCATGGCGACAAAAGGCTCAGCAGATTACACCATTACACACACAGAAAAGTGAGAGTCATTGTCGCTAAAACTGCCCTCACCTGAGGGTCAGTCAGGCCTGACCCTCAGGTGAGGGTAGTTTTAGCGACAATGACTCTCACTTTTCTGAGGGTGTAGAAGACCAGATAAAGGTACACCCCATTGGACACAAAGTTAAGGTCACCTTTGAATCAACGTTGACCATTTTGTTGACGTTGATTCAGTGTTGTGTTCCCACTGGGACGTAGTTAATCTTTTTGAGCAAGTTAGATTTAATTCAATTATAATCTAGTGACAATGCTTCTGCATGTCTTTGTAGATTCCTTGAATGTCGGACACAATGGAGGATGTGGCTGTAGTATACTGTGCACCCACATTGCCTCTAAGGTTTGAGGTTTGTTCCAATTTTGAGGTTGGATAAAGCCATGGGATCCGAAATTTCTGTTGATATGTCGTTGATAACTGTGGATCAACCATTATTCAACATTGGTTCAACGTTGAACTGGAATTTATGCCAACTGAGTCTGAGGTAGCACTGATGGTATAGGTTTATGTGTGAAGTATGTCTGAGGAACGGGACCATTGTGTCAATTATAAGTTATAATCGACAAAGCCTTGTTGTGTGAATAGTGCTTCTGCTTCATGGGTTAAAATAATTAGGGTAGGTAGGGCAATCAGAGCATGGGATCCCGGGTCTGTATGTGTCCTAGTGATAACCACTCGAAAGTAAATGGCTGTTTATTATGTTACATAACATTGCACCATACAAAATAACATAATGAAAAGTAAGGGAAAGAGTTTGTCTTTCATGTCCTGTATTATTTCTAGATTTCTCATTTACAGATAATGAAAAATTGATTGGTAAAATCAATACAATTGCATTACCAATAAGTAGATTGGAACGGTTTTTCTAGGACAAGCACTGGGTGCCACCTTTCCAGAAATGGGGGTTAATCACGTAAAATTTCATTTGTGTTTATGAGATCTCATACTTATGGTCTCTCCTGGAAGAGCACATTTTGTAGGTATCTTATTATAATTTCTGTGACAACAATTACTATATAAAGCTATGTGTGATTTAGATAGATCACTTTTGCAGGTCATTTATAAAGTCAAATACCCCCTGCAACCCCCCAAAAGCCCCACCAGTAGGTAAAATATAGGTTTCTGAGTAATATTCTTTAGGTATGGTGTAAAAATATCCTGGCAAAAATTGGCGACAGGGTTTCTCCTGGAGCATCCATTTTACCCCTGTAAGGCCCATATTCTTTCTAATTTTAATTGGAAATTCAATATTTTCATTTGGAAATAAAAACCATGTTCTTAGTTTGGGTCTCATATAATCTAATTCCGAAAATAGCTAGTTGATAAAGGATATATATTCTTAGATTGAGAAGTATTATCTCCACAGCATGTATGAGGGCAGCTTCAATGGAAAGGGCCCCCAGTGGTGGGTGCAGTGGTACACAGTACTCCATGCAGGCAGGCAGAAAATGACAGGTCGACTATGCCAACTTTTCTTTTTCAAAAATTCATAGAAAATCATCCATGAAGGATAGGAAAATGGTGTTTGCAGTTCTGGATTTGACCCGATCTACTAATCATATCTGATACTACATGATAGATTTCACATTATATTCTCGAAATCCTTTGACACACCTAATTAGGGTGTAGAGAGAGAGTTAGGGTAGACCGCCCATGAGATGACTAGCTGGTCTGTTGGTACCATGAGTAGGCTGCTATGTCTCAATCAGGGTGCCATTAATCATGGGGTCAATATTCCACAGGGCTATCATAGACATTGGGCCGATCATCCTCAGGGCTAATCGCCATTGGGTCTATTGTCCACATGGCTCCTGATCCTTGCACCGGTCTTCTCAAGGTACCAACAGACCAGCTAGTCATCTCATGGGCAGTCTACCCTAATGAACTGGTACATGTATGCCTTATGCTGTACTTGTACTTCCATTATATAATATGATTGTAGGTTACCATTATCTCCTTATCTTTGAATAATGTATTTCGAGTTTAAACGAAAGTGATGAAAGTTGATGAAGAGGGTGTCTGTAGCCATTTTGTGAACGGACGAAAGTGTCCATTGATATATCACTAATCACCCCCCCCCCTCCCACACACACACCGCCTCTCACACACACACCACCACCTATCCGTTAGAGTACTAAACCAAATAAGGACCAATATTGTGGATAAGACAAGAGAGGCAGGCCCAGTTCATCATGGCTGACCTGTTTACTCAAACTGAGAGTGTATCATATCTAAATTGGATTCAAATCTCTGACCTGTGTACTGCTCTTTATGACCAAGATGGTCATGTTGAAGGGCAATCTTCAATTGAATCATATCAAAACCACAGTAAGACGGCTGATGTATTTACAAAGATTTAACAGGCTAACTATAGCACTGAGTGTAAGCTGATTGTTTGGGGGTTACTGGGACAGGCTATATGCTAAGGGCGTGCCTATGGCTGTCATGTTAGAATACATCATTTGGTGTATTTCTAGAACGCCAATAAAGGTGGTGGTTTACTGGCCCCTTAAGTATGTTGTATTCTAATGACTGAGTTCTGCTTTAATGTGCCCTCTGTCGTCATGATGCATAAATGCAGCGCCAGTGAGTAACTTGTTGGTGATACGCATGTTGTTGTTTTTTTAAGTATATTTATTGGATCTAATAGGCTTGTTTAAGGCCAAAAACTAGCTTGGGCGCATTGCCCTTCAGCACCCCTGACTATTACATGTTCTTTAGCGGTCTTGTATATGTTATGCTATGACTCCAATACTGGTCGATATGACATACCATTCCAATCAAGTGTATTATAAAAAACTATACAATTACTATGTGATACATAAGCGTACTGATGAGATGAGATGGGATGAGTTTTGACAAGTGTATGTTTATAAATATAATGAGTTATACAGCATTTATAAAACAGTTTGGGTAGTCCTTTTCTATGGCTACTTTAAACTTCCAAAGGGTCTCTATCTTAGTATATATGGGTTTAAGGTTATTCCACCTGGTGATGGCTCTGTACATATAACTTCTAATGACAATGGTTGTCAGCATCTTCATGCCGTTTCTAAAAGTTAGTGGTGGCAGGTGCTGAAGGGATTTGTATACGCCTACTCTGAGTCCACGGGAAATTGAATTGAAGGCAAGCTTCACCAATGCTGGCTATGTTTTTATCTGGTCCTACAGCTTATTGCTGAGAAAAAAACATTGATAGGAGAGATTTGTATTGGCAATTCATGAAGAAGATATCATGTCATGGTAAGAAGATTTACACAGTGGTTTATCTGCAAATATGAACTGGAATTAGCTCACCTCACATACAACTGTTTTTGGCTGTTTTTGGCCTCTGAGGAATGACCTTAGCCTTCGTAATCTGAAGGAATTTTGAAGATATTCGAATTAGAAGTGAATCAATGGCAATTACGCAGTGGTAATTTACTGGAAAATGTGAAAGCCTACTTATATTAATAAATAGGTTATGGCACTATTAGTCCCAGAGCCAGGGCACTTTTAATTTTGTTTTTGTGACCAAAAGGTTTGAGGGTGGGTTCTAATACAGAATATTCTGCCGAATTCAAAAATCCATTTCTTACAAAAATCTGTTGGTGCGTTTTTCCAATATGGCCACCTAAAGTGACGGCCTGTCATCTTTTTCAGAAATGACTTTCTTCATCCTTTGGACTTCACATTTTTGCCTACTGAAGCTATCTATACCTATTTTCTTATTTGTAGTAACCTAATTATCTTATTTATACATTCATCAGACCCATACATTCATGAATTTCAAGATGACGGCCATTAAAACAGCAATTTTGGACAGTTTAGACTGTCTGTAGCGGAAGCAGAATTTTGATATGCCACATACAATTTCATAGTGCAATTATGCACCAGACATAGAGTCAGATTCTAAACTTGTGGAATTATTTAACGTGTAAGTGAGACCTGGGGCTTCATAAATTGTATAACGCTGATTATGTGGATGTAAGATATGATATGCAACTGCTGTTATGACACAAACATTCATTTTAGAGAGGCTAAAGCTTTGTTGAATAATTTCAATTTGCACTTTGTGCTCATTAAATGGATTTTTCCTCTGCCATAAAAAGGACTAGACCCAGACAAAACCAATATCTCAGAGAGCATAAAATGGGGGAAAAAATTATTCCGATTGTCCACGTTTTCATTGAATAATGATAGATCGAGTGTCCTACATGTATACACAGAAGATGTAAATGGGTTAACTCATTTTTGGAACTTTTAGGAGTATCCATTGACAAAGTCATTTTCAAGAATCAATAACAGCATGCGAAAAACACATTGTAACAGAGATCAGGTTAGTTCTGGTTAGAACGTCGGGACTGTCTGCTGTCCTATAATGCACGATTGCATCTGAGTCGTTATTTTTATCTTCCAATTAGGTACTTGCAATTGTAATTGAACAACGTAACCAATGCACGACAGACCACTTTTGTCATGATTCTACATGAATAAGGTATCAAAGTCTAGGAGTAGGTGCATTGCGTTCTGAAAAGGCTCCAGAATGCACAACCAATTAATCTGATAACACACCTTTAATTAACAAAAGGCGGATCTGATTACCATTGCGTACAGGTGTGTGTATTGTTATGCGTATGGCCATTTCCGCAACCTATAGGCCCTACCCACCACACCCTGGCCTGAAAATTTGGTATTACAATCTTTTAGGCGAAATATATCATTTGTTCTCTGTTATTGTGTTTGGCACAGTTTCAAAATAGGCCTAATGTTAATATTTATATAGCCTAAGGCATGATTATTCATGTTCTTTTCATATGAATTTACTACCTGTCTCCCAATCGCCATCGATATATTATTATTTTATTGGCGAGCTGGGTCTCACTGCACTAACCATTTCATTGAACAACACTATATATAAATATACAAAATGAGGAGGACATATGAACCATACCTCAATATACAATAGCCCATTCAGGGGTGAAACCTAAGATGCACCCTAGATGTACCCAAGATGAAATTCTACTCAAAATGCTATAACAAGTTTGATTTCCTGGCAACCCGCCCTATATAGAGTCCTGACAAATAGTGTAAATCATACCCGACAAACGAGGGAAAACACATATGTAATCTGGTAATAGATGTGGACGAATATTTATCAGCTAGATAGAAACTACATTGGTACCAAACCAGCAGCAGGAGTCGGTAACATGAATGTTGAGCTTGTAGACTACAAGATGCTGCTCGTCCTGACTAGACCTTACATGACAGCAGTTGACGTCTGTAATATGAATGCTGAGCTTGTAGGTTGCAATATGGCGCTGGTACTTTATTGCATCATTTGTAAGTAAGATGCTCAGCAAGTCAAAGTTTCATGATGCCTGGAAGTCAGCCCTAGTTACACCCCTCCTGAAAGGTGGGGACACCACAGACGTAAACAATCTTACACACATTTCGATTCTCCCACTACCTGCTAAAACTACAGAAAATAACCATTCACAAACAAACCCTGAACTACCTTAATATCAATGACTTACTCTCTACAAATCAGGATGGATTTAGACCCGCCCGCTCTACTATGAACAGTCTTCAAAAATATGGTATTCAATAATCTATATATGAGCAAATGCACAAGAACAGCCTTCTTGGACTTCAAAAACGCTTTTGACACTTTAAACCACCAAATTCCATATAAAAACAAAAAATAACTAGGTTTCAGTCATAACTGTTTAAAACTTTTCGAAAATTACCTGACCAACGGAAGCCAAAAACCAAATCCAATGACACAATTTCAAAGCCCAATCCCATCACCTGTGGTGTCCCCCAAGGCTCTGTCCTGGGACCATTACTGTTCCTTACATACATCAATGTCTTTGAACATTACCTACAGACTCTTCATGTACAGCATTACGCTGACGACATAATTTCCCTAGCCTATTACCCTGAGGACAGGACACCTTCAACTCCCATCATTGAAGAATTTACAAGAGCAAGTGAGTGGTGTAATAGTCATAAACTGTCCTTGAATGCCAAGAAAACAGAGGTTGTCACATTCACTACAAGGGCATCGACCCAAAAACTACAGAGACCTCGCTTATTGCTGGGAAATGAAAGAATAGAAAATGCAGGGAAATGCACCATCTTATAAGTACCTAGGCTTGACGCTAGACAACCATCTGAACCTAAAGAAAACAGATAGGAATCACCAAATGAAATGGAGAACAGAAATTGTACATGTTCAGGAGAAACAGCAAAAACATGCCACAATCAGCTAATTTTGACGTAGTAAAGACCATGTTTTTACCAATAGAATATGGTGACCTGATATGCGGCATAGCACCTACCACGACTCTATACGGGTATAGCGCACTAGCCTATGGGGGCCGCCATCTTGGCTCAGAGCAATGCATTGCGGTTAGGCCCCCGACTCTAGAGCAGTGCATCATGGGTGAATTTCTTATCAATCCCTTTGTTCCACGTGTGAAAGGAGGGGATTAACCTGATAAGGAGATAGGGGTGTAGCCCCCGACTACCTGAAGTACCAGGATGTGCTAGTCCCGTATAGAGACCCTACAACACGTGATGAACAGTGCGCTGAGGACTGTCTACTATCTACTGAAAAATCATGAGAAATGTCACAGGGAAGAAAGATCAACCTACTAAAGAATAGAAGGGAAATACACTCACTCATACACAGCCTCAACGCCTCCCTCGATCCCAACAAACTTGACAATAGGCCTATCAGAACTAGAGCACGTGACCAGAGGTTCAAGGACCCTGCACACAGGCAAAGTCTCCATTACAGAAAAGTCACCATGTGGAACAACCTAGACGTAAATGAAAGGGAACACAAAACTGAAACAGAGTTCAGAGCATGGTTAGGGGAAGAATATGATAAAAATAATGATTAAAGCCTTCCCAGGTTTTCTAGTCTACCAACCAGCCTTCCTCCCCCCAACTTACTCTACAAGGTCATGTATTCTCCTCATGATGAAATAAAATTAATAATCAATCAATCAGCCTCACTGGGGTTTGAACCCTGGATCTCTGGATTGACCTACAGCTAGGCCCCAATGTGGGCAGATGGCACCTAGCTCATGCAAGTGCAGGGACAAAGGTTTACAGTGAGTCTTAACGCAATCTTACAAATGTCTTACAACCTGATCTTAAAGTCTTAATAATAGGTTCCACGTTTACGAAAAGAATTGAAAAGAATATTGGGGTCGGGGTGGAGCCCCCCTCCCCCCATGAGTATGCAACCACAGTAAGACTGCATATAACACTGGGATAAGACTCACTGTCAACGTTTGTCTGTGCACTCACGTGAGCTAGGTCAGTCGTGCACAATGGGGTGTAACTTATAATTAACCATAAAGATTAGCAGTGCACGCTGCAAAGACTGTAGCCTACTACTAGTCTATTTGCTGTGTCTCTACCGGCCGATACGTCGCTCTACCGGTCAACAGCACCTTCAAATCGTCTGATGGAAAATGGGCGTAATAATAAGGCAAACATATATTCTAAGAACTCACTAATGAGAAAAATGGCATCTTCTCAAAGTTGTCCAAGTACCATCTAAAGGGAAATGGTGCAGAAAGAAGGATGTTTTTTAAACGTATTAAAAACTACTTGTCGGGTTCGAGATAATCTATTTTCAGCGTGTTACTGGCCAACTCAAGTTTCTAAGAATCTCACGCATCATATCCTCGTTGGTATAAGTGATATATGCATTTATGTGTTTAGCTTAATAGTCATAGATATACTGGATGGTACTACTATCGTTGCGAGGTTCATATTATTATTTAATTATTATTAGATCTCCGACAACACTACACAGAGAGAAGAAAGAGAGTCAAAAGGGAGTCCAGGTTGCCTACAGAATGACTCCCCTGTTCAGGGGTAAAATAAACATGCCAGTTGATCTACAAAATTTCTGTGACAAAAAGGGACTCAAGATATTATGCCACAATGTTAGGAGTCTCACAGATAAGAAAATGGTTGACTTTACTAGAATGCTGTATATATGGTAGACATTGGTATAATAATTGAATCCTGGTATGAGCCCACAGATTCAGATGCTACCTTAGATGTTATTGGTTATAACCATCTCAGGATTGACCGTAAACCCTCTGTAAATAAAAGAGGTGGAGGTATTATTGTATGCATGAAAGAAGGTATTGATTTCACATTGGACGCAGAGATGACGTGTGTCACGGCGTTGTATGAGATACTTATTGTTGACTTTCTTATACATGATAAAGTCTACAAGTTGATTGCTGCCTATAGAGACTCAAGGGTCTACCCTAAGCATTTATATGGTGTGCTTTCAAATATTATTGACAATAATGAGGGCAGATGCTGTTATGTTATTGCTGGAGACTTTAATGTCAATTATACGGTAGCTAATAGGAAAACCTTCAAGATTGACGATTTTTGTAATGATAGAGGCCTTAAGCAAGTAATAAACTGTAATACCCGAGTAAACTCCAAAACAAAAACAAATTTAGACCATTTTTATACAAATAGTAACCTAGTACAAGAAGCAAACACATTAAACATTGATTATAGTAATCATTACCCCATCTATTTGATTTTAAAGCATGACCGAACCAAAATTGCCAAAAAAAACACTATAAGAGCTAGAATTTATAAAAATATGGATATGGCTGATGTTGAAAGGCGACTATAAGCATCAGACTGGTCATCCTTTAATATAAATGAAAGCCCAGACAAATTATGGAAAATTCTACATACGCTTATTACCAATGCAATTAATCCGACAGCACCATTTAAGACCATTACAGTCCCAGTAGAAGTACAAGAATGGTTTACACCAGCTGTGCAACAGAAGATGAGGGATAGGGATAAACTATTTAGTAAGGCCCGTGGTAGTAACTCAACAGCAGATTGGCTGAGAGCTCACCTTAAACGTAACGCTGTGGATGCAGAAATATGGAGGACCAAAAGGGGAATTATTTCAAACCTTATGAATAAAAACAATAGAAAACCGGAAGATTTCTGGAAGGGGGTAAAAAAAACTATTGCCTAAAAATAAGTCTAATTCTAATATAAAACTTAAGGATGCTGACTCAGGCATTGACGTGGAGGATGATAAAGTTGCTGATTATATAAATGATTTCTTTTCCAATATTGGTGAAAAACTGGCAATGAAACATCCTATCATTGCAATACCACCGATGGATACTGATATTGACAGTGAAGTAGACCTCTTACATGTCCCGTTTATGCTTGACGACGCTGTTAAGATATTAAAGATTGTAGATAGATCGAAGTTCTCCAATGTTAAGCATCTTAAGACCTGGCTTCTTTGTGATATCTTCAAATTCATACCAGAGAAGCTGTGTACTACATATAACGCTAGCTTAAAGCAAGCATCTTTCCCTCAACCATGGAAAGTTGCCACAGTGTCACCCATACCCAAAAAAGGTAATTCCAAGATGGTCACAAATCTCAGACCCATAAGTCTCCTACCTTTACCTGGCAAAATATTCGAGAAGCTTATGGCAATATATCTTATGTGACAACCAGCATGGTTTCAGACCCAAACGTTCAACTACCACTGCAACTGCAGCATATCTTAGGTATATAATTATATGACAATATTGAACAAAACAAAAACACATACTCACTATTTTTAGATTATTCCAAAGCTTTCGACACAGTCTCAAACCCCCTATTATTAAATAAATTAAAGACGCTAGGAAAAAAACATGTAAATGTACGTTCTAAAGCTATCTTTTCAACGGAAATCAAAATGTATTTGCTAAAAATATCCTGTCACAGTTAAAAGTGGTTAAATATGGCGTCCCACAAGGGTCTATATTAGGCCCCATGCTCTTCACACTATATATAAATACTCTTCCAAATTGTGCTCCAAACTGTCAGACCTTTTTATATGCCGATGATGCAGTAGTATCTACCACTTGCTTACAAACTTTAGTTAAGGTGGGTCGCTACCCTTTGATCAAAGTTAACAGAATGTCTCTATTTTTTTTCTAAAGACAGTCTGAATCATATAGAAACAGAAAATGAAAAGAAAAATGGGGGGTCCCGACCTGCTTTTTTAGATACAGAATTTTGAAAAATTTAAGTATTTAAATTTTTCTCTAAAAATGAGAAAAAAGTGTGAAAACTTCAATAATTTTTTTTAATTTCAACCAGTATGCACAGAAATGTAAAACTTCACATATGAAATGGCCATATGTTCCACTTTACTGCAAAATTAATTTTACAGTTGTATGCCATGGAATTCTGGGTAAAAATATGATGTTTTGGGGAAGAAAATCAATAAATTGCCATAATTTTGTAGCGTTATTGGCTAAAAATGGTATTCAAAATGAACAGAATTTTTTTTAACTTTCTCAGAAAATAGTTAAGATCATTTGCTAACATATGAAAGTGATTTTGATAGGGGGTCCCGGGCATATTTTTAGGTTTTTTGGCCTTTGAAGTTAAAAAATATAGCAAAATCGGTCTAAATCTTACATTTAAAGCTAAAAATAAAGTGTAAAATGGCTAGAATCAGGTTAGAAAATGGCTACAATTAATACCCTTGGTTTTTCTAAGTAACTTAATGAGATCTATATCATTCTAGAAAATGATTTATTGGTAAATATTTTCAATGTTCTAACTTTTGATAAAAATAGCAAAAATCATTAGCTTTAAATATATCAACTATGCAAAGTCCAATAAAACGCTCAATTTTGCTCGAAATCTCCCAATTTTTTAACATGGCTTAATCAGCATATGTATGTATCAGATACTGTGATATTAGCTCATTCTGATACATTTAAGCTGTATGCGCAGATACCTGCGCAGTGTGTCCATATTCAAGAGGTAGCGACCCACCTTAACAGTGTAAATAGTATACAAAAATGGTGTGCAACCAACCTGCTCACTATAAATAAGGATAAAACTAAATGGATGGCCATAGGTTTTAATGAGATTACACAAGGTATATGCCCTGAGATTGATGGCACCAAACTTGAGAGAGTAGCAGTTTTTAACTATCTAGGTGTATTACTAAATGATAAGCTTGATTTTAGTGACCATGAAGACAAAGTATATAACAATGTACTAGGTAATAGTGCTGCAGCATTGGAGAGCCACGAGCATTATTTCTGGCGACACCCATCACCAAAAAAGACTAAAGGTCACTATATACCACTGGAAAGCTCTGATCATGGGCTTTTCAGATATGGTGAGTGTTAAAGAAAAGGTTGCGAGGAATCCAAGATGGCCGCCAAAATCCAAGATGGCCGCCAAAATATCAGAATTCCATCTCCAATGACCTAGATATGGCTTAGAATACTTTTTTAACACTGCCTACCCCCCCTAATTTGGACCCAAGGAATTCAATGGTTCTACTGGTTTGTTTCTAAGACAGCTGGTTGCTTAGCAACAACTGTTCTAATTGTTTATCTGCCTAGCAACACAGTTTTCCATGGTCCTGAGGTTGATTACAACCATACCTACCCCCCCTAAATTCGACCCAAGGAGTTCAATGGTTCTATTGCTTTGTTTCTAAGACAGCTGGTTGCTTAGCAACAGCTATTCTAATTGTTTATCTGCCTAGCAACACATATTTCCATGGTCCCAAGGTTGATTATAATCATACCTACCCCTTTAAACTGGACCCAATGAATTCAATGGTTCAATTGGTTTGTTGCTAACACAGCTAGTTGCCTAGCAATGACTGTTATTATTGTTTATCTCCCTAACAACATATATTTCCATGGTCCTGAGGTTCATTATCAACAGGCATGGCAACAACTAAACAACCTTGATCCAGGCTATTCTATGGCTCAAGATTGATAAAGAAACAAGCTCTGTGGACCCTTCAATTAGCTCTTGGGACCCCTTCAGCAGCTCTCGGGACCATGCAAGCAGTTCTGGGGACCCTCTAAAAGGCTTTGTGGGACCTTCCAGTTGCTCTGGGACCCCTTTAGTGACTCTGCTGACCCCTTCAGCTGCTCTGGGGACCCTAAAAAGGGCTCTGTGGACCCTTCCAGCTGCTCTAGGGACTTTCCCAGAGGCTTTGGAGGCCCTTCCAGTGACTCTGTGAACCCCTTCAATGACTCTGTGGACCCCATCAGTGGGTCAGGGGACCTCTGCAGTAACTCCCTAGACCCTTATAGTGACTATGGGCACCCTTCAGTGACTCTGTGGACCCCTTCAGTAGCTCTGGGGACCCTTCCAGCTGCTCTGTGGACTCCCTCAGTGACGCTGGGCACCCCTTCAGTGACTCTGTGGACCCTCCAAGCAGACCCCTCCTGATGCTCTATGGTTTTTGTTTATTAGCTAGGAGGTATACATAACAGCTAGCTACCCAGTGGGCACAAAAGGCAGTTCAATGTTGAGTCAACGTTGAAACAACATTGAATCAACATTGTCAACCAGTTTTCAATGTTGATTCAATGTTCTGTGGCCTCTGGGTACACAGACAGAGGTTTACGATAATCTGTCTGAACGACAGCTTTCTCCATGAGTGGTGCATTGGATCGTATCACACGAGGCGGAGCCGGGTGTGATGCGATCCAATACATCACGAGTGGAGAAACCAGGAGTTCAGACTGATTAGAGTGAATCTCTGTATTTATTTCATGTGATTCTTGATTAAATTCATCAAAATATGCAATTAAAGATTGGTTTCATAGCTATTTTGGTGACGTCATAGTGGAGAAACAGCCCATGGAGAATGAGCACCAGTTTCTCCACGGGGGTGTGGAGAATGGCCATTATAGTACTTAAGCATAGTAACTTTGTTTCTCCACATGGAATTATAAATGTGCATGGCCCCTAAAAGCCCTTGAGCTTCTAATGGTTGGGGATAGGTAATGTAATAAAACTTGGTTGATTAGGGACCCTTCCAGTGGCTCCCATCAGCTCTGTGGACCCATTTAGCAGCACTGTGAACCCTTCTAGCGGCTCTGTTGACTGCTTCTGTTACTCTGGGTACCCTTCAGCTACAATCCGGATACTGAGGGAGGTGGTACAGTCGTCCTAGGTACTGGCGAAGATGATCTAGTCATCTCTGAAATAGGGGAAGATGATCTAGTCATCCCTGATGTATAGGAAGATGATCTAGTCATCCCTGGTATAGGGGAAGATGATAGTCATCCCTGGTATAGCCATCTCTGGTATAAGGGAGTCCACAGAGTCACTGAAGCGGTCCCCAGTGTCACTGAAGGGGTCCCCAGTGTCACTGAAGGGGTCCACAGAGTCACTGAAGGGGTCCCCAGTGTCACTGAAGGGGTCCCCAGTGTCACTGAAGGGGTCCACAGAGTCACTGAAGGGGTCCCCAGTGTCACTGAAGGGGTCCACAGAGTCACTGAAGGGGTCCCAAGACCCACTGGAACGGTCCACAGAGCCACTGAAGGGGTCCCCAGTGTCACTGAAGGGGTCCACATAGTCACTGAAGGGGTCCCAAGAGCCACTGAAGGGGTCCCCAGACTCACTGGAATGGTCCACAGAGCCACTGAAGGGGTCCCCAGACCCACTGGAATGGTTCACAGAGTCACTTAAGGGGTCCCCAGTGTCACTGAAGGGGTCCACAGAGTCACTGAAGGGGTCCCAAGAGTCAGAGCAACTGGAAGGGCCTCCAAAGCCTCTGGGAAGGGTCCCCAGAGCTACTGAAGGGGTCCTCAGAGTCATGGAAAGGGTCCCCAGTGTCACTAAAGGGGTCCCCAGAGCTACTGGAAGGGTCCCTAGAGCCACTGGAAGGGTCCCAAGAGCCACTGATGGGATCCTCAGACCCACTGGAACGGTTGACAGGGTCACTGAAGGGGTCCCCAGTATCACTGAAGGGGTCCACAGAGTCACTGAATGGGTCCCTAGAGTCAGATCAACTGGAAGGGCCTCTAAAGCCTCTGGAAACGTCCCCAGAGCTGCTTGGAGGGTCCACAGAGTCATTGAAGGGGTGCCCAAAGTCACTGAAGGAGTCCACAGAGCAGCTGGAAGGGTCCCCAGAGCTACTGAAGGGGTCCACAGAGTCACTGAAGGAGTTCCAAGAGTCAGAGCAACTAGAAAGGGCCTCCAAAGCCTCTGGGAGGATCCCCAGAGCTGCTTGGAGGGTCCACAGAGCCACTGAGGGGGTCCTGAGTGTCACCGAAGGGGTGCCCAGCATCACTGAAGGAGTCCACAGAGCAGCTGGAAGGGGCCCCAGAGCTACTGAAGGGGTGCCCATAGTCACTATAAGGGTCTAGGGGGTTACTGCAGAGGTCCCCTGACCCACTGATGGGGTCCACAGAGTCATTGAAGGGGTTCACAGAGTCACTGGAAGGGCCTCCAAAGCCTCTGGGAAGGTTCCCAGAGCTGCTTGGAGGGTCCACAGAGTCACTGAAGGGGTCCCGAGTGTCTCTGAAGGGGTCTACAGAGCAGCTGGAAGGGTCCGCAGAGCCCCTTTTAGGGTCCCCAGAGCAGCTGAAGGGGTCAGCAGAGTCACTAAAGGGGTCCCAGAGCAACTGGAAGGTCGTACAAAGCCTCTTAGAAGGTCCTCAGAACTGCTTGCAGAGTCCCAAGAGCCGCTAAAGGGGTCCCAAGAGCTACTTGAAGAGTCCACAGAGCTTGTTTCTTTATCAATCTCACACCACAGAATAACCTGGATCCAAGGCTGTTTAGTTGTAGCAATACTTATTGATAATGAACCTCAGGACCATGAAAATATTATGTTGTTAGGGATATAAACAATGAGAACAGCTCAACCAGATGTGTTAGCAACAAACCAATTGAACCATTGAATTTCTTGGGTCCAGTTTAAAGGGGTAAGTATGGTTGTAATCAGCCTCAGGACCATGGAAAACTGTGTTGCTAGGCAGATAAACAATTAGAATAGCTGTTGCTAAGCAACCAGCTGTCTTAGAAACAAAGCAATAGAACCATTGAATTCCTTGGATCGAATTTAGGGGGGGTAGGTATGGTTGTAATCAACCTCAGGACCATGGAAAACTGTGTTGCTAGGCAGATAAACAATTAGAACAGTTGTTGCTAAGCAACCAGTTGTCTTAGAAACAAACCAATAGAACCATTGAATTACTTGGGTCCAAATTAGGGGGGGTAGGCAGTGTTAAAAAAGTATTCTAAGCCATATCTAGGTCATTGGAGATAGAATTCTGATATTTTGGCGGCCATCTTGGATTTTGGCGGCCATCTTGGATTCCTCGCAACCTTTTCTGTAACACTCACCATATCTGAAAAGCCCATGATCAGAGCTTTCAAGTGGTATATAGTGACCTTTAGTCTTTTTTGGTGATGGGTGTTCTGCTAATTAGGCTGTAATGCTGCAGCACTATAAGCTTCATCAATTTGGAAATATACGTACATATCTAGATGTGCCTGATGCTCTAACCATATACAAAACAATGATATTGCCCCTAATGGACTATATGGATATTATTTGGGACAAGCATACATTTGCGTTTTCCAGGACGTTCTAGTTGCTACAAAACCGAGCCCTTAGGATTGCTTATAAGGTCAGATTAGGACCAAACCCGCTGTATAACACAGACCAGCTACATGAGCTGAGCAACTGTAGATCTCTTAGAGATAGAAGAAATATTCATCTATTATGTTTTGCCTATGGACCATTGGTCTGCAGTATGTACCTGGTCTAGTTGACCTGAGAAATAGAAACAACTGTTATAATACAGGTCTAAGATACATTCAACACTTCTTAAGGAACCCTGTGATATATAATTGCTTCTTTTAGAGGGCAATTCGTGATTGGAACAAGCTAAAACCAGACATTACCAAGATACCCTCATTAAAACTCTTCAAACTTAAAATAAAAGAAACTCACCCTCAGTGCTATATGATAAACCCTGGCATACAATACTAGGTGGCATAAATATCCCACCACCCTATTTGTTTGTTTGTTAAAAAAAACACTCCTTAATCCTGTTAAAAGTATGACTGAATCTACGACGCAATTGAAGTAATGTCTTGACTTGACTGTTCCGATACACTTGAAGCTGTTATGTCTCTAGTCCCAGCTACGACAACCATGATGTACTAGCCAAGTTAATTGTGAGTGATATGTCTGTTATTCTTATTTATAACTATTTACATAAGATGGCATAAATCCAACCAAGTCCCCTAAGGGAGTCATATGGCCCAGAGAGCTGTATAACTCCCCCAGGTGACTCCCTTAGGTCAGTCAGACAGTCACATGGGCTCAATTAGACGACCTGGATTCCCCTAGAGAGGAGAGTCATTCTGGAGGCAACCTGGACTTCCTTTTGACGCCTTTTCTTTTCTCTGTGTATCAACAGTATCAACATCAGGCACCACCATTGGGTATCAGCATTAAATATCAATATTGGATTCAACTTTATATATCATCCACATTGTACTACGCTTTAAATACACCTCGGAATGCCCTTTGCTGGAGTCACTACAAGGCTATATAAGGCCTCCTAATACTAGACTACAAGGCCTCCTAATAACACCCCTTCCCATTCAGTTACTGCCATTTGAAAGTGTAAAACACGAGGTTGTCCTCCTGTTATCACATTGCTTAAATCAGGCCAGAGAAATATATTAAAGAAAATATAATTCCTCACTATACGCCACACTAATCACCCTGTTTCCCATCCACCGGAAGTCAGTTTAGCACGTGGCCTACTGGGAGATATATCTTCCGCCCACATGATATATGACGTCATGGTACCGAGATGCGCGCGCGCATGCCTAGTGCACATGCGCAGTTGGCGTGCGCGTTCTGGTGGCGGGGTGGTGTGTGTGAGGTGTATTGGTAACAGATAGGGTCCGCTGTGAGGAGAGACGCACCATCAGTCCTGCAGCACTAGGCCACATATCATCTTTATCAATTACACTTACAGACGGACAGTTGGCCGTGCTACTAGTATCAGGAGTTGGGCGGCAGACTGCAGTGTTGTATTATACCATAACACGGCCCATCGCAAGACTGCAGCAGTGGGGGAGACGGGTAGGAAGATCCAGGGACATTGTTTCACCACGTGGTCACGGTGAGGAGGAATCACTTAGGGGTGGTATACACGGCTTTTGTTACATCCAGGCATCTTCTGGCAACAAAGTGTGACAAGTGTAGCAGTATTAAACGTCTTCTCATCCCAAACCCCTCATAACCAGCTAGACCCGGGAGTGTCAGGTGTACCGCCATCAATAGGGACTTGAAGCACTGACTTAAAGGAACAACGCGGAACAAGTCTCAAGATCCATACTGCAGGCTCACTACCAAGTTTCAACCTTCACGCTAAGAATTGAAAAGTTACCCCAGCACAGGACAATTGCGAAGCTGCCCTATAGCAACGCCCCCGTCTCTCTCTCTCCATGAGGGAATACTCCACTTGATCCTTTCCCCCATACAGAACTGCGTATCGTTATATATATCATACATCGCATAGCCAATTTACAAGGTCCTTACCGTCGCCCCACCTAACCCACCCTCCAACAAACTCCCCCCACCCATATCACCACCTACCAAGGCCTGACACCCACATATCTACCCCCAGGCCTCTCCTGTTTGAAGTCTCCTGCTGTCAACTCCTCCACACCCCCACACCCACACCTCCCGCCCCCACCAATAAGCCTCCACCCCCACACCTATCAAACCCCCACTCACCCAACCAACTCTTCCAAACCTGAAGCAGGAGGAGAGGGTAGCCCCCACGAGGAGGGTGGTAACAACTGGTGAGCAGCTCCTGGTGAGCAGCAGGTCATCAATCAGACATCCAGGAGCAGCTCGAGCTACAGCAAGAGGCTGAGAGGAGCAGGAGGAGGACACCTTACGGCTACTTCAGGTACCAGTCCGCCGCCAGGTCCAGCGGCCAACTGGAGGAACCCAGCACTTGGAACTAGAGGTGAGTGGGGAGCCCTGAGAGGGGCCTGGAGGAGGGTAGGGGTGAGCTGCTCGTTAAATGCCTCTAATTAGAGGTAGTGTTTGTATGCACACAGGGGTAAGAGGAGGGGGGTACAGGGACAACATTCTATCTGTGTGTTTTTTTATAATAGTGCTGGGGCGCGCCGGATAGCAAAGCAACAGGTTAAAACGCTACTTGCTGTTATTCAGCGGTCATTTTGTCCAACTTTCAGAATAAAATGTTAATTCAACAGGTATTCATTTCAATTATTTCAATTTGCTAATTGCTAACCGTTATTCAGCGGTCATTTCGTCCAACCAGACACATACCTCTATGTAGATCTCTGGTCCAACTTTCAGAATAAAATGTTACAGGTATTCCTTTCAATTGTTTCAATTTGCAAATTGCAATCTTTCTCTTTCTTAAAGTCATATTTGAAAGTGTTTCACACACGGTTTCATGATCCAAGAGGGATGTGTGACAATCAAATGATGTCCATGGTCAGTAAGAGCATCTATACCCATGAAATCATGCTCTTTTTTTATACAGTGTATGTCAGATGGATAGAATTATAGTGTACACTGTTATTAAACGTAGCACATTGAACATACACAAAGAGTAAGTATAAGCTACATCACAAGGAAGCAGAAAGAAAATGAGGTATGGTCTCATAGTCCTTCGGCTACTATAATGAGCCACACGGCCCTGCCATCTCAATACCGCAGCCCCATGCCCTGGTATCTCCCTGTCTTTTTAGGATCCAAGATTTCATCTTTAGCGTAGGATAACGTGGTCAGTCATTAATGGGAGTATGTCATACTATTGTTGGGCCTATCTTCACATCACCATACAATGTAAAGGGTGTAGACTTTACCACTTAATTCTTCTATGAGGGTCCCATGATACAGGTAACATGTTTCACTGATGAAAGAAATATCATTTGATACTACACGTCAGACTAAACCTCCCCTTTTCTCCGTGCAGGTTAGAAATTTGATAGTATTTTATATGGTGACTCGTTCTATATGGTGATCCTGATGCTTATCTTTGTGTTCTCATTCATAAGTCTGCTCTGGTAATAGAGGATATTATGCATTCCGTTTTGGGTGGTTGCCTAGGAATACTGAGGGTTTCCATGGAAAACTGCAAAGATCCCCCACCTACATGTTGGGGCAAAAGTGGTACTATTGCTGTCTGGTCCCATACACTGAAAACTCTATGAGGGAAAAGGTAATCCAAGGTGATTTTTTTTTTGTCATCACAGTAATGATGACATCATATCTAATGACCTTGGGTCATCAGCATGATTACTTTTTTTTAAATCATCTAATCATTTATTTCTCTGTACAACAATGTATTAATCCCAAATAATTTCAAGATTACCCCCTGCTTCTGTCACACTAACATTAGTAAACTCTGGGTAATGCACTATGATTATGGTTGGTTCAAACCCGTTAAAGACGCATTTGTCCTCATGGTTTCACCCTCAGAAAAGTGAGAGTCATTGTCGCTAAAACTACCCTCACCTGAGAGTCATGCAGTGCTTGACCCTCAGGTGAGGGTAGTTTTAGCGACAATGACTCTCACTTTTCTGTGTGTGTTGTCCTCTTGATGCACCAATGCCGGGGCTACATTGGTGCATCATGCCGACAGGTAGTGTTTTAACCTCATAAGGTCGACATGATGCTTGAATGCAGCACTGGCAAGTTACTCGCCAGGGCTGTATTCATGCATCATGACGACCAAGGCATGATGCATTAGTGCACTATGCCATCCTTAAAAGGTGAAGAACATGACATACATGTAGAATACGTTTAGAAGAGAGAAATGCTTAGCATTGATAACTGCGTTCTTATAATGATGCATCTTAAATATCGCTTATTAGTAGGCCTATAAGATACAATAATATAGCGATGATTCCATGTTTTACGGTTAACTTGTTTCAATACAAGGTTTGTTTTCTAAAAGGTGAAAAAAAGGTCAATATTGGCCAGAAACCCCCTTTGCCCCCCCCCCCCCCCCACTTTGAAACTGTTTGCCACGCCCCTGGTTATTAATGAGTGGTTATTTGCTTGAGACATTAATTGACAGACCGGTTTGTCGATTACTTAACAAACCTTTACTGACAATCCAGTATAAGATGTAAATTAACCACATGCACATTTTGTGGGTTTAAGCTCTATTAAACTATTATGGTTTAAGTAGGTACTGCAGTGCGGTCCAATCTAACTGAAAAGCATAATAGCTCTCTCCTTGATAAGTATTAGCCTGATTTAGACAGTGTAGGTGTGGTGTCGAGTTAAGGCTCTAAGAGCAAGAAGGCAATGTCCTGATCCTGTAGCCCTTACATAACCCCGGTTATTAGGTAAAATCTGAGCCAAATTGTGGCACTCACTAATTTTAAGCTTGCATATAGTATACTAATAGATATCTCAATATATGTGAGAGGTGGATATTACATTATTTGTTGTTTAAATACTAGTAGCCAGCGTGTTGAATTAGAAATGAATTATAATATGGGAGTCGATTATTAACCTGTGGGTGTGGAGTTACTTGCCGGCATTGCAATGGGCCACCATGAACATGAAGCCTTGAGGCAGCATGCTGTTTCTTAAAAATACATGTGACTTCTCCACCATCAGAACCACTGCCTACAGCATCCATACTTGGAGTTGAGTTAACTTATTGTACAGCTTTAGTTTTTGTAAACTGCATCACAAGGGACAAGGTACACTGTAAGAAATGGTCTCAGGACATCATAACGCTGATACAATGGGATAGTGGCCTATTGTCTTTATCCCTACTGCTTCTCTATACTGTCTACTGTTTCTCTATGCAGACATGGGAGATATTTGATGCATTATTGCTAATAAGTGAAGAAGTGCATATTCCTCCGTTCAGTCGAGTCAAACATTCCTCAGCTTTACATCACTGTAGGGCTATTGAACAAATTCTCTGCATCAATAGACTAAAGCTTCAGAATGCACCTCTATTTGAGTCTTCTGTTTCAATGTGATATATCGTTATACAGCGATGAACAAGAATGTATATGAATATACAGTTCAATGTTCATGTATGAGAAAGACAAACTGATCTAAGAATGCTATATATCGTTACTTTCCTATGCAAAGTTATTGAAAACAGTAGGTATTTCACCCCTCTCAATTATGTCTTGATATATATATACACGTGCTGTATCAACTAGACATAGGCCTATGGTTTGTTTAGGTGTCTTAAAGTCACCATAATTATACTTTCAAGGTAGAATCCGCTATACATGGGCCTATCTGTACATCTATAACTATCTAAATTGAGTTTAAGGATGGCATGATGCCTAAAGGCTCCGTATTTCTCATGTGGGGGTCATGATGCAACAATACTGAATAGTCTATGGGTGTCGCCAACGCTACACTCGTCCCAGGCTCAGGCACTTAAATGAGATTCAGCAAATGACTCAGCAAATGTGACATTGACTGGGAATATGGGTCTTATTGGTCAAAATATGGATTCAGATGTTTTGGTTTATTCTCAAAGCAATCTGTCTTGGCTTTCAAAAAACACTCCTATTCTGGGAACCTGGTAATTATACTATAATAATATAATATAATATAATATAAAATACAGTGGTGGGAGGGAGGGAGGGAGGGGAGGTGAGGCAGCATGTGGTTATCCCTATGCTGATCTATGACGCAACATAGGTGCATCATGCCGACTGGATGGCCGGCTAGGGAGGGGTTTGGCAGACCGAAGGGTAAATTTCTCCCTGCAGTTTACCATAGAGGGATAGCCACATGCTGCCTCACCTCCCCTCCCTCCCTCCCTCCCTCCCTCCCTCCCTCCCTCCCTCCCTCCCACCACTGTATTTTATATGGATAGTCCTTGCAACCAGCTTCACTATGCCACCACTCCCATGTCTCTAAGGCCATTGGTTCCCGAGATAGCAATTGATATGTTCTTTTCCAATAATATGAAGATTATTCACCTCACCCGCAAAACTTCAAATCAAGATATTTCAGCAACCGCAGGTCCGATTGACTTGGGACTCAAAGCATTGGAAAGCAAATAATGATTACTTCTTGATGGGCTGATCATGTAGCCTATTAACATGATGTCTTAAGCTTTCTAAAATCGTTTGATTTGCGGGAATTGGACAATTACTTGCTAATCTATGAGTCAATATGTGAATGTTGTAAACTTTTTTTTCGGTCCGCAATCTTTAAACATCATTTTCTGATGGTTGGGACTTAGAAAGACTTAATAAGACTCGTTTTCCTAGTCAGTGCCACAGATGGAATGTAAGTTCAGGAGAGTCAGGCATAGCTGGACTCCATTCACAGATTCTGGAAATAATCGACTCCACATGCCACAGAGGATAGTCAGGCATATCATGAGGTTTCTGCACATCAATCAGAAATAACCCCTCTGCTTCTTATATAGTGCATGCATGCTAAATTGTGTCATAACTACAATTGTTGGACGATCAGATGGTTTGGCTTGCCGATTGTTGACCTTTGCAGTTCATTATCATAACGGTCCAGTCTCCTTATAAGTGCATCTAGACTGCTTCCCAATCGTAACTTCCATCTCCACAAGGACCCTTAAACCGAGGCTGCTACATACATAGATTATATTAGAGATAATGAAAATGACTATAAGCCGATCATTTCCTTCTACCACACACCCACGTAGATTCAAAATAAGGACAGCTTAACCATTTAAGTGCCGGGCAGTGCTTTAATGTGGTCCCTCCTTGATCGGCATGATGCATGAATGCGGCCCTGGCGAGTCTATTTGGCATACCGTCATCATTCCGACCCTTCAAGAGTACATCAATGCCATCAGCATGTAGGGTCTGGGTATCACCCCTTGATGAAAATATCTCACCCTGCCATGTCTAATAAGTTAAGTGTAACTCTCTATAGGTACCATGGGACTTGAAAAGTACCGAGGGGTTACACATCGATCCAACATGTACAACCAAGATAGAACTGTCGAGTTACTCGCCAGACTGGATTCATGTATCATGAAGACAATGAGTGAGTGTATGCAGCCCTTAAGATGTTAAACCTACATGAACTTTCACTCAGACGGCAAATAAAATATCAATAAATTGGGTGTTTTCAAATTATTTAGGTGCCGAACACTTATTGTTTCCAATGTGTTCTTTATTATCTAAGTCAGCTTGATAGATATTATCAATTTTAACAGCTATTATCTGCCATGCGGTAAGGATTATCCGTGCAGACCATGAGGGAGCTCGCACAGATAACCCTTTATGCTTGGCTGCTTACCTGAGAAAAGATTTCTGTTTTTTTAATCACAAGTGAGCAGTCATGCAGAAGGGGTCCTTCACACGCCCCGTCTGGAGTACCCATTCTGTGTGGGAGGGTGAGATATAGTGGTAAGTGGATAGTTCCGCTGTATAAAAAAATGGCCATGTCAAGACCCACATATCTGTGGGCTGTTGCACATCAAAATTATTAACAATATCTTCAAAACAATTACAAGATTGAACATCATAATGCTATCTTTTGACGAAATCGTCATTAAAGTGTTCTCTATGATATATATGCCATTTAGTGAGAAATACACTTGAAACAATCACCACAAGGCGATTGTCATCATATCGTTTCTAAAGAATAATGATATTGTTGTTTGCTGTGCAAAAGCCACTGTTACACCATACACCTAACACATTGGGTGTATAAGAACACACATTTCTGATATGTAATCTCTGTTACCTCTTGAGTATATCATAGTCGAAGTTTTATATAGCATAGAATTCGCTACATATGCCCTTCTCTCAACAATATCCGGACCTATGCAATAAGGATCGCAGACTATAATTCTCTTTTTTTTTAATGTTAAATAGCTCTCTAAGTTTGATACATCTAATGACAAAAATTAATTTGCAACATCTTAACTACATCTCTTAACTAATGGGATGGGTGTATCAGCCATGTAATATTGGCTTTATGCATTAATGCGGTATTGGCGAGTTACTCGCCAGGGCTGCATTAATAACAGTCATCATGACGACAACTTTCGGGCATAGCACATAAAGACGGCCCTTAAAGGAATAAGTTGCTAGTTTTTAGATAAGCAGGCAATAGGTGTATTCAAGAAGCTCTCCACCAATAAATTCTGTGCTGAGTGACCAATAGATATTATGTCCAAGTGTTGTTATAGATAAGAATGTGATAAATGTGAAAGCTGAATTTCCTGATTGACATACTGCTCACGACATTTGCTTGACACCGTATACACCATAGCTTATCATCCCTATATATGATAAAGCACCTTGTGCATTGCAGATAACCTAATGTGAATATTGATAGGTTGAAATATATTGGGATAATACATTTGCTGGTAACCTTAATGATCACTTAAAGTTCGAAATTCTACAATATCAATAACCCTACTTCTCCATCTCCTCACGTCTTGTAGTCCCTTACAGTTACATTACTCCAATTTCATCTGAAGTTACTTCGGGCTGTAAAATGTATCATCACCAGTTACGGTGCATGGTGAGTGGATAACAAAACAGCCTTCTAACACGTATCACGATCGCCACAGCCTACAGTGTTATATGTTATGCAATAAGTATTTAATTGGCATTGCATCATATGCAATTATTGCATCATATGCAATTAGTCAAGTAATTACTATGTATTTCTCTCAAATCACAAGAGACTCTAGCCATGCTGGACTCTCTACCAAGAGTTTGACCATGGTGGACTCTATATATACATGAATCCTCTTTCAAAGAGCCCAGCATGGTCAGACTCTGTGGAAAGAGTCCAACCTTGAAATGCTTGACTATGGATACGTGGTCTTGCTGACGCTCAGCCGTTTCTCTGTACAGCTATATCGATACACAGATATAAAGCTACCACTACGTGAAAGAGAAGTGCAGTGTTAATTAAGTCATGTCTGAAGAAGCCCCACCCCGAGCCCTTTGTAGAAAGAGATGCTGTATTGTAGTCTATTACCGTCAATGGGGCTAGTGTGAATGCACCATCAGGGTGTGGCTATTTGTCACACACATTTGAATTCAATGCTATTTTTTTTTCATGTAACACTATTGTTGAATTGAACCCTTTGATGTCAGCATAATGTTTTATTTCATGGTGAATACGGACTGTCAAGGTTAAAGCAATGGGAGGGCCATATGCAAGTGAAGCGTGCAATAACCCTCGGACATATTGCACGCTCTGCCCGTATTGCACGCTCCAAGGGGTCGCCAGGGGTCGCCATGGGGTCGCCATGGAGTTACTAGGCTACTGAGGGTCACGTGACCAGCGCGGAATTCAAAATGGCGGCACCACGGAAGTAAACAAATGCCGCGGAAGTAAACGAATGCCGTGCAAGTAAACAAATATGGACTGCATATATATTTTAGATAGATAAACCCTGAAATAAACACAGAGCTTCACTTAAAAGTGCCCTCTTCCATGGTTATTCCACTCTTGCAATAACCATGGACTCAGTCACTTTAGCGTGCAGCTCTGTCTATTTATTGCACACTTATCTTGTGCTGACATGATGCATGAATGCAGCGTCGGTGAGTAACATGCTCGCATCATGTCACCTATACGAGGAGGTCGACATGCGGGTCATTGCATGCATTGTATGATACACCAACGCGACACTGGTGGGTTACCTGTTTATAAATACAAAATGAATATAAAGCCTTGAGACATTATGCCATCCTTAAAAGTGCACCTATGGTATAGTACCACGCTGCTTCGTGTTGTAGGCTTAGCAAGATTTGGGCCTTTGAGTGGTCTCCGTTAATTACTCTGGGTTGTTTGGGCCCTTTTCTGTACTAATTATCAAGGATGGTGGTAGGAAGTAAGAAAAAATACACATGGACCACGACAGGAATTATTTTAATGGTATGGTAAGGAATTCTCTTGAAAGTGTTATTAAAGTGTCCTGTTTTCCGATATATGCTTCCCTGTTTCTCTTATATGATGTATAGACGCATCAAATGTCCGTGATATGACATGACACTTTTCAAATAGTATATTGAGATGGAATTGGGATAGAAAAAAATGAAATGTCATGTCATATATTTTATTGTGCAGTGTTGCCATAATATAGAACACAGATTGGGAGCTGTGAGAAATTAGTTTGACCTTGTGTAGATTAGGCCGATCCAAACACCCTCCGTATCAAGAGACTTGAGATGAATATACTCTCTTCCACAATCTAGCTCTATAGCCAAAATGAGACTTGATACATTCCAAGAGTCACCACCAGAATAGCCATGAAACATTATCTTATTTACTATCCAGGTTGGGGAGGGGGTAGGGGGATAAGCGAAACCCTGAAGTCTACCACCAAGTCTGGAAGCCACCCTAGGGACAATTTTCCTAATGGGTTGACTCTTAGAGAGATCAGGCGGCCTTACATTAGCCTAAGGACCACCGGGCCTATTGAACTATTAACAGACAGTATCATAAATATAAGGCACAAGTTCATATTAAAATTTAATGGGTGTGAGAAAGATAATTGCATTTGCGACGAGTAGGGCATATGGGAGTGGGTTTATCGTGGTTTGGCTATAATTCAGTACCTTTTTGACCAGACAGTGGACAGGAGGAATTCAAATATATAGTTATCCCATTGAATCAAGTCTACTGTTTCTCTTTGCTTAATGTATCAAACCTGCCAAGGGACGGTGAAGGCATCTGCTATATAAATCGGTGCTAGATGGCCCAGTGGACGATGTACCATTAGCTAGAAACTAGTCATGGCAAGTCATTTGCCCCTCCGAGAAAACAATTTCTCTTTGGTCCAGGTACCCATGCACACACACATATTGCTGTAGTGGGTGCATAGAAACCATTCCGTCTATAACAGGATAAAGATGTATGGGTGTGATGTTTACCTTCACACACATCATAGATCCAATCACCATGGCAATACCTTAGCTGATACCGGGGCGTAATGTAACTTGAATCTGGACAACCCCACCCAACCGTTCAGAGAGGAGGATCCATATCAAAATGGCTGCCAGGTCATAGACTATGTGTACCACAGGGTAATATGGCCATCTAGTAGATACTATTGAATGGAGGCTATGGCCAACCATCGCCATCGGGTCATTGTACTGTATGGTATCAAGATGTAGGTAACATCATTTAGCTAAAGGCTGGGTTGGAAGGGGACACTGTTTGTCTGACAGTGTCAATACACATGACAGCAATGTGTCACCATGGTTTGCTGATGGACCTTGCCTAGTAGCCATCAGGAAAACATTGGGGAATGGTCATTATTCAACGACAGGGGGGACTGGGGAACGGGGGGTGGGGGGTGAAAGTGGATCACTCTAGCGGAGGGGTCAAAGAGGTTTCACTTATTTCAGCAAGAAGAATAACTTGCGTAACTCTAGAAGGAGGGGTGAGCGAATGTTTGAGCGTTCACACTGAAAGAATCCACCAACCAACCCCCCCCCCTCTCCCCAACTCAGGTTGTTAATTAATGACCAGTCCCTTAGCATGTAACTAAAGGCCCCCCTAGACGATAGGCTCTCCCTCTCTCTGTAGGCAGCAGCAGTTTTGCAATTAGAACATGATGCAGCTTCATATTATTAGGTATAGTGAATAATTATCATTTGTGGGGACACAAAGTGGATTCACCTAAATGTGGAATGGAGGCACCCAGTTGTGGTGCGAGGGGGGAATTGGGGAGCATTAGATAATGGCCACTCGCGGAGGGGCCTGGACAAAATCCAAAATTAGTGCTTCAATGCAGCGGATCTGAATCAGTTTGGCTTTGGTTTAAGGTAAATGCACTGATTTCAAAGTATTATTTTGTAAACGAGTCTGAATTGTGGATTTCGCAGCTGCTGCTACATTTGGGCTGCACAGTGAATTCCAAAAGACAGGGTGTAGAAGATTATCTAGATTAAGTAGATATAAGCCTTATAAATACAGCTGCTTACTAGCAAGATCTCCTGAACACTTTAAGGAATAAATACATCACCATGAAGAGTCTTTGAAGGGCTAACCAGTCTGAGCCATTAGTACATCCGCCCAGAGGACATTAAAACACCAATCCTCATAAATGAATTGAAATGTTTACAAATACTACTCCATTCCTTTCATTCCCTCTTTTCCGCTTGTATTTTTTTATGTATTTGTCAACTATAAGATCAAAACCCTCTAATCATAGATACGTAGGTCGGACGTAACTCTAACCTAGCATATAAATCTAAATAGAAAAGTAAAATTAAGGCATAGATCTGTATCATTGATGATATTGCAGACGAATTTACGTTAAGAAATGTGACTCATACAAAATAAATATTTTCTGTCCATTATAAATGGATATTCAATGCTACGTGGCTGATCATGATTTGCATAATATTGAATTCATAATTCATGGGAATTTACTTCTTGAATAGGGTATATTTGCTACAGATCTGTAAGATTACCTCCATACTAAATAGTGCTGCCACCTAGTGTGACACTTGGGAACTATTTAGGGACTATAAATATTATATAAATGAACAATAATCATCACATAAATCTACGTTGAACTACATGTGAAATTGTCAAGAAATATTTTAATCTAAATGACGTAGAAATATGTAAATCATGTTTAAACGTCCATTGAATATAACTAAACCTTCATGTTTTAATGTTCATAAACCTTGCAAAAAAATGCAGTTCAGACCTTTGCTTGGTAAATAACCTAGAGAAACCTCTCAGCTACGTTGGAATGAGGTAGGGTGTTTACAGGGAATGCACATTTTCTTTAGTGCTCATTTAAATCGCATGTTACTACAGGGAGGGTTGTTGTTTTAATATGTCTGGCAACTGCACAAAAATCCACCGGCCGCATTTTCTAAAATAGTGACCTAAAAGAGGAACTCGCACTTCAGCTTAACAACTCACCATGGATGTCATTGTACATGTATAGTGTTCTCAGTAGTTGAAATGATATCCCCCTCCTGACATAACCGCTTGGTAGTACTGAATTCATGGAAATCTGATTAGTGAAAACCTGTTGATACTCAAACATCATACCACCATTTCTTAGTTTCATTAACAAATAACGGTGTTAATGTAAAACCCAGCTGGATTGTGGTGCAAAGATGCAAAATGCTAACTTTTGTTCCATGATAGATAAGACTAATAATATTAAACTTCTTGAAAGGGGGGGGGGGTCGGAATATGAATATATGAAAAAGGTATCAAAGGAAGTATAATCTTATTGAAACATCCTGGTCCGTTTACTAAGAACATTAATGCTTAATCTCAAGTTCCCATTTAACATCTGTATGCCGCAGACCCTGCTGCAATGTCCTTTTAATCACACCGTTTAATGTTCTACTCACGTTAGCCCAGGGACATAATAATCGGATATATAGAAGAGACAAAGTAATTCTCCTCTAAATGACCGGGTTGCCGATCTGCTGGATTTGGGTCCAGGGTTCTGCATGGACAGACACATTATATCAGTGTTCCTGCAATAACTTAGTATACGGAACCACGAAAGCATGATGTAATGTTTATAACAAAGTGACCACTTTCTTAACCATTTAAGGGCAGCACAGTGCTTCAATGCATTTGTTCCCTTTGTCAGCGCAATGCTTTTAACGCAGCCCTGCCGAGTTGCTTGTAGCAAAAGGATATGTATGATGCACCAATACAGACAAAGGAAACTACCGCTAATGCATTTCAGGAATATGCTGCTCTATGGGAGTGTCCATTAATTAGTCATAGTGGGGTGAGGGGGGTGGTGTGGTGGAGGCGTAAAAAATGTAGACCCCTTCTGAGGGGAGGGCCTGTGTGTTATTGTAGCTCAAAGGAAGTGTTCATTAAATATGTATGGGAGATGAGTTTTCTGTTCAGCGAACACTTGAAAATGAAGCAACCCCTTCTTGTGAAAACTCAAAAATGAAACAGGGTTTGTCACTCTGGTCATTACACTGGCTACCTGTGCATCTATCTCTGTGTTATGTTGCTCTCCACAATGCTGTAAGTATGTAGGGCATACCACAGCAATGTTGACACAAAGCAGAAGGGGAACTAAGCCAAAAGTGGCCATATAAATAGTTTAGCTTATAATTTTTGGTGTGTTCTGCATACCAGGTACACACTTTACCATGCCTAATTATGAGTGTCTGAACTTATTATGCAGCTAAATGCATGTCATTTAGTCATGATGCAAAGGAAGTGTTCATTAAATATTATGCACATTGTTTCTATGAACAGAAAACCTGACCTAAGTCTGTGTCCGTGTTCCCTCACAAATAGGCCAAATGCATAGTCCGCCCCTACAAAAGTTCATCCCTTCTCCCCTCACAATGAATAATAAACTCTTATTGTTGGTGCAGTGGTGCAGAACATATTGTTGTGGTTTATTATAGAATGCATGCATGTATAATAGATAGTGTCATACCCGCGTGTTAGTGTCCCCTCTCTTCACTCTGTTCAGGTAAGCACATCAGATCACCAGCATATTTGGACTCCATGAGCGGATACATCAACGTTTTGGATAAGTTAGATGGTAGGAGCCTACCAACTAACCAACCACATTATTGAAAATAGACTATTTTAGTCTGTACATGTGATTTAAACTCCAGGATGTTTATCAGGCGTCATCTAAGTTTATTTAAAAGGCTGGTTATGCTGATATCAATAACATTGGTTCTATGGTTCTCTGGCGTCGTAATACAGAACAGAATACTACCAAAAAACAGGTGCGTTATCACAGAATATATCCAGCCACCAAAAGAGGATGTTCACCCAGAATGCTTTCTACAAAGATATTGTCTAAAATATGAGATACAACCAGTGGATATCTGTGATAACAGCATCCAGGTGAGGTTATTTATTTTTATATACAGTCTGCCTGCCAATTTCCAGAGGAGGCAGATAATACGAAGGACATGGCTAGACCGTTCCCTCTTTGCGGGAGAGGCACTAAAGCATGTGTTTTTGTTGGGACGTGGAAAAGCCTCAGACACTGGCATGGTACAACAAGAGGCTAGGACTTACAATGACATTGTAGTCATAGACATGGTGGAATCATTCTGCTCACTCACACTGAAGGGAATCGCTGGACTACACTTTGCAAGTTCTTTCTGTCCGAGTGCCCAATTTGTGATGAAGACTGATGACGATATCTTCGTAAATATGTTCCTCCTGCAGAATACCCTTAGTGCAATGATTGCCAGAAAACAGACTGAGGGCATTACTATGGGCTTTGTACAGTATTTCCCCAGGGTGCTTCGCAATGGTCAATATGCAGTCAGTAAATTGCAATATGCTGGTAAGACATACCCACCCTTCTGTAGCGGAGCAGGATTTATCATGTCCATGGATGTTACTAAAGCGCTGTATGAGCTGGCTATGCAGGATCAGAACAAGGCACTCTTACATCTAGATGACCCTTACATAACTGGGGTCCTTGCTGATAGGGCTAACCTGGAACACATCCAACTTAACAAGTACTACCTTTTCTTTAGAAGTGATTATACAGACTTCCCAGATAATGATCTCAAAAGGTATCTCATTCTGCACATACATGATGAGCATATAGTCAACCTTTCCCAACAGCAACATTTGGACATGTGGCATAGACTGGTGAAACTACAAGTTGAAAATCCGGCTTGTCCCATCTTGACGACGAGAGTGGGTCATCGCTGGCATTTCGCAATGCTTTGGGAAATAATTCCAGACTGGATCTTGTGGCATATATGATCCAGTGAGGGAATAAATACTGTTTGATCGTATCTGACCGGATATAAGTGCCATGGTAATTCAAATAAGGATGATGCCTTCCCAGTAATGCAAAGAACCATGATACTGGTGAAAAACAATGGAAAGTTATAAATAATAATCACAATTATGATAGAACTTGTACACATATTATTCGGGATAGGAAGGAAATACCTGTAGATGAATACATGTAGTATAATAATGTAATTTGAATATCTATATAATATACTGCTTATTATGTTAGTCCTAGAGCTAGAGGTGATGGGTCGAGTTAGGTTTTGTAACAACTCTTAGATTAATATGTGTCCTCCCTGCCGACTATTTTCTTCAATGCATCAAGGATGTTGTCATTTGATATATTGAAGCTTAATTTACTGCACTGACCTTGTGTGATATAATGCACAGTTATTTTACTGTGTACATATAACATAATACTATGATGAATAAGTATCCATGCATATTATAAGGTACTGTGGTACAACTGTGTGCTAGCCTCCTTTCTCTTGATTCTGTTCAGACAAACAGTCGTATAGAAGCATAATAGTTGGATATCATGAATCTGGGACAATCAGGAGCCAATGTCAATTCTCATTTCATTTTTGTAAATTCTCATTTGGGGACCATCAGGGCATCTTCCTCCTTTTTAATCGGGTTCAAATTGTCCAGATCTTTTCAATTGCCTCTGGTAAAATACCCACTTTAGTTGGAGTCACCATGATGTTACAGTATTAGACGAGGGATAAAGTTACTAATTACTCATATATATTGGTATTTTAGTGATTATTCTGACTGAAAAGTCTAGGTCAACCCAACATCAGTCTACAACGTTCATAATTTGAGGAAGCATAACATTTTGTTTATCAGGCCAACATTTTTATGATGGTTTTGTTAATGATCAGTTTCAATGATACAAATGTACCCAGTTCAGTTAAGTATAAGTTTAGTTGGGTAGTTGGGTAGTGTTACTCACATATTCAGCCTAAATAATGAATATAAATCGTATGAATCTTATTAACATTTGTACTAGAGTTATAGTGTGGCTTTAGACCAACTGATATCTCTTAAATAGTTTATGTAACCTGGCCTAGCTAATAGAGGGCCTGGTAGTGAGTGATGGTGACAATGGGGGTGGGGGTGGGGAACGGGGCAACATCTGTTACACCCCCTGACCAGAAGGGTGGCAAAGATACCTCAACTTCTCTACACTGAAGAAATAAGGTGGGGGGGGGGGATCATGGTAATAAAAGTAATTATTTCGAAATTCTTCACCAACCCCCTTGTTAAAAAACGATGACTCTCTAACATAGGTGAGACCTGACAGGTGGGCGGTAGTGCCTGGTAGGTCAGAGCATGCGGCAGGTGTGGGGAAGTAGTAACATGGCCAAACAATAGGATGTTGCGGCTGGCTGATGACTAACAAAGACTCCATGTGTTTATAATAGGAACTATTAATAATAGAGGCCGTTAATAATTTACAATGTACTGCATACTGTCTGTCAGAATACCCCCATTATACTGCACTACGGTGTGTTTCCCATCTATCCCATAATGATATTGACATATCTATGTAATATAAATTGAAGGGGGCAATATGTTTTTGCTCGTAGCATCTTACTGTTTCCAACCCTTTAAGGGCATTGCATTCATGTTTCATACGGGGTTGATACTTTTACATGACGAGCATGCAGCCCCTATAGGGTTTAGAGAAAATGGTTGATATAATCGGTGAGCGCCATCTTGAAATAGTTATAACCTTTCAACCATCTGCACATGCGGCTCATCATAGAACTCAGTTTGAAGGATATTTTATGTGTACCGTTGGAAATGCTCTTAATCATATGCTGTGTATAGCCCTTTAATTAATGGTGGCAAAGTAATTTAATTTACTATACCATTGTCGACTTGATGCACCCATGCACCTATGGCAAATCATTGGCCAGTGTTGCATTCATGCATCATACCAAACTTACAGGAGTGCATGATACTCTCCAAAAGAGTCGTCATGATACACCAAAGCAGGACCAGTGATCTGCTCCCCAGTGCTTCATTGGTGTATCATGATGACAAATACAGCGTTGAAGCATTGTATGGTCCTTAACGTGTTAATCGTCTGCTGCTCCGAGCAGACGACAGTTACCAGTTATCAAGAGAAATCAGCTTTAACGCTTAAGGAGCGTCCGGATTGATTACACTGTTGTACCGCCAAGGGGAGTCCAACTGTGACGCTAACCCATTAAAGACGGCATGATACCTCAAAGGTTCATCTTTATTTCTCAACATGATACACCAATGCAGGGCCGGAAAGTAGCTCACAGGTGCTACGTTAGTGCATCATGCTCATCTTTTGGCCCCTTTGTGTCGGCATGATGCAGGAATGCAGCACCAGTTACTTATCGGTATTGCATTCCTGCATCATGCGACCAGAGGGGAATAGTGCTTTACAACTCTATATCGTCATTAAATGGTTAAACGCATGTGTAAGGCTCATAATTATGTATTAGAACCTGACTGCAAATACATCATAGTCTTATAATTATGTCTGTCACATGACAATGACCTTCAAAATACCTTATAATACAGATGTTTTTGAAAACAGTGAATAGCATCCTCAAAGTTTAATGACCCTTTTTGGCAAACGTATCCTTGGTGCGGGTGTCCGTTGTCTGGGGGAATAAAGTCATGATGCTGATATACACTATTACGATACTTGCTGTTTTTGTTTAATGTGTGCTATGGGTTCCAGAACAAAACTGGGCATACGCTTAAGGATAGGGAATACCCTCCTCTTTACAGGCAGAAAGCACGGCTTTAATCCATTATAATCTAATGATTTTTTTCTGAACATCACTTATTATACACCATAATGACCGTATATCATGCCCCTTTCAAATTCCTTGGATTCAAATGAGGGTTGCTAGGGGTGGAATGGGAATGGGAAAAAAACGTTCTTTTTTAGGTTCTTTTTCTTTGGACAGCCCAATAGGATGGAATTTCACCCTTATTAACAGTTCTGATAGATGGAATGTAATCTAGACATGATTTTCTAAGGAAGTGTGTCCCATTTTAAGGATATTCCCATTATTGAGGTCTACACAGTCCTTCAAAGTAGGAAAATTGAAAAAGGAAATGGTGATTTTCCAATTTTATTGATTTTTTCCCAATTTTCTTAATTTGAACAGCTGTGTATACCTTAATAATTGGAATAGTCTATCCAATAGGGCTGTCCAAAGAAAAAGAACCTAAAAAAGAACGTTTTTGTTCCAATCACATTCCATCCCTAGCAACCGTCATTCTAAGCACAGAAATTTGAAAGGGACATGATATACAGTCATAATGGTGTATGATAAGTGATGTTCAGATGAAAACTCATCAAATTATAGATGATTAAAGTTATGTTTTTTGCTTGTAAAGAGGAGGGTATTCCCTATCCTTAAACCCCCATCCACCCTATATATAGGGCTGACTACTCGTCATGGCTCCATTCCGACTGTTACTGTAGGGGTGCTAAGATATGAGCCTTTAAACAAGTGGTGTAAGATGGCTAAAGCTACGGAGAAGCCTTTTAATTTAGACCCAGTGAACAAAAAACCACAACATTATGGAACCTTCACTCTCAGAAAAAGTCAGCGTCATTGTCGCTAAAACTACTCTCCGCTGAAAGTCAGGTAAGTCATGACAGGCACTGCCTGACTTTCTGGTGAGAGTGGTTTTAGCGACAATGACGCTGACTTTTCTGTATATGTTTCTCTATGGCTCCTTATTGTTGCAAAACGTTATATGACGTCAAAAACGTTATTCTGCCGTAAAATAACGTATTTTCGTTATCTGGGACCCCAGACAGGGAGGGAATCCTTGACATGGTGTACATGACAGCTTAAGTTGTTTAAAATTCCTCATAAGCAAACTCACAGAATCACTGCTAAAGCTGCTAAGAATCTACCCTTGAACTGATTCACATGGGTGTCAGACTGCTTATGTTGCCTCAAATATACCTTAAAACCTACCCTAAAAGAGGTTAGCATAGTTGTAAGATGGCTAACGTTGTTTAAAGTACCTGCTGGTACATTGGACCCCCGTGGTAATACATTACCACTGGTAAGTGCTAATCTACAGGATATAGAAGTAGTAGTGGTAAGACCGGTTGACAATAACTAAAATAAAGAGTGCGTCTCGGGGGAGTGATTTCAGAGAAAGTCTCCCACCAGGCTTTACATATCCACTTTTGTAGTTACTGAAAGTCCCACGGCCCCTATTTATAGGGCTGAGTACCTGTCCCGACTCCACTACAACTGTTGCTGGAGGGGTACTGAGATTTGCGCCTTTAAAGGCCCAAATCTCGGTACCCCTACAGCAACAGTCGGAGTGGAGCCGGGACAGGTACTCAGCCCTATAATATAGGGCGGGTGGGGGTTTAAAGTTAACACACTTCTACAGGAAAAGTACAACGTAAACAGCTGACAACTGTATTCCGGCTGAACAATGCGTCCAGGCTCTATTGCATTAGGAGCTTAGAACCATCATGTGTTTTGCTTTGGTTCAGGCTGTTCAATTATAGTGGAGCAACATCAGCAAATTGAAAAGTTTGATTGAGGTAACTGAATACACTGACCTGACAATATTCTGCATTATCCTTTCATTAATCAGATAATAACCCTCTAAATACAGCATACTGCTTTAACTATGAACTAGCCATCAGCATGATGTATGAATGCAACGCTGTTTAGTAATTATAACTTACCAGTGCTGTATTTATGCATCATACTGACCTATATGCAGTTCTGGGAAGTTACTTAATGGTGCTACATTTGTGCAGCATGGTTACAAAAGAACATAAGAATTGAGGCACTATGCCGTCATTCAAGGATTAAGTAGTTTGCATGAGTTACATTTGATAGAGAACATGTCGAGTAGGGTTACAGCCAGTACGTTACCGTGCCATGAAGTACAAGGGGGCTTAGGTCAAAATGACGAAAGGTGAATGTGTTTAAGGTTACTCAACCTGCAGACTTCTGCCAGAACAGTAATTTTTCAAAAAAATAATTTCTGTAGAGTACATGTGTCAACTGTGTCTCCTACATGGGTCTCCTAGAAATGTAGCATCGACCTGCCAATTGACGCCTTAATACATCAGAGGCGCAGTACAATGTACCACAGTGGCATCGGAGACAGAAATAACACCTTTACCTTTCTTTGTGAATTTTAAAGCTGACCCAAAGAGTCATGATCTATTGGCAAAAGAATCTCGGCAATTCCCTGTAACATTTTTCTGTACTCCCTAGCTTAGATTTTCTGATAATGGAACTTGAAAAACACGTTTTCTTCTCTTGGCCCACAAATACACTCTCATTTTCTGTCCCCATATGGTAGGGCACACAGAGCCTTGTCCCTGGGTCCCTATAAGCTATGACAAACCCTTGTAGCAATGCATCCTTATTGTCCTCCAGACGAGTATAAGAGCACCGATACTGCTCTCTGTAGCTTCCGCCAACAGCCATTAGGGTGAATACGGACGCTGCCCGCGGCCAAATGTCAATCACCCGTTTAGCTCCGCCTACAGCCACCGAGGGAGCTGTCAATCACTCATTAAGCCCCTCCCCCAGGGCTTGACCCGGGCCTGTCCCACAGCCATCCGACTGGTGACAGAATGTGTGGAACTCAGACAAGGATATCCATCTCCTCTATAATTCTATATATAGGCTCCCCACATATAGACACGAGGGTTTTTCTTTGGAAAGAGTTGCTATACATAATAGGAGGCAAGTGGACATTATTATACATATCAGGGCCCACACGTTTGCTATACATTATAGGGGCCCATGTATTAATACATTCATGGAATATAAACCTGTGGGTTGATATCTTTTATTAATATCATAGGACTAATAATGATTAATTTCACTATCTGAGCGAGGTTTTTCGTTTTAAAAACATGTGTATCAAATTTGTCAATTCATTTTCCTTTCCTTTTTATTTGACAACAGTTTCCCCTTTTTTCTACAGGGATTCTACAGGTTATTTCCAAAAACGTTGCATCGATAAACATTCCTGGTAAAGAGAAAAAGTCGGTCAAAAACCTTAGGAAGCAGTCCAGCAGTCCTTAATTCGACCTGTAGAGTGCCCTTCCACCCTCTAAACACATTAACCGTTCTGAGGCATTTAACCCTTAATCAAATTAATGGACGGCATATTGCTTTAATAGCATGTTTGTTAGTGAGTATAGCTCGTCAGTGACTCATTCATGCCTCATACTGACCCTATGGCGTTGATACACTCCTGAAAGGTTGGCATGATACAGCAATGCAGCGCCGGTGAGTCACTTGCTGGTGCAGCATTTGCCCATCATGACAACAAAGAACATGAAGACATTTTTATGCACCGTTCTGTTCTCAAAGGGTTAATCGTCTTACCGTATGCTCGTACTCGGAGCAGGTACATCTATCCACACTCACTCTCATAAAAGTGAGCGTCACTGTTGCCGAAAGCACTCTCACCTGAAAGATAGGCACTGTCAGACTTTCAGGTGAGAGTGCTTTTGGCGACAGTGACGCTCACCTTTATGAGTGTGTTGTATGTGGTAATCCATATTATAGTGAGCTTTCAACCATCACTCTATGAGGGTCATACATAGTACATGAATCAGGCCCAATGAGTCTTATAAATGCATCATGCCCAACCTACATGGTTGATACACTGATGAAGGGTTGACAACATGCACTACTCATTATACATTGTAAGAATATTCCGTTGAAATTATTTAGAATCAGTGTATAATTTGACGGTGTATCATTGTTATCACTGAGACAATGAATAGCAGAGAATAACAATAATGATGATTCACCGTTAACGCTACAGGAAAGGCCGGTGAAATTCAAGGGGGAAAGCAAAATTATGGTGACCGTAAAAATAATGGTGAAAGTCTGGCATTTATTGATGCCATGCATTCACCCTAATTTTACGGGATACCATTTTAAAGTGTAGCCTAGGGCTGCATTCATGCATCAGGACGACTAATGACATTATGCTATATCACATTAAAGCACCATGTGGCCCTTTAAGGGTTAATGCACCTCGAGGTTGGCCATACGAGGTACACAAATGGATAATAATTGTGTCAACCCCCAAGTCCTTGTTTGCGCGGCGGATCCCGATCGTCTCTATTTCAAAGCAATTGTTGGTTGATGAGGCCTCCATGGACTCCTTACTCTATCCCTATCACACTTTAGTTATCCATATCATTTTCGGTTGCATCTCCCATAAGGCCCAAAAAGGGCTGTGTTTCTGGTAACCCAATCAGGCATGTAGTGGGGGGGGGGGGACCGTAACATTTCCTATGTCCAGCAGGAATATGATGAACATGGTACTTTTTCAATTGGAATATATGGATAAAGGGGTGCTGAAAAAGATAGGATACCGCTCCAATTTTCATTTTATCTTTTTTTGAGCTATTTTTAGGCTAATTACATAATTAACATTATACTGGAATTCTAGCTAACTCCAGCTCTCTCTTCCTATAGAATATGGAGCTATCAACAATCTAACAACACCTACTCCCCCAATATTTGCTACAGGGAATCTGGTGGTGTGGTTCATTTTTTGGTATACACGATGGTTGCCTAGCAACAGGCATATTTTCAAATTATGCATAGCAACAGTACCAATTACCTTAGCAATTCCAAAGGATGTTAAACACAGTATATTGGATATTGTATTGGCTTGAAAGGTAGTTATCTCATATATACACATATATACATCCATAATATATTACTATCCTAGAGGTTGCCTAGCAACAGGGATATTCTTTTAATTGTGCATAGCATTAGTGTTAACACATGTTATGTGTGTCTTGGACAGTATGCAGTAGAAATAGCAGAATAGTTTATTTTGTATAAGTTACAATAACATTTTAAAAGAAGAAATGTAACGAGGTGAAAGCCAAGGCATCAAAGTATAACTACTCGCCACCTTTAAGACTATGTTGTATAGGCCCTATGCTATGGGTTTCACGCCCCCTCCCCCGGCTACCTACAGCACATTGTGATTGCAAAGATTGGATTGAGTCTATATAGATGTCGGCTCAATGGTGCAGGTGATCAGATCCATGCATTCACAGACCATTCTAACACCACCACAGTGTCTCCAATAGTCCAGAAGACCTCCTCACCTCCACCATGAAGTGATCCATCGCCGCCATCATCCTCTTCAGCATCTTTGTCTGTAAGTATACAACATGTAAACAGTATCTTTTCTGCTTGGCTGCTAATTTTTATTTAAATATTTGCCGGCGCTACATTCCATAAATCATGCCGACCTTTCGGATGAACATCAACAATATAAGGTCTGTAGGATGCATGACTGCAGCACCACCTACACAGAGAGAAGAAGTAGATTCACTGTAACTCTCAAATGGGAGTCCAGCCCCGATCACTGAGGTAACTCTCCCCACGACTCTAAAGTGACTCCCAATCATGAGGGAGTCTTAGAATAGGAGTCATCATAGAGTTATTATAGAGTCCTGCTACTGTTATGGAGTCACTTTAGAGTCCTGGGGAGAGTTATCCCCGGGAGTTATCTCAGTGACCAAGTCGGGAGTCACACTGATTCTACTTATTTTCTCTGTGTAGTTACTTATTGGCGCTGTATTCATACATTATGAAGGGCATAGACCTACCGGTAGTGTATGTTGCTATTCAAGGGTTAGTATAACTTATATTAAAGTGCACTTAAGACAAGTATAATTATTATTATCAGATATCATGATAATCATAGACAATTATATAATTGGCTTTGGGCAGTGATGGTCTCTGAGCTCTACTCCTGGCCCTGTCCCAAAACTGACAAACTGTTTCGACTAATTTCGAGTACCGGTACCTTAGGGGTGGCCATTTTTTAACAACTTTAGAGGGGGATCCTTAAAAATATCGCCCTCATTAAGGAGCAAGAACGTTATTATGGTCCAAACTATCAGATCCCCCCCCCCCAACTCTTGCTGTAGGGAGAGCGGGACTTAAACCAATTTAGAGTATTTAATTATCACTACAGTCAGTCCTTCATTTGTACCACTGTTTCTATTTTGGACATGCCACCAATTGCTTTAAAGCTTAACGTCCAACAGATAATTAGGCAGAAAAACAAACCCATCAATCACACATCTATGTGACATGGGGAAAACGCTTACTTGTATTGTTATGGAACTTACCTTTTGGCTACATTGTATAGGATTGGTGTAGTATATGTTGTATAATTATGTATTGTGCATAGGCCAAAAAGATAAATGAAAAGTACACAGAAATTGACTCGTGAACTTCAGCACTGACTCGCGGTTGACAGCCTCGAGTCATGAAATATCAAATCGACTCTGAAATAGTCCTAAAATGACCTAGAAAGAAAAAGATTTTTCAAAATTGGATAAAAATGTCTAGGGTCGGCCCTGTTTTGCTAGGTAGGGTCGGGTTGCTTTTTTTATTTGGCCATATCATTTAGCCGATATTGATTGATAGTTTTGTTACTTTCAGTTGCTCAGAGTGCTACAACTGATGGGCCTGCGACTACTGCAGGGGCTGCGGCAACAACTGCTACTGCTGTTACTTATGTTACCACAGAAGCCTGTTGCCGCAGAGTGTTTCTCCCAAAATAAATGATTTTTGAAATTTGTTGGATGACAATCAACGTTAACATGTAAATGCCAGGGTATTAAGAATGAATCAAATGTGTACATTTTTGGTATTTCCAACAAAAAAGTAAAAAATCAAAAAAAATCCTGGTATAATATCAATCTCTGCAATATGTATCCGACCTCCAAAGATTGTTAAATACATGTGTCTCAAGTAGAGATGACTGATAACTAATTCTGAGCTTTCCTTTGCTTTCAGAACGGTGCCAGTGCTGCTGTCATGTCCTGCCTTAACAAGTGTCCCCTTGATCACCATTCTTGTCTCTCTATTAGGAGTTAGATAATACGAGATCTAGGTCAATTAGAACACTTTCAGCTATTTACCCCGGGTGACGAAATGGGGATATAATTATATGGTAACCATCGCGGAATTCTATACCTACACTGTAAAAACAGTGTTTAGATGATAAATGCACATGTTTAGCGGCTAAACACTTTTCTAAACACTATCTTGTCCCACATTTTGAGACACCTTTTTCCATCTAAACATGTTTCATTTCTAAACATGTTTAGATAGAACATGTTTAGTGTGCCAAGTGTTTAGATCTACTAGGTGTTTACAATTATAGAGTTTAGACCAATGAAGGGTTTAGATATATAATGTGTAGATCTATAGAGTGTTTACAACTGTAGTGTTTAGAATTATTAGGCATTTAGATAAATAGCATTTAGATATAGTTGGTGTTTAGTTACATGGTGTTTAGGTAAGTTGATCGTAATTTGCATATTAGAATATATTATCAGTCCAATCTACCATCTTATATTCAGATTGTTTTATAACACGTTTGTAGAGTGTCATCACATATGTTACATAGCTCCATACTAAGTAACTGGGAAATGTGTTCAACAGAATGGTGGAGAGTATATTGCTATATATTTTCTTATATCCCACAGAACAGGTGTCCCTAGTGAATATAGCTTTTCTGCACATAGTCTTAACCCCAAATCATAAAATTACTCTCTCGGTAATAATAGTCATATGTTCCCATATTTAGATCACTCAAATGATGTGATTCTTTGTTTGCTTTTGTATGTTTATTCAAGGATCAGCTTATAAATGGGTGGGGAAAGTCCATCCAATGACTTAACTGCCACCTGGTGGGATAAAATTGTGTTTAATACCTAAACACTTAAACATGTTTAGGTGTTTAGATGTTTAGATCAAATGTGTTAAAGTCCAACCTGATAAAGTGTTGAGCAGGCTTACAATGTATTTGTTAAGTGTTTAAACAACCATACCAATCATGACAAACAGACACAGCATCAGCCACATTTTCTTGTAGGCAGGGGATTACACTCCATTAATTATCACTTTTCTGGTTATAATTATGTTTGTTATTGGAGTAATTATATCATTTCTGCAGATTTTCTAAACTATAGAGAAATACATGTACTTTGGAAAAGCCAAACTCATGTTTGGATCATAACTATTATTTCATTCCAATAGGTTATAAAAAAACTGCTAAGCTAATTGGAATAATGATGGCAATCTTATTGCTATACTTGAGAAAAAGTGTTTCGTGCATGATTAAACACCTCATTGTTTAAATGCTGAACAGGTGGTAGATGTATGTTTAAAGTCTAAACACAAAGAAAACATATGTTTAAATAGTAAACACCTATCTGAATAGATGTTCACTTTCTAAATGTTTAAAGACATGCATGTCTTCAGTGTTTAGGCATTTAGAAATGAAGTGTTTAACATACAGAATGTCTGTTTAGATTTCTTCAGTGTGTATGGATTAAACATGTTTAGCTTTTTTGGTGTTTAAAGTTAAACACAGTTTTTACAGTGTAATCGACAGCCGACGCATATATATAAGCAAGATTAGAGCCAACATAGGTGCGCTTTCCAGCCCATCTCTTACACATAGTGAATGAATGTATGCATTCATCACTTCCTCAGACATTTACTACCTTGATAATTTGCTTCCTCGGGAATTTTTCTTTTCATTTTCCAAATTCAAGGAAGTAAGGGCTGACTGTATACGTAGTAATCATAGGACGTGTACCAATCTGTACGCGAAATACAGTGAAGGAGCCTTATAATACCCCCTACAGATTGGTACTAGGTCTATAACTACTTTATACCACTAGCTGTATGCAGTATACAAGAGGTGTGAAATGCTTTGTTCTACCTGCCCGTTGTGGTATAATAAACAGAAATATACGGAGTGTAGAGTTGGGAGAAGCAACAACGCGTCGTCCACCCTCAATCTGTTTGAACAGAAATAAGCAAACCGGACTTGCTACTATAATATATATATACCACTATAAGGGAGCGTTCATTATTTATGGCAGGGGGCGGGCATTTGGCAAAACGAATACGTCAAAAAAAAAAGACCCCCCCTCCGAATGGGTAAAAAAAAAAGACCCCCTGTACAACCGTGATGTGTATCAAGTAACGTGATGTGTAGTACTACATATCAGGGCTGACTCTGGGAACGTGATCTGTATCAAAACAACGTGATATGTATCAAAACAACACAATCTGTATCAATATAACGTGATCTGTATCAACGTGATCTGTATCAAGGTATTTTATAGTACTCTACATATTAAAAGTTTATCAATGGTAGCGTTTTTCAATGAAAGGTGAAGTTGCTAATGATGCCAGTGTTTTAAAAAAATAGGTTGTTTTTTTGTGCCCAAAACGTTCTTGTCTTTACCAGAAATAGGGTACTTTTTCGCTCATAAATTGGTGAAAAGGGGATATATTTCGATCCTTGTAATGATGGTGTCAGAGGGGGTGCGGGGGTCATGCCTGAGAGTTGTACTGCCCTCCTTCCCTCTTCTCCCCTTTCCTAGCTTGACCTGCCTCTCTGCCCACCTTTTTTTCCCTATTTGGTCCTAATTAAGATACACAATGCCCGTCCCTAACCAATTCTAGTAAACCTATGTACACATTTATACATGTTTGCATAGTTTCATGATATTGATTCAATGATAATGTTATGAGGGGTACAGTTGATACACATCACGTTTGTTGATACATATAACGGTTGGAGGTGTCTTAATTCAGGTAGCTCTAAGTTACTACAGATCACGTTTATTTGATACACATCACGTTTGGGTGGTCAGCCGTGATGTGTAGTAACTGTGTAGTTACTACACATCACGTTCTTGATACACATCGCGGTTGTACACCCCCCCTCCGAATAGGTTGAAAAAAAATGACCCCCCCCCCCCTCCGAATAGGTTGAAAAAAATGACCCCCCCCCTTACCATAGACGTTTATAAATACTTAAGAATGGCATCAATGACATACAGTCTACATAGTCCTATACTACAACCTATTATATCATGTGCTTAACCATTATTTGAGGGAGTGGCTATAGGGCTTAACAGTAGGCCCCCTATGTCGAATATTTTTGCATCTCCAACATGTGGAGAGCATACATTTTTCTGGTTTTGTAGCGCGTCGATTTTATTTTGCTAAAAATGGGTGTAATTCTTTTGGTCTCCACCTACACGTCCTGCTGATACTGGATACATGAAATATCCCAGCTTGAAACAAAGATTGCTGTTTGATGAAGGGATACTTTATAATGTTATAATAGTGGCAAAACTGAGGAAAATTTTGAAAATCTAGAGGTCAATTGGACCATTTTAATGTATCCTGGTATATATAACTTGCAGTTAGATGAACAAGATCACTATTTAAAGCTAGTTTTGTTTTCCATAGGCTAGGATCAGTAAGAAATAGGGAACTCAGGGTGAGAATTTGAAGTTGGACAAAGAGTCACAGGGGAATGTGTCTTGGTATATAGGCCTAACAGCATAGATTAATTACAATAGCTTAAGTCACCAATGGTATGCATGGATGTAACATGCACCATAGTTGATAACCTTCATTTGAGGAAAGGCCAGCCATGCGGACATTTCACTATTTTATGTGCCTTTATACTTGACCCACGGTTAAAGTCGTCCACGATCACTAGCTGTGAATGGGTTACTGCCGGGGGTTACTGCTGACCATAGCAGCTGCCATAAGGTACCTGCCTTCAAAGTTCTAGGGAAAGGACCCTCCCCTCTGTGAGGGCAGTAGCACTTGTCTTTCTTTATGGTAGAAGACCATGTCAAGTGTTCAGTTATCAGTAAAAGAAGAATTATAGCATTGCTTTAAGCCAGATTCCGAACTTTGACAAATCCTTTAAGCCTAAATTGTGAATTTAGTACCGGGTAGTCTAGTTTAACCTATAAAAACCCGCATGAAACAGCACCTTGGCTTTGTCCTGATCCTATTATAAGCTGCAGTGGCAATCTGACTTGCATACTTGCCGTGGCCTATGTATGAAGTTTTATGGTATGTGACACCATAGGGGACACTGTAAGTGGAATATCATGCTAATGATGTTTTCCCAGCAGTGCCTGTTTGGATCCCATCAGGTGGCAATGATAATTGAGTGCCTGATTTCTGTTGAAGCCAAAGATGAAACTAGAGGGAGATTCAAAAATTGGCAACAGAAGGAGTTGCATCCGCAGCAGAAAATTCTGTGTATCTAGCGGTTATTTGCTACATTTCAAGGTATTTGGTACACCTATTTATAGTGGGATGATCACATTTACTCTCTGAGTCTATGAGAAGCAGGGAGCTATCAGGGAGATAGTGAAGTTATTCCAAAAAAATTGAGAGCTCTGCAATCAAAACACTGTGGCCCATTTAGCAGGGTCTGGTACAAGACACCAAGGAAAAATGTGTATCATGACTGGCGTAATCACACCCTTAACTGCTGGAGTGGACCTAGGCTACAATGTATCAATATATGAGGTAGATCTGCATCTTGCATACCGTACCTGTGCTCCTCTATTGGGAAGAAAAGCAGGGTCTAGACATGTAGTCAACTTCACCCTAGCATATGGACGCCAAAACGTCATAGGGTGAGGCTAAAGTCCAATTAACCCAAAGTATTTTAGATACCGTACTCTTATATTTCGGCACCACAATAACATTCATCTAGCTACACACTGCTGTTTAGACCCCCTTCATTCTGTACTCCTATTCTCTTGTTGAATTAATGTTGTTTCCCCAGTTATTATTGTTTCAGGAAAAGAAAAGTAGTAAATCATTCAAAGTGTTGATGGGTAGGCAAGAAATTTAGTTCTGCTGTCTTTATGACCCCAATTCGCGACATGTGTCGTGAAATTCGCATCGCGTTGTGTCAAAAAATACCCCCTCCCAAATAAATACCCCTAAAAAGAATGACCCCCCCCCCTCAGAATAGGTTGAAAAAAAAGACCCCCTCCCTAAGAATAGGTTGGAAAAAAAAGACGCCCCCCCCCTCTGAATACCCCTAAAAAAAATGACCCCCCCCTGATTTGCACCCCCCCCTGGCATAAATAATGAACGCTCCCTAAGATTACTCACAATGTCTAGTACTATAGCCTCAGGTACAAGTTTGGGTTGAGTTAGAGAAGCTGCACATCGTCCACTATGACAATATGTCGTACATATTTCCTATCCCTCTATCCTCCCAGAGGTAGGCCATAGGCTGCTATTGTAGTTTGGGGAAAGCATCTTGGTGTCTGACCGAACCCCAGTCTCAGACCCGACTTTATCAAATACAAAATGTAGTAATAGAGCGATGGAGGTTCGAGGCTGACCGAACCCTGCTGCTGGCACTCTCAGTGACGTGCTGCCACCTGGATGCCTCCTCACGAACTACTCCTGCTGCCCAGTAGGGCCACCTGTGGTGAGATTCAGCAGGTGGAGGGACAATGGTGGAGGGACGCCTGATGGTCTAAGGTATATGTATTAGATAGACGACACCTGTACCTTGGTATGCCTCATACCCACTGCCCCACAAGGTCAAGACGAGGTGTTATACACCGAGTCGATGACCAGTGAGCAGTGGGTATAAGGCATACCAAGGTACAGGTGTAGTCTATCTGACTAAACCTTTGGGTATGCGATATACCCAACGTGTGAAGCCTTTGTCTTAGGTGTCACCCGTGGGTTAAGTGTAGTAAGACTGTAAGACCAGGTGCACCACTGTTGCATGATCATAGGAGTGTTAAACATGATATTGCACCTCACCCAGTCCAGACAACATTACTATGTTGTTTGCATAATATTCCTCAATTATACCTGTCCTATAACTTGACATAGGGGATTGCAGGCAAAATCCTGCAGTTATAGCACATTGCAGTGTGATATGAGAATATAGGCCTGTTCTGGGGGGTAAAGCTGCCAGTTGTAATACGTGTAGGATCACTCTAGGGCTGAAAATGTACACACATTTGGTCTTGAATTGGTCCCTTCAATGCACCTATGGGCGGATTCATCAGGCTATCAAGGGCCTTTTGCCCACCCAATCATGGGTAGGGAGGGGAGAAAAAAATTAGGTCAACAGTAGTGTATTCCTTATTATGGTAGATCTTTAGATATAACATTAGGAAGTATTCACCTTTTCACATTTTGAATCTAGACCAGGTAGAACCTGAGATTTTGTCATTAGAAAATGCCACATCTGCACATTTTGCACCTGAGGTGGCTCTGACCGGTGTGACCAGCTACTAAACTCTTATGCACAGAGGTTGCTGCCTGACCTGGTCTAATGTTCCAAATTTTTAACTGATAAGGCTAAGCACTTGGCAATTATCTATGGCCTAGATCTTTTTGGTTTTGGAACTAGTAATAGTGTATCATTTATTGGTATTTTATATATAGGGATAATACTCCAAGAGAGTAAATCCCTATGGGAGAATAATGCTATATACATTTTTTCCAATGCTCATGGCTAAGTACTTCCCAGATAGCTAGAGCCAAGAAACCCAGGAAATGCACACTTCGGTTCACCTTTTTTCAGATAATCATACTAGTAATATGCTGGAAATATTATTCTTATAAATGCATAGAGGTACAATAGGTCTATTATTGGTGAAAATTTACGGAATGCAATCTATTTAGGGATACATATCCTGTCACCTTTCCTGGTTCCTTGCACATACATTTTAAGCAGCATGGCTCACACAAATGGGAATTCCCTGAGGGTCATTCCAGAGCCCTGAATCCCACCTAGTCACAGTGCACGGCCTGAATGGCCGTAGTGGCGCCACTTTGTGTATAAATGTGCCTATATGGCTTAGATACATTGGGGCATGGGGGCTGCCATATTGGGACAGAGCACCCCCGACGGCCATATTGGATTTGGCAAAGGACTGTGGGTAATGTCTTATCTGCCCTCTCCCTACCACAGAACAATGGTCACTGATAAGACTGGTAGGGGTGATACCCTGCACCCTCACATCCTTCTTAACCTCCTCCCTATTGTCTCTAGTGTAAAGTGAGGGGAATAGCTTGATTAGGGCTATCCAGATAAGGAATTACCCAGAATACCTGATGGACATCGGGGGCCTTTTGCCCAATATATTTGTGACCTGTCTCACCAGTAGACAGAAACTCATTATGGATGAATTTGATTTATTCTCATATATTTAGAAGTATCAACGGGCTTAAAGAATTTCCAAATAGCGTTATGTTAAGAGTGACATGTGACAATATCAAACCTTTGGGTGCTTTATTTCTTTGAGAAAGTAAGCAGATACAAGTTATGTAGACTTCTTTGTGAATAGTAAATAATCAGGGTAACATACAGACCCCTCTGACTATTCACAAGGGTTAATGTAACACAATAGTACTACATTAGACAGCATGCACAGTACACCATGCAGAGAGTTATCATAGCAAACACTTACATATGATTCCTCTCTGCCCACGGCAATAAGTTAGAACTAAAATTATCCATGTTCACCTTTGTTCAAGTGTCCTTTTGATAATTCAATAGAGGTATTGAATGTGCTATTCTCATATGTTATTCAGAGTCATATCTTTAACATACAATGCGTGTTTTTCCAAAGGAAAATATCCTCTGCCACAGTGAATGTCAGCAAAAGCCACACAGAATGTATACTGCACAAGTCGGTTGTGTTTTTCCCTTTCTATGTATTTTACCATCTTTGGTTCCCGGTAGGGTGCACCTTTAAGAGATGGCTAGTGTGGGAAAAATAACTGTACACTGCACAAGTCATTCCATGGCCATTGCTATTAGGGTTCAGCAAGTGCCACTGCTATACTACTGGTGTGTCATACAAGGCCTGTGGCAGAGGTATCCGACTTCAGTGCTTCTTGTGATTGGTAGTTCTGAATCGGGGGAAAAAAAGCTGAGCAGTCAGTAGCCTACACATGATTGTGCAGAAATGTTCATGGTGGACTACTAACTCAGTGATGCCCCCTGGTAGTTATAGGGAGAACTAATATCCACTACTGCCTGCCTTTCTTTTCCCCGTCAGAGAGGTAGAATGATATGTCTTAAAGAAGAGATGTCCTGTTGAAAAACTTAGTACAGTCATTGGTGTGAAATATGTACCCAGGGCCCAAGAAAATAATATAGAAACTCAGTTTAATAGGGCAGAATCAACCTCTCATGATATGTGCTTTTGTCACCAGACTAGTGGTAGTCAAGGGAATAATGGGTAAAGACCCCTAAAATCGACATGGCGACATGGCGACATGGCCATTTCTTAAAATCGACATGGGACATGGCCAGTTAAGTGACATGTGACATGGTCATTTCTTAAATTCGAATCTTTCTTCAAATTTCGTCCTTGTGGGTAGCCAAATTCCAAAATTTTCCGCGGCCTACGGCCCCATTGTATCAATTATGGTGCCCCTGCATTTCCCCCTTAGTGACACTAGTGACATGGCTTTTTCCTTAGTGACATGTGACATGGCCATTTCTTAAAATCGACATGCGACATCGGGACCCCCCCCCCCCCCCATCTACACCCCATATCATATTCGCTGGTAGGTCTGGGCTGTATTGCCCGGGGCTGTATTGCCGATACTGTAATTATTATAGGCAATGCAGCCCAGTCCTAAAAATACATTGGCAATGTGTGTGTGGTATGCAATACCAATTTATATATTCTGACAATAATGTGGCCCACAGATTTACACCTAACTCTATCCAACAACACTCATGTATTACAAACTATATATGGTCATAATTGGAGCACAGGTCGGGGGGCTTCTCATGCTATTAAATGTAATTCCCAAGTGATAAAACTGCGTCGGCCGGGAATCGAACCCGGATCGACTGCTTGGAAGGCAACCATGCTGACCGTTACACCACCGACGCTCACCTGAGGTAGTTCTCAGGTGTAGGGCTACAGGAGGCGACACCTGTAGCCCTACCTGGGGCCGCTACCAGTCTCGGGCTCCGAGCCCAACGCTATGCTATGGGCTGGGAGCAGACCATCGCTTTACTTTTGAGCCAATTTGGTAGCGCAAAAAGTGTGTATTTGGGGCCTAAACATCCAACTACAGCCTAATTCTCATCTAGATCAAAGGATTAACTAATATTTAGCTGGGGGCTACTGTATAATTAACACCTATACTTGAAAACGAAGATATGTATCGGGGTAGCAGGACAGCATGCTCCCAGGCTATCCAACTGGGCTAGACGTTGGCCGAGGCTGACCTACAGGCACAGCGTCCACGGATGACCTCTCCTTTTAATGACAATAGCTTAGCCTGGATGGAGCTGGTATAAAATTGGCTGTTAAATATAGCCTATACTTTATGTCCATACACTCCAACAGGCCTACAGCCTCATAATGCAGGTGTTTTTTCATAGCTTTTTATGAGGTCCTTATGACGATACAGAATGATCTTCCCCGTTTAATTTCTGGTATACAATGTATACTTGTATAGTAAAAAGTACACTCATGTTTATTCATACGATAATATTATATATGTAAAGCGGGATACAATTATATACGAGTTGAACTTGATGTGAGCTGAATTGATTGGTATTTTATTCCAGAACCACATGATTTTACATCAACTTTGCATGTGCTATGGGCTATCCCTCTATTATACATTATTATTAATGGCAGCGACATAATCAATAGAGATGTGGGCATTTAGTATGGGATGGACGAAGCCTGCACTATAAATAGTTAGTGTGGGTACACAGTAGAATCTACTGTAGCATGGATTTACAGTAGAATCCACTGTAGATTTACAGTAGATTCTACTGTTTACCTACAATAATCTGTACACCTACAGTAGAATCTACTGTTCACCTATACACAAATGGCAACCAACTTTTACACTTAATATAGTGCGTGATTTTGGCACATTGTCATTCAAGATCGACGAAATTGCAGTCGTTATGCTTATAATTATATGCCTTATACTGTCCCTATGCTTCATGCTGTCTCTATCTTCAACAGATTTTAGAACATCATTTTTGCTTGGCTTCTACCTTTATTCAAGAAATATGTAGTTTTCCCAGTGAGATGAGAAGCCAGGAAAAATGTTTAGCCTATCGGTAGGAGAACGCTCAACAATCAGGCGATGTGACTGTTTCTGATACAGTTTCATGACCAACCAACTCTCTTGTCACTGTTTTAAACAGTAGTTGTGTGCCAGACAAAAAGATTAGCATGTAGTGACATAATTGTTGAAAGTTCCCCAGGCATGATATATGCATTTGTTGTACTTTCCACACACAAATATTAATGTAGGGGATACATTTTTATACAATCATGTAGTGACACGCTCAGCCATAAATGTATGCAGGTTTTCATTCTGACACGGCCCTGGTAGCGAATTGTGGTGTTATCAGCCTCATGCCATGATTGTAATCATGAATGACCAACTAAGTCAGAGGTCACCCGAGGAGTGACACGACACGCCCCTGCCCAGAGCAAGGGTATATTGGGCCAATGTCAAAAATGATTGACTCCATCACAATCGTTTTACCAACCATGGCACATTGTAGGTAATGTATATAGGCCTACATTGGTTCAACATACAAATTATAATGATGGCTCACCCTTGGCAATTCCGATAATGGGCCATTGCTGGGTTGACCGCTGGCCCAGAGCTGGTCCATGCTTGATGTTGCTGATATTGACCCAACGTTGGCCCAGTGTTGGAACATTTTAGGGCCATCATATTATTTCTGATGATGGACCAACATAAATTCTAACTACAATTGTCCAATATTGGCTGTGATCTACACCAGGTTGATTCAATGTTGCCTGAAGAATTTCTTACAGGATGGCTCCTACTTTGCCATGACATTGGATTATAAATGTGAACCCCAGAGTGCTCTACATGTTTAAAGTCAGAGGAAGTTCATAAAATTTTATATCTAAAAGTGTCATTCACTGCATGACACCAGTGGGAATTTGTCAAAATTAACTTAAAGACAGCTCATGGTGTTAGATAAGTCCTAGATGATAGTAATACAGTTTGTATGATGTCTAACCATTTTGGGATAGAGATCAAGATGGATTAAAAAGACAGAAATGGCTTTTTCTAAACTGATGATACTTGACAGTCATGTCTTAAGTATGCTTGCACATTCATGTGCCTGACATTATTCAACTATGTTACGTCAGGCATAGCCTGATAGCCCTGTTGTAATTTTTGGCAAATGGTGGCCCAACATGTATTACCACCTATAGAATGTGTTGTTTGGGGGTGGGGGCGGGGGGTGACCTTTTCGTGTATCCTGGGTCATAGTGCACACGCCAATGACTCCATATTCCATTACGTCATTAGCACGTCATGGCGTTCACGTCGTAAAATCTTTCCCAAAATGCACATAGGCAATTAATACACCCCGAATGGCGCTATAAACCCGTACTGCGTATGGATATTTAACGAAGAAGGTCCGCAGTGAAATGGTCCCGGCGTCAAAGTTTATTGTCCTGATGGTGTGAGAATAACTCAGTGAAAATAGGCGCTCAAACGGATGCTTTTAGGCTGCGTGTTGCTGCATTTTAACACTTTATGGGAAGCATGGTGCTTTTAAAAACTACACCTTTTTCTCTGCATAATGTTTAAATATAGCACTGGTGTGTATCATGTCAATCATACAGAGTTGATACACTCCCACAAAGGGTCGGCATGATGCACCTTCGCTCGGAGAGTTAATAGTTGGCTTTGGATTGGTTTATCATAAGGATAACTATGCCTTGAGGCGTCATGCCGTTCTTATAGGGTGAAATAAACAGCGGGATAACCTGTAAACTGTAAAAATATCCGTTGAATATACAGAGAATCAATGTAAAATGTTATGGTGAATCATAGTAAATGTGTTTACGGTGAGGCAGTGTAAAGTCAATCAATTTTACTTAGAATGTCTGTAATCCAGTACAGTGAAAGACAGTTTATTCATTTACAGGGAAGCTATTTCTTGTAAACATCTTCTGTTGAATATACAAAAAATCGACATAATATTTTACGGTTGATCATCATAATATATGATAACAGTGGGGCAAGGTAAAATCGATCAATTTTACTTTGAATAGGCTATCCATAATCGAGTACAGTGAAACACCCAATGGTGCCAGTGAATCTCTGTTATTTGAACGTAATTCTTTTTACAGTGTAGCTCTGACGTCCAAGACGGAATAATGGCACCAAACTTTATTTCAGACATTGTCATACTTATAGACCAGGTGCATTTAAATTATACTTTTACACTCACACTAGTCAATTATCTTAAGTATTGGCCACAAGCAGGTTATTAAACTTTAAGTGCATAAAAGCTTCATTTAAAACTTATGAGTGGTAAGTAACTAATTTAGCTTACGATGGTGTGAGGTTTTAGCCTACAGACGTCATAGGGTAATGGTAAAACGTTCAATGAATGGAGACCAACAATTTGTATATGCTTTGTGCGTGTGTTAGTGGGTGGGTGGCTGGGTGGGTGGGTGATCATGTGAGTGACTCCAAACGTCATAGGTGAGAGACCTAGACATCTCCTTTGTGGAACCCTCACGCACACACCTAAGCCGGCGTGAGGAGGTGCATGACCTGTCCACACACACACATACCTAGACACCAGGGAGACACACTGACAAGGCCACTAGTGAGAACTTAAAGATAGTGTTGAATTAGGAGTTATGCTACATTGAGGAGTGAAGGGTTCAATTTGACATCATCTCAAAAGGCAACTATAGACCCAGAGTGCCAGACATAGAGGTAGACAGAACAAGTGTCCTGAAGGAAATGAAGCAAGACGGATCTAGACCAGCAGACTCCACCAAACTACTCTGAAATCCAGCTTATTTTTGGGGAAAAGACTAAAGATCTATAACCTGCAACGAAGATATATAGCCATACTATCAGAGAGACGCGTGGAGAGGAGGAGAAGATCCGCACAAGGGACATGCGCAATCCCAGGTTGTTTAATGATAAGGACCTGATCCAAAAGACTTAACCACGGCCGGGGACAAGGGAATGAACTTCACAAAACCAAACTATCACTGGATATTTAAACAACGAGCTTCAATTCGAAGTTGATACACACAAACTATATATTCAGCACCAGAATTAGGACAACTCGGAGTTTTCCGTTGATATTTTCGTTTATTTTGAGAAGGTTTAGTTTAATTCAATATGAACGCAGCACAAACTAAACCTGTACAACCACGAACATTTACCAGTCTTGCTGAACAGGTAGGGTGGACACTGTGTGTTTCGTTGTCACAATCTATCTTTTAAGTACATTGTTTAACCATTTAAGCGCTGCATAGTGTTTTAATGCAGTATGCCTTCTGCCGTCATGATGCATGGATGCAGCTCTGGTAATAGATTAAAGTTGCCAAAACTGCATTCATATATAAATTATGCCGCCGACGCCATGGAATGGATACATAAACTAAGCGTCTGAATCCCAGTAAACAAAAAACGTGTGCATAATGAGCCGGTGGGTATATCATTAGAATGACTGGCCTAAATAGTAAGCTAATGTATTTGATATAGATTTGACATGATAAACTATAGACATCTATCAACACAGGTGTAACCTGTTTACTTAGGGGTATGATGACAGGCTCAGGCTCATGAGAATACCACAGAATAGCTATACCCAGATGTCACAAAGTGGATATTTTCTTTTACCTCAAATATTTTATTAGAATTATTTCAGTTATCATACATATTTATTTCTTAGAACAAAGATTGTAATCTTCCCTTTTCAGTGATGTCATTTGTGAGCAGGCAAGCAGAAAGGGGTATCCCCGCGGGATTAGTACCAATTTTAGCCACCAGGGGGCTCCACCATGGCCTAAATTGGAAGAAACAGGCAAATATTTGTTTTTTGGTACTTTTTTCTGGAGAATTCAGTAGTTTTATACAAAACATTCCATTTTTAGTGAAAAGCTTCCTTATTTGGAATGCAAAAAGAACGTTTTAGAGCCTAAATGAGTGTCTTTATTGATATGTGTTGCCATGGAAACATGATTTTCATTCCAAATACAGAAAATAAAGAACCCCACTGATAGAATGATTCACAAGGAATCCTATGGTCAAAACAGAATAAAATTATCATTTCTAGATCAAACGCTATGGCCTATAGGAGGAAAATGTAGCACAGAAGATTTTAACATATGGCAGCTCATAATGTCGTTAATATTTGTCCTATAATAATTTTAAGAGTACCTACCCCCCCTAAATCGATGTCAAGGATTCCAATGAAGCTATCCATATTTCTGTATCTCGAATGGTTGCTTAGAAACCAGCCCTTTTATATGAAAAATATCCGATTTTGTGGAAGCCATGAAAAATCATGATTTTACATGGTGTTTTCATGGCTACAATACAGTGAGAAATAATCATAGCTATATCACAAAATTTTATGTGCATGTTGCCAAAGACCTATATTTTCTATTGCATTTAAAAAATAATGAGAATAAAAATATTTTTTATTTGCATTTTTTTCACTTTTAATTGTTGCAAAGTCGTGAGTTTGACCCGACAGCCGTATAGATTGTTAAGGTCATATCTTTATCCCTTTAAGGACGACATGTCGCTAAAAGATGCCATTTGTGGTTATGATGCACCAATGCAGCCCCAGCGAGTGACTTGCCGATCCTTCTGGAGTTCTCAACCCTGTAGGGTCGGCATGATGCTCAGCCTCGAGCTCTCCAGGCCCATTACAGCCGTCAGGCTGTAATGGGCCTAGACAATTTTGTATCTAATAACTGTAACCTAGTTAGAAAATGATCCAGGATCCTGGAACATTTCTTAATGAGATAGCTCAACCACTGATTGGTTAGCCATGGTCACATGATCATGAATGACATATATATGTTGTGTTTGGCCTCATGGGTTCGAATCCCACTTTGGCAAAAATGTAGGTTCGTTCTTTTTTCATTATTTATTTGGCCTATTTGAAGCATAAATACCCCTATACTGGCATAGTAATATTATATATCAAACATTTAGATAGAGAAAATAGTGTAAAGGAGGTGCATTGTACAGCTATAAAAATTCCTACCAATTGTGCCATAGTGGGACTCAAACCCATGATGTCCAGATTGCTGGTATCCAGTACAACCCAGTATATAAGGACTCTCCCAGACTGTATACATACAGTCGGGGTCCGAGACTGCATGATGCTTGGCGAGAAAGTGTGGCAGTGCTGAGTTCTCCCTCCAGAGTCAGTTCCAGTCTGGAGTCCAGGGATCCATAGCCAGACTCCCTCCAAAGCAGGCTATGCTGTAGCCTACTTTTGAGGTATAGAGTGCAGCACTGCCTTTCAAAAGGAGTCAGAACATGCTATTAACATGGCCAGACTCTGTGTTTGTGTCCTGCCGTTGACATCTATGCCTATTTGCTTAATCCATTATGGGTGGTCATTTTTTAACAGCAGGGGGTTGTGCACACACGGGATAGCTCTCCCAGGTGAGAGGACAAACGTTTAGAGCATTATCTTAATCAGACTATTGAGATGATCTTATTTGTCTTAACTTTAATGGGCGGCTCTGCCCCCAAACCCCCTTTTTTCTTTTTCTTCTATTTCAATCCTATCTTAAACTATCTTAATTCTTTTTCTTCTATTTCAATCCTATCTTAAACTATCTTAATCCCATCTTAATACTTATCTTAGACTATCTTAAAAGTATTTTTGTATGACTTTTCTTGCAAGCCGAGGAATATACTGACAGTGTCTCAATACAAAACACCGCTGCACCAAAATAAGACACAGAACTAATTAAGATATTAATATTTAAGATTAAGATAGCGCTCTAAACGTTTGTCCTCTCACCTGGGAGGGCTATCCCATATTTGCAGGGGTTGTATTTGGGGAGGCATAGTCCTAATAGCAAGGCTTCTCAAGCGGAGGGGTCAAAACGATTTCCATATCAATGCCCTTCCCGTGGTAATATGGAACCCTTCTCGAGGAAAGTGGCAAAGTATATGTATACATTATATCTAAACTTTCCAGACAAAAACCGTACTCCCTCACTACCGTTTTCCCCCGTGTATAAGCCGGGCCCCGAGTATAAGCCAGGGGGTTGTAAAGTGCGCTCAAGAAAAGTCATATTTAAGATCATAACTCCACTTCTACTCGGAATATTCACACAGTTCTTTCGAATCTGACAACCCTATTTACTTTATTTATGTCTACAACCATTTTAAAGAGAAATAAAGCTTTACTCGGTAAGAATATCATTGGATATATTGAAATAAATGTGTCTGAATTGTAGATAATTCTGGAAAATAATAGGGTACCAGAGTATGTCTTCAGGTATAGAAATATAAGCCCCGTATATAAGCCTCCCCCGTGTATAAACCTGGTCAACTTGCCACTCAGTGCTTATATAAGCCCAGGCGTATACACTGGGAAATACGGTATACTAGTATCCAATGCCCCTTTTATGATGACCTGCCCCCATAGTAGGCTATACTAACGCCCCTCCTCCTGTGTGGTTTCAGAACGCGTGCAGGATGCGCTGGTTGCTGCTGCAGCGCGCCCTGGTGGTGGCCCTCCTGGTGTGTCTGTGCTCCGGCATGGCACAGGGCCGCGCACAGGAGTGCGGGGATAACCCCATGAAACAGGTCCTCCTGGTCGCCAAGAGAGCAGGTAAGCCAAAGATTGTCATTAGTCTGTGATTATTGACTAAATATTTATAATAGAGTAGATTTATACTATATTCGGACACAAACCCTAAGACGGACACTGTACTTTGTACCTATCCCCCTCCTATGTACAATAGGACTTCTAGTGTTTCTCTTTTGGAAGGGATCATTCTTAAACTTCACTATTATTCACAAATAAAGACCTTAGAATGCTTAAATAAAGACAAAATCAGACTCATGGTTTGTGTCCGACTCAAGCTGAATCTACCCTAGAACTTATAAGGCTAGTTTCAGGGTTTTTGTTAGAGGAGGTGAGGGGTTCGAATAGTAAATGGTCGATGAAGGGTCTACTGTATGTAGAATAAGTATGTGAATTACTTAAGCTAAACATCAACTCTTCAATCTAAATTCGTTTGAAATCATTAACAGAGGTACACTGAGGAAATGAGGGTAGTCCCCTGACTCTCTGTTCAAGGTCAGGTTTGTAACGAGGAAGTCAGGTGTACTCCCTCCCTGGACTGCTGGACTTTGGACTCCAATTTAAAGACTCGATACCAATTTAAAGACTCGTTCATTGTCCCTGCACTGCAGTGTATGGGACAGAATTTAACACTTAAACCCCTTTTGAACTTTCTTTTATAACTTCGATGGCACGTTAACATTATTCAATTTTATAGTTGACAGTTAAATACGTTTAGGTGAATGGATTCCTTGGCATAACAGTTCATTCATTGAACAGTAAAAAAGAGTTGATGCTAGAAAATGTATCACAAGGAATATCAAATTACAGCTAAAGACAACCAATTGTAGGGGAGTTGTATATTAAAACGTCTTTCTGTTTGATCAGATGTAGATTTACAATAACATGAGCATTTCCTCTGTGTAGTACACTCGTGCACATCTAAGGTTAATCGCAATTTGAGGAAACTAAAAACAAAGCGTCTCTTCCAGGTGGATGGAAAGCAGGTGCAGTAACCAAGTATTATTCCTTTCCTCTATAACTTTCTTACGTCCTTTCAATAACACACAATAGATTACATGCACAGGTAACATGTGGCTATCCTTTTGAAACCTCAATTATGATTAGCTATTGATTTCTCCTGATATACCGGTAGTCATTATCCAGTTTAACCCTTTAGGGATGGCATGATGCCTCGAGGCTTAATGTTCATTTGTTGTCACGATTCACCAATGCAGTCTCAGCGAGTAACTCGCCAGAGGTGCGTTGGTGGATAATGCCGACCTTTTTGGGAGTGCATTAACCCATAGGGTCAGCATGATGTCTGAATACAGCATTGGCGAGTTAATCGCCTGTGCTGCATTCATGTATTCAACAAAGGGCCATGGTGCACCAAATCACTTTGCTGTCCTTGAAGGGTTAGATAGGTTAATCAAATTTTATCTATATAATTATTAAATCATCAAAACTGAGCTGCTAAATCCTAGCAAGCCCTTTAGGTATGTACCATTAATTGTCAAAATAGCATCCAACCATAGCTGGGAAGAATCAGATAATTATAGACATCAAAGAATTCATTTTGTGAGGTTTTCAAAAGAGTTGGCCTGGAGATAACTACTTGCACCTTGTTCTTTCTACTGCCGCCGCTTTGAGAGGATTTGCTATCCATGTTGTATGTAGTTACTGCTACTGCTGCACAGGCACTGTGGACTAGTTATCACTATAGAGTTCTCGATGTTATTATAACAGGTATACGGATTTAACCACGCTGTGGCCTTCCAGGGTAGAGCCCCGAGGTAGGGCCCAGGAATTTGAAAAGAAAGGGGGGGGGAGGTCCACCAAACAGCAAAATATTTAAAAAATGACTCTGCGACGGATCAAGATTATTATCATTAGAAAAATCTATTTTTTTCTGACATTATTCTGCTTATATTTGCAACAATTATTAGCATTGGTAATGATAGTAGTATGTATCATGTTAAATACATGTATATATGACTACCACCTATATCTATTGGAGAGGGTGTCTATTCAAATAAGTATATACTGTCTTGTATTACCTTAATGTATACGACAAACTCCTGTACCTCTGATATGTACACTTTTAACAGCAATATGCCCACCTAATTATATTTACTATCCTTAAAACAGTTATCATTCTATTTTTATTCTTTTTAATCACTTACTATTAATTTTCCATATGCACCTCTGGAAATAAGTGTCACTTTGCACTAATAGATTTTCTATTTTCTACAATGAGCACCATCTGAATGTTTTAGTCACACCTAGCTTAATTGATTCTTATTATGAGTGGTAATTGAAACACGTTTTCAGTGTAATACATCATAGTTATAGTGGTAGGCCCAACATAAACATATGCACATGGCCTTGCACTCATGGGTCGTGCCCTTATTTTTTTTAAATACAACTTTTCTGTGAAGAGCATATTTAAAACTGTGAGCGGGGCTGGGGGCGGGGTTTCTCTATTGGGAACTGGCGTCATGGTTAATAAGCCGACCCTTCAGGAGTACATCAACCCAAACGTGTCAACATGACGCTTGAATGCAGACCTATACTCGCTATGGATGCATTAATACATCAGGGTCAACATAAGGCACTGGCAAGTTACTCAGTGAGTATAGCGAGAAATAAACCCCTTCTAATCCTATACATATAGAAGTGCAATAACTCATTGTTCTCTCCCTTCTCAACCCCCTACCCCTAGGTCGGTCCCTGACGCACGTGCTGACGCTTCTGCGGGACATAGACGGCGGCGCCTATGACACTCTGTCCCAGAAGTTCCGCCTCTACGCCGCATGCGTGGGACTCGTAGACACTGGCTACTTCCGGAAAAGGTCAGGGGCAACGTTGCCTATGGTCGAGACGGGGCCGGGAGCCCGCCTGGCCTTCTCCGGCCATCACATCCGAGTCAGGGACATAGAGATTGCCAACAATGAACTACCTTTCAGTATGGGGGACGGCGAGGTGGCTGTCAAGGTGGAGGCCGCCTCCTCACGGGGACCGCCGCCCTCGCCCCCCAGTGCCCGGTGGCCGTGGGGGGAGGCCGTCATGTCCACCCCCCAGCGGCAGATCAGGTTGTGGATGAGCCGGACGCAGGCCAACCTCACGTCCAGAACGAGGCCAGGGGAGGAGGACGCTGAAGACGCCATCATGGGAGCTTCCAAGTCATTGAGGTAGGTACGCAGGTTGAGGTACACGTCATTGAGGTATAGGCATGCAGGTTGAAGTACAAGTCATTGAGGTATGTACACAGGTTGAGGTACACGTCATTGAGGTATAGGCATGCAGGTTGAAGTACAAGTCATTGAGGTAGGTACGCAGGTTGAGGTACACGTCATTGAGGTATAGGCATGCAGGTTGAAGGACAAGTCATTGAGGTAGGCATGCAGGTCGAGGTACACGTCATTGAGGTATAGGCATGCAGGTTTAAGTAGAAGCCATAGAGGTAGGTACGCAGGTTGAGGTACACGTCATTGAGGTATAGGCATGCAGGTTGAAGGACAGGTCATTGAGGTAGGTACGCAGGTTGAGGTACACGTCATTGAGGTATAGGCATGCAGGTTTAAGTAGAAGCCATAGAGGTAGGTACGCAGGTTGAGGTACACGTCATTGAGGTATAGGCATGCTGGTTGAAGTACAAGTCATTGGCACACAGGTTAAAGTCAAGTCTTTGAGGTATAGGCATCCAGGATGACGTACAAGTATTACCACAAGTCATTGCGGTAGGCACGCAGGTTAAAGCAATGGATTTATATGTATTATGTCAGCCCCCTATAGCTTATTAACGTTTTGTAAATGTTTTATGGTAGGCCTTGATGATGATAATAGTTAAGACCTATATAGGGCATTTCAACTGCATGTTTCCCCTCATCTGTTTTCTTGATAAAGAGATAAAACCCTCCTGAGTCATATCGTGTAATATATGTCCGCCTAGCCGGTGTTATCAATATCAAGCACACATCGCCCTCCCCAAATATCATTCCATATACTACTTACATCTTGCAATAAACTACACAACCCCATATACAAATGTACTACTTACACCCCCCCCCCCCCCACATATTATTATTACTCCCCAGTGGTCACAAATTCAGTTCACTTCTGACACAACCTATACTGCTTTCATATACTACTTACACAATTCTATATACTACTTACACAATTCCATATACTACTTACACAATTCCATATATATATATATATATATATATATATATATATATATATATATACATATACTACTTACACAACTCCATATACTACTTACACAATTCCATATACTACTTACACAATTCCATATACTACTTACACAATTCCATATACTACTTACACAATTCCATATACTACTTACACATATTCCATATACTAACCAACCAGACAACAGTAAGCCATTTGGGGCTGCACGGTTGCTAATAACAAATGAATGAATTTTTAAGAGACTAGTTAGTGCATATGGCATCAAAGGAGTAATAGCAAGCTACCCGCCGACGCTGCATTTGTGCATCATGATGGCAAATGCACAGAAAACCTTGAGGCATCATACCATCCTTAATCATTACAGAGACCGCGACAGCTCCCCCAGTGCTCACAAATATCTATTAGCCAATAAAGCCAGTACCTCAGTACACTCTAAATGGCAGACACCTACACTCTATAGCGACTACATCAAAACAAGATCCATCATATAAATATTACAGTCATAAGGGGATATTTTGTCAACACCTGATACCCGGCAGTCATAGGCCTGTATCAACATAATGTCTAATGGCAAGTGTGGAGTGAATACACACTCACGAGGCGTAGGGTCCAGCATATAAAGTCAGATCTTTTGGTGGTCATTTTAAAGGTGGTAATGATTATACATTACACCATAGTAATTGGTCAGTCCCGTCCTTACCAAACCATGTGTATCATCCAATAATTGAAACCAGGTCCAATGCGTCAAGAAAGGGTAACTTTTTGATTGTAAAGTTGTGTTTATGTTGGTTTTAGCAGAACCCTCATAACATTGACTCTGTTTGCGAACATCTCATATCAGGAGATTCACAGGACAATTATTTTTCAAATGGTACATATGAGAATGCAGGATTTTGAGGCTATATTTATGTATTTGTCGGTCATGCTTTAGAAATATTCAAAAACTTTATCAACAACGTTTCTGAAAAGTCACCCTTTCTTGCTGCATTTGTCCATGTTTGCACTAAAGCAAAACTAACTCAGCTCCAGTTATACAGAGATATACAGAAGGCTCAACTAGACACATGTGCATATAGAATTTCCGTTGTTTATTACATGTAGCCTCCTTTTTTTGTATAATTTGTAATGTGATCTTGGGTCGTTGGGTATTCCGCATACTGCACAAAGACCCTAAATCATAGATGTTTAAAGCTCGATGGGACAGACGCACGAGGGAGCGTCCAATCTTAAAGATCTTAAAATGGCCACTCTTAAAAACGTTAACTCTTAAAGTCAATGGACTATCTTAAATAAAATATTTATTTAAGATTACCGTTGCTCACCATCTCCTTGCATACTGGTAAGATGGCACTATACTTGTGGCTACTAGCACTAGTATTATTATTGTAGACATGAGAGCCCCCAAACCCCCGTTTCTTTTTTCCCCTTTTTTTGCAAGGGACATTCTTTAATCAATGTTATTATTTTGAATTCAATATTCCAACATTTTTAAGATTGGACACTTTAAGATAGTTTAAGACTGGACAGATTTTTGTTGACGCTTCCGCGTGAGTCTGTCCACTAGTGCGTCTTTAAAGGGAATTATTTGACACTGAATTGCAGAAACTTCGTGTATTTCAGAAAAACAACATTACAGGTGCATTATAATATTTACATCACATAAGTTTTTGATATCCACCAATATTATAAATGCCATCAAATATAATTATACAGTACAAATTTGTGCAAAAGGTATGATAAATAGTCATCGGTCTACCAAAATACAAGGGAGAGGGTCAGGTCGTTCCATGACGGGGGAACAACAAATATAGGTATCATGCTGCTCTTTTAGTTAGCTAGACATAAACCATACCATTTACGGTTAAGGTTTTAGTTAAGATTGTCCACAACGATAATAAACATCAAACCCGCTACAAATGAAATGTTTGTTTGAGATTTTTTGTTCATACATTTCATACATTCATTTGGTGGTAGTTACTACAGACCATGCAATATCCATGAGCCCGTGTGTAGCACTTGTCTATAGACATGCCTTACAACGCACACCGGTAGGACTAAATAAGTCAGCAGGGACAAACCATGCTAATATAATTCACCTTCTTGCGGTACAAACTACAGGAAAAGACTGCGTGTTAATTTATGGTGTTGATCTGCATTTAGCTGCCCTCTCGTGACATATCTTAATAAGAGATGTATGAAGCAGTACCTCATCAGCTCCACACTTTGACACAGGAATTGGTAGTATAGTGGCCATTATGTCTGCCTTCAAATCATAAGTTCGGGTGTTAGATCCTAGCAGGTCCCAAGAAATTCTCTCTGATAGAAAGAAATTGGGGGAGGGGCACACACTAGTCTACAGGTATTTTCCTATAGCCATAGTTAAGAGTTAGTTTAAAATTGGCTTTCTTATAGAATTTAGCACTATAACATGCCATTTTCTTTACATTTTCTACTTCCTAATAATTATATTAAACTATTTCTATGCGCAGTTATTTACAGATATCAATAGAATATATCCAGATCATCTAATAGGTAGAAATTCCCTTCTAGGAGAAATATTTTCCGGAGGCCACGTTATATAGCATTGCACAACATTTTCAACATCTAGGTATTCTTCAACATCGTGAGTGAAGCCAGGGAATTCTGTATAGGTTATTAACATTGGCGTTCTTCTCTCTTGTGCCTCAGGTGATGGTGCTGATCAGGACTGTTAACAGGACTTCTCACAAGGACTACCTCTCACGACTCACCTGTCCACTCACCTGCAGACCGCCACAGGTGGGCACCAACCAGCCTACTGCCCTATCCACCACCGCCTTCTCCTCCTCCTACCCCACTCTGTCACCAACACTTGGGTCGCGGCCCTGGGAAGGATGACTCTCCATAGCTACAATGTATTAGAACCACAACAATCAGGAGTATCCTTGACGACGAGAGGGTGCTGAAGAAATACAGGATCCAAGATTTGAAGATTATTTATTTACTTGAAATTCTAGTTCGTGAATTTGGCCGGTCGCCTTTGTCAATGAAGTTGTGGATTTTGACGCGGAGAGCTTGGTCAGACCAAGCTCTGGAATAATTACTTTTGTTTAATTTCAAGAGCATACTCTCCTGTTCTCATAAACTCTATATGATATAGACACACATATGTGACATAACCTGTGAAAAGGCACCTTAGTGTACTCTGCACTAAGGTCCCTTTTCGCACATATATAAATATCCACTTGGATTAATTTATGATTGCATACTTCGATAGGCAGGTGGGGAAGGCCCATCTAGTTCTATGTTTATGCAATAACCAAGCTGTTGGTTCTACATTTTAGTGATTGAATAATGTCTACGCAGTTATAAAATGGAAAAGAAAAAGAAGGAGCATCCAAATAACCTCGCCCATATACTGACTTTTCTTCTAAATGGGCTAAATAACTTTGCTTACAATTATGTCATTTGTGTTAAAACCTATAATTGTCAATTATGGCTATTATGATCATTACACTCAACTTCGCCAAAGGTGTGTCCATTTGGTACATTTGTATAATGTAAATATACTTACCTTAAGTAGATGTGTATTACACCTGGTCACATTAAGACCGGTCCTGCTCAACATATAATTGTGGTTTATTCCATCACTAATTAAAGAATTTTCCACTAAATATTTTCAATTATAATTTCCAGATACAGATATAGAATGCGACTATGACATACAGATATATATATATTGGAGAAAACGATATTTTACTTATGTAAAGAGACAAAAATAAATAGTTATTTCCTAATCTTCTTAATCATTTTGTGTCATATCAAGGGATCTCTGTACGTCTTCACGCTAAGGAAATAAACCTCTTCTTCTCCTTTTACCCAGCATGCACGGAGGTGTTACGCAACATCATTATTGTTAGGATTTGTGTGTGCGTTCTAGCAAAACTGTCCAATCACGAGGAAAATTGGAATTCTAAGTGCAGTCATAGGCTTGAGACTTGCTTGTCTGTTCTATATAAAGCGTATCCAGTGCTAGCTAGCGTAGTAAATCTTAGGATCGGCATTATACTCTTCTGAGTTAGCGGTCGGTCTAGTGAGAGCAGTCCAAGAATGCTTTCATAACTGTGTCTTGGTGAATTAGTGTTCAAACCCTTGCCCTATAGAGGAAAGCCACCCAAACTAAATCAACGTTACTCATAATTGTATAGACCGAAGGGACAGCAACATGAGACACCTTACGTATGAAGTGCATCCCCTTATTTATCCACTTATATTTGGAATATACCCAGCTCTTCAAGAAAAAGGATTATCTTTCACGCAACCATTGTAAGTGGAAGAACGCCACGGCGATTCTTGCAATGTTTTTAATCTCAAATGTAATAGGCACTGAAGAGATCAACCGACGGCGCACTGCGTCCTTATGGCCAGGGTCCATGCGTGAACATTAGCCGATCGAGCCCATACAGATTTCGACTTTTCTTTAAAAAAAAGTTGGTCTGGATCCCCGCTCCTGGATCCGCCTCCGAATTGCTGTCCTAAACTTGCCTACAGGCTGGACTCCACTAGACCGAGTCTAGGCCCTGGACTTCATGTTAATAAACTGATTAGATCCCAGTGGACAGTGGCGAACGTCTATTTTTCTCCTTACGGCTTTCATTCACTCCCTCCCCCTTCTCCCTCTCCCTCTCTCTCTCTCTCCTCTCTCTCTCTCTCTCTCTCTCTCTCTCTCTCTCTCTCTCTCTCTCTCTCTCTCTCTCTCTCTCTCTCTTGCTCTCTCTTTTTCAGCCGCCCTCTATCAGCCTCTCTCTCTCCCTCCTCGTATCTATCATGTGTGAGGCTATTGTTAGGTATATGTTTTTCTATCATAGCCAACTCTGGGTTTGATATTGTGGTTCACCAACAGAAGAGGTCCCTGGGGGTGCAGGTGGTGAGCTATTGGCGTCATACACCGACCACCCACACCTACAGAGGTGTAGCCTGAGAGATGCCTTTGGCCCTGCACATGTCTTTGATTATACTCTCCTAGGGTGGGTTGCAGATCCTCCAACCCATCATCACCCCTGTCAGGACCCTCCTTCTACTTCTCATATTTGCTTTCTATGCAGTAGGGAATCAAGTAATTCCTAATGCCACTTAACAGGTGTGCATTCACCTGCATATCAACCATAAATGGTACCAAAATAATAATTACTATGGCATATATTACAATATTCACGATTGTTAACTATCATAAAATAGAGTATAGTTTATCAGAGTATTTATCATAGTAGACCATGGTTAATTTACCCTATTTATTTGGCCAAACCATGGTATAATTATACTATGATATCAACTATAGCTTATAATGATATACAGTGATATATCATAGTAAAGCATCACATTTCCTCGTAGTTGATAATCATAATATACCATAATAAATATCATAGTAATTATACCATGGTTTGGCGAGATAACCATGGTAAAATAGCCATGGTTTACCATTGTAAATACCATGGTATTTTTTTACCTGGGAATACATAGTTTCTGATTTATTGACTCACACACAGGCTAACAGATATGAATGCTTATTTCATTCTCTATCTAGGTGCCTGTATATTTTGTATCTCTCAACTATATCCCCCTTACTGTCAATATCTATGATGATGCTGCTGTTGAAAGTAATGTATGCCACCATGGTTAAGGCCAAACATTATGTGCTATGCCTGTCAACATGCGGACAATAAAGAGCTTCTAAACACAGAAAGCCATGCCAGGCTATAACACCCAGCATGTCTGAACAGCAATTTTGGATTCTAATATAGGACTAAATATATATATTGGTATGAGAAAGTATAAATATACAATCCCGTTTATATAAACTGATTAGGAAAAGAACGATGAGTATTCCTACACAGTCAAACTTTTAAATATACCCTCTCCAAGCCATTACCACTGTTGTTAATGGACCCTTATAATCATAACCATACAGGGTGCTATTTGGCATGCTACTTACAATAAGGCGGGTACGCTTCTCTTAAGATTATGAGAGATACAGAATGTCCAGGCACTACTGTGGGAATTACTACACGAGGGCAAATAACAGCAGGGAATACAATATGTCTGCCAAAATAGTACTAAGTGTGACCATTGTCCTATAGTTACTCTTAGTGTATCATATTAGCCCGGTAATATGAGGATATATTATAAGAGACGGACTATAGTTAGTTCTCCTCCCCAACACTGGGGGAGCCACAATCTCATCTCCCTTCCTCGGTTCTCGGAGTGGGCGCTTCTCTCACACGCCATGCCGACACCGAGGGAGTAACAACTCTACTTGCAGCTAATTTTTTTGCACCAAAAATCAAACATGTTAGATATATACATTCCCACTTTTGTGGTCCACTTTTGACACCCCCAGATTGCTATCCCACTTTTGTATTTGCTAATTTTGCCGTCCACCTGTGTCCACAAGGAGACAGTGACAGACAAAGCATATATTTCATATTTCTTTTCGAATTCACGTTTTAACGGACGACAAACAGCTTTATATAATTATATGCTAGTGGACACAGGCCTAATGCTACGGAGATGTTGGGACAAGGAGGTGGGCCGGAATACACTTATTTAAATTCCCAAACATGATCTACAGGAGGAGGTGTAGAGCCACAGCATGTGATTCTTGACTGTTTGAGTTTTTGAGTTGAGGTTTTGAAAGGTTTATTGACACAAAATATACAAAAGTTGCTCCTACTGTGTCTACTAGCATATAGTATATATATAAAGCTGTTTGTCATCCGTTAAAACGTGAATTTGAATAGAAATATGAAATGTATGTTTTGTCTCCCTGAGGACACAGGTGGACGACAAAGTTAGGAAATACAAAAGTTGGAGAGCAATCTGGGGGTGTCAAAAGTGGACGACAAAAGTGGGAATTTATATATCTAATATGTTTGATTTTTGGTGCAGAAATCGGGCGATATGCTCTTTATTCTATTATAATGCCTCATCCATGTATGCCCTCGGCAGTCTGGGGAGCAATGCCTAGTTGACACAGCCTACCTGCAGTCAAAATGGAATATAATTATCTAGGAAATATATTCCCAAATATATACATCCCTGCAAACAAGATCTGGGGCAGAACTCATGTGGTTCTTGAGTCACAACTCGGGATTCCTGCGAGAATTGCGCACGTATCTGGCACAAGAATATGTGAACAGCTTTTGACTGTGTCATATTCTGTGGAATTCCACGTTATTTATATCAAACAGAACTTGGGAATTGAATGTTCACAACTGGGTAGAATCCGGGTAGGTCACAATGACACAAGAAAGACACGAGACATTCCCAAGCATTGTGAACATGTCCTTATTACAATCAGAACTTGGGAATTGAACGTTTGCAACTGGGTAGAATCCGGGTAGGTCACAATGACACAAGAAAGGCACGGGAATTGAACATTCGCAACTGGGTAGAATTCTGAATGTAATAAGGATATGTTCACAATTCTTGGGAATATCTCGTGCCTTTCTTATGTCATTGTGACCTACCCGGATTCTACCTAGTTGCGAATGTTCAATTCCTGTGCCTTTCTTGTGTCATTATGACCTACCCGGATTCTACCCAGTTGCGAACGTTCAATTCCCAAGTTCTGTTTGGAGGGATATCACTGGACGTCAAACAGGGGAAATATTCCACTTTCCTTGTCGTATAGTGGACACACACTTAATGTGGTACTCACATCAATATAAATTCTCACACATTTGAAATCTAATAATCGATTCTCACAGTTACAAGATATCATAAGTTAATATTAAATAATTCATAGCAATTCTTCACACAGTAGTACACAGAAAACACAGGACGTACAAAGTAGACAATGAAGGAGGAGTCTGAGGGGATGGACTCCCTCCACAGAAACAGGTAGGGTAGAAGATCCTTAAGCTGTCCCACACAATAGGATCTTGAGGATTTGTTTTGGCAGTGCATCTCAATATTTGTTATATTACAATCGCATCTTTTAAGAATTGGCTTCATGAGAAAGAGGGTGATGAGAAACACAAACTTTAGAATTGCATCACAATTATCACATTTTATTCCTTCTATTCTCATGTCTCTATGTATTTTTCTGTAGTTGATGTAATTTGAAATAATTGTAATCCTATAGACTGATGGGTTGTGTATTACGCATCATGCATGCCAAGCCAAGTAGCTAATTAGTGCTTCACTAGATGAGAGTCTGTGTTACATGATACATGTACACCATTGTTTGCTACAGTTTATAAATGGAAACATATAATTATACTTTATATATGACATTGTGTAATGAATGAGTTTCGCTATGAAAATGAAAGCTTAAAAGGAGGAGCAATACATAAAAATAACTAAATACATATTTAATCGATTTGACAAACTCAAACTGGAATTTTCTTAACAACATCAAGTAATCAAACTAAATTTGTTCTTTAATTAGTTAGTATCGCCACTGTTGCAATGTGGAGTTTCGATTATTAGCATCATAATATAATAGGCAAGATAATGTTTGGATTCATATAATTATGTCAATATACCAAAATATAGTATATTATACTAATACAGGATGTCAACAGACGTTTGGCTTGCAACCCAGAAATCCTGCTCTTTACCAATCATCTTTCACATATAACGCACCAGGTGGCACCTGAGTACCTACATGTGCACACTGTATTACACAGTTGCACAGCCGCCAATTCTAACTTCAGGTTCAGTCATGCTAGTTACATCTATACACAACAGTTGGTAGCACATTTCTAGCCGTTGACCAGGCTTGTACTTTCCCTGTAGATTTGGTTTCAGTATAAGAATATACGTGGTGCATTTTTACGCGGAGCCTTCTCTTGTCACAAGATCTTGCCAGGTACCTAAAGCCCAAAATCCACGGCGGCAGGAAGTCGAGGGTACGTCGTAATACACCTAACATTGAAGTATCTTAATTAGTAATGGGGAGTTTGTTCCCAGTTCATAAGAGATGCACATCTACAGTCATTTTAGCTAAGTATCGCTGCAGTTCAATTATAGTCATCCCTGGGGGGTCATCCCAGTCATCACCCCTAACATCTTCTTTATACTATTTACATTTAATTTCGCAACATATAACATGGATTGCCTCTGATTTACTTGAACATTCAGTCATAAAAAGGTGAACACAATGTATATAATTATTGTATGCAATTTTCTGTTCAAGTAGAGTTCCAAGGTGGCATGATGCTATTACAGATCAATGGGAAGGTCACAAGCAGTCTCCTGTTGAGGTATGTTGATAGTCCTTCCACCTGGTGTAATGTAGGTAGGGGTAGCCACCATGTCCTGTACACGTTCATGTAGACGTCTCACATAGTCCTCATCCTGCTCTGCACTTAATAACACTGTTGTAGACCACAGATGCACATCCAACTTTTCTCTACATGTCCACTCATAGCACTCCCCCAGCTGTTCCTCACCCACCTGTCCATACCACACATCTATCCCGCCTGTCAAACCGTGTTCAGGTTTGATGACAAGTTGAAGAGCATTAAGGAGCCCACCCAGAGGTGTAGTTACTGATGCTTCGTTTGTGTATATAGTAATGCTGTTTGCGTTGTGTGATAACACTTCATGTATTGCAGGCACCCATTGGTCGCATGTTAGCAACTCAGGTGGCTGTACACCCCACAGTTCAGCAGAACTATTAAGTTCTATGGAGACATGGTGTACACCCTTAACTGGTTCCTGGTGTCGGTAGAACTCTGTCAGTGTCTGTACTATATCTAATGGACACCACATAAATACAGATACATTTTTTTCACATGATTTCCCAAATGTCTTCTTTACTTCTCCCCACCTGCCATTGGCTGCGGTGAACACAAACTGGTCGTAGTTTGCTTGAGTGCCATCACTCTGATGACGAACCAAGTTGTACCTGTATAATAATGATATAGTAAATCTTGACTGTCAATTAAAATGTTACTACAACCATATTTGTCAAAACTAGCAGTCTTCTATTTATCTATCATCTTTTAGATTTGAAATCATGTCATGCAACAGATGAGGAGAAAGGGCCTTCGAGGTGAAATCTATTATTTAAAATTGAAGTCATAAGCTTTCAAAAGAGGTATCATAGATGGAGATATCCCTTCTAGTTTTTGAGAAATTGCTTCATGAATCTGAGATGGTGCTACCCTTACCAAACAGCCAATAGGCTCTATCTCTTGTTGTTTTAATTGTATTCCTATATGGCTGTGTCTCACGACCTTGGGCCAATGTTTTTGTCTCTGACTGGGTGCCAGCTCTGACCGGGTGCCAGCTCTGACCAGGTGCCAGCTCTGACCGGCCTGAATAAAAACGGGTTATCTAGGGCAGATGATGATAAATTTGGGTAACTAATGACTAGTTTAAAGAGTTATAACATCCATTAACCTTTTCAGCCAAATTCTATCTCCATCTGCCCTAAATAACCCGATTTTATTCAGGCCGGTCAGAGCTGGCACCCGGTCAGAGCTGGCACCCGGTCAGAGCTGGCATCCGGTCAGAGACAAAAACATTGGCCCAAGGTCGTGAGACACAGCCATATCTAATTATCATGTTTTTACAAAATTTCACGCATTACCTAACTACTATTTTTCATATTTTTTATCATAAATCTGGATATAGAAATGATATTTACATTCTGTTTTCAGCGTAGTAGTCCCTTTGAATTTCTCTATTGATTGGAATTATTCTTTTTCTATTCGGAAGGAAATTATGGTTGCCATAGCAACACATTTTAGGCAGAAAGCCTTATTTAGGCCTCATATTGGCTTCAAAACGTTCCATTTACATGCCAAATATGGAAGGAATACCCCATAATAGAATGTTTTGGAGAAAACCATCATTTTCTATGTAAAAAATCACCTTAGAGCAAATTTTGGCTGATTTTCACATTTGTAGTCATTGTGATGCCCCCTAGTGGCCAAACCCCAGTACTAAAAATCCCTCCTGGATGTACCTTTCTCCTCAGTTGCCCATTGTCTTGCAATACCATGGAGGTAGTTTAGATTTTACTACCCACCAACCGCTATATATGTTATGCAACAAAGGATGAGCCTGCAGATCGGAGTCACTATAGACGCCACCCATTCTGTGTGTAATCTTGAATCGCCACTTCTGTACACTTCTGGCATAATCTTTAAGTCTTATTCTTAGTCTTAAAGTCTTAATAGTACTCACCATTATTAAAGAAAAAAAGAACGGAGGTTGGGGGCAACATAGGACGACATCCATAATTAAGATTACGGGAAAAGTAGGCTTTTAAGATTACGCACAGAATGGGGAGCGTCTAGTGACTCCGCAGGTTCGACCCCACCTGCATATGTTACCCACTCACAAGTTGAAGACATTAAACAACAAAAATCTTACAAATGGGTCAATACTGGAATTCTGATATTGACAAATTGTTGGCATGACCATTGGCCCAGTAATGACTCACACTTGTTGATGATGATTCTAATGTTTTAACATTATTCTACGGTTAGAAAGAAATTAAACATCGGGGCAACACTATGATACAAATATGATTTTCAATATAGGACCATTGCAATATTCACTAATATTGGTTAACAGCTGAGATTGATTGGTGTCTTGGAGGTTGGATCACAGCCACCATCATATATTTTAGAAAAAACATTAATCAAACTTAAGCTCAGCCTATCATTATATTTTGTACACCCACCTGGTACAGGGCAGCAGCCGTTGTATGGTCTGTCTTGATATGGTCTCCTGTAAGCTAGGTGGACACTGCCTGAGGCAGCCTGCGATGAACTCATGAAAGGCACTCTGTGGATAATACCTGTAATAGAGAAGTACAGTTCTAAATCCAATTTCTTCTTTGTAATGTGTAAGGGCTGGGTCAATAAGGTAATATCTTGGTGGGTTCTGTTGGGCGTTGTGCTACGAACTCTGTCCAAACCTTTCAGTCCGGCAGCAGGTGGCAGCACCTGGTTCGGTCTTGGGGTATGGACAGAGGTCACTATAGGCTTCCAGTCAGCGTGTTCCCATGCAGGCTGGTCGCCTATTCCGCATTAGCGAGATACAGTGGCTCCACCTTTTGGACCACTGGTAACAATCATAACCCTTTGCTCTGCAAGGACCAGCTCAGCCAAATCTCGTGGCCGAGATTAGGGTACAGGCAGGGTGCAGGTATTGTGAATAGGGCATACCTGGACACTCCTAATGTCACCTGTCCAGTATAGTGTAATGGTTAGCACTGTGGACTCATAATGCTGGGAGCCCAAGTTCAAATCCCTACCAGGCCAAATAACACTGTGTCCTTTAAATACATGTTTCTAAATTTTCTTTAGTATTGTGAATAATGTTTTCTGTTTCCAAAATTGCTTTACTTATGAATATGATTACCAGGCATTGCCTGGAAGAGATTTGAACTCAGGTACTCTGCATCATGAGTCCACAGTGCTAACCATTACACTATACTGGACACAGGTGACATTAGGAGTGTCCAGGTATGCCCTATTCACAATACCTGTACCCTGCCTGTACCCTAATCTCGGCCACGAGATTTGGCTGAGCTGGTCCTTGCCGAGCAAAGGGTTATGATTGTTACCAGTGGGAATGGCGCTATCCACTGATCATCTTGCTAATGCCCTATATAAGCCGACGCCTGGGAGGACCCGTCGGTAAGCTAGAGCAACTGAACTCTGCTAGCACCATATACGTGATCGGCTCCAAGCCTACTGACCTGGTCCGAACTCTACAGGGAGTTTGTCTTTAGCTTCGCCTGCTGTAGGTTCTATCTAATAAACAAATCTATTTTGCAACCTTTACACTCTAATCGAACTGTTGTTGACCTTGTTCTTTCTTGATAACTTAACAATATCAATGGATCGAAGTTGAGTCCATTACAAATGTATGAACAAATAGAATTGATAGGGAATCACGTACAGGTTGAAATTCAATGGCCCTTTTTAGGCATGAGGGCATTTTCCGCAAAGCTGATATGGGTGAGATCTGTATTTATGATAGCTTACCATCTTTTGTTGAAGCCATTACTGAACCACCCCGTCAGTCTTAAAGATTTAGCATCATTGTTGAAGGCTTTCTGTATCTGTTTGGATGTGCCATTGACAATCTTTATCTGTTTGCTGGTGAGGCCACTAGAGAGGATATCACGTGAGACAGTCTCTTTTACCAATGCAGGCAGCTTCAACAGTTTCTTGGTGAGCCTGTTCTTGTCACACCGTACACTCTCTGTCTGTAGTACCAGGCATGCCTGCAGGAGAAAGATTAGCTCAGACGCAAGAGCTTCTTTTTCATATTCACTTATGTATGCACATGTCAGCTGTAGGACATTGCGCAAATGTGAGTTTGAGCACATCAGGAGCATCACTGCTTTCTTGTAGACTGTATCAGTTTTCATACACTCAATGAACCCTTGCATAGCCATGAATTCCAACAGCATCTCATGTGAAAACACATAGAAGTTGTCTTCATTTGCGTGCTGATCTAATTCAGTGTCTTTTGTCAAAAACGCTAGATATGGGGATGTGCTTGGAATAGCAGAATCCCTGATTGAGTGTCTGTAAGTCAACAAGGACTCGAGGCAGAGGCGATGGAACTCTTTAGAATGATTTGTCGTTTTGTCTGATTCACAAAATTTCGCATCCCTTCTCACCACATAATCCTCTAGTACCTTGAGGAGTTTCACAGTGGTTAGGGATTTTACATCCTCAAGAGTAATTACCCCCCTCGCTGTGACTTCACTGAGGATATGGATCCTCAGTGGGTTCATGAGGACCCATTCAAAGTCTTTCTTGTTGCCGCTAATGTGGTCTACTACAGGATGCTCGGTCAACCCATGATTAATTCTCAAGTAATTTTGTATGTACTGAACTCCTTGGTCAAGGGAAAATCCTTTCATGAGTAGGTGCCGATCAAAGAATTTGCCTTCAATTGGACAGATACCAACTCTGGAAGAAACCAGTATCTTCGGGCTTCCATCTTTCTGATGAGATATAGTGTACTGCCTCAGACTCTCCTTCTCTGTTTCTTTTCTCAATTCATCAATGGCGTCATTGATGATCAGCACACCATTCCCATCCTCCTTGATCATGGAAATGACGCTGTCTTTCAGTCTCTCGTCACACAGCAGGTTTTCCCTAATGGCATCTTCTTGAGATCCAGTTATGGAACCTGCAGGGATGTAGGCCACCAGAGCCCATGTATGCCCCTCACATGGAGACTCAGGACCCTTTTTGTGGCATTCTATAAGGTCCTTGCAGTAGGTGTATGCATACTGACGTAGGGTTGTGGATTTCCCTGTTCCCGCGTCGCCCTCCAGCAGTATCGAGTTGGGAGAATGACTCTGGAACAACTTCATGAAGAGCTTGTCTGGCGCAGTGCTTTGTACATCCCTACATTTAAAAAATCAAATAACTGACCATAAGTTCTTGCATGGAATTACAAAAGTGAACCTGAAACACTGCATGGGGAAAATTAAACATCATAAGGATACATTGGTAAATACAACTGATTTAATCATGGAAACATTAGAATATATGCAGCACTCATGGGGTACTGCTCACTGTACTTACACAGGTTGTTTTAATCTTAATGACCATGTAGATCTACTTTGAACTGTCACATCGCTATGCAAGTTCAGTAAGGTTGTAAATAATATCCAGTAGTCCTAACATAAGCTTGGTCAATCTACCATTGAATCCAAGGTATGCATCCCATTATGTTACACTTTATGCAGCACTCAGTGGATACTGTGTTCTCTATCTATACAAATTGACTGCATTATATTTAGAATCAATAACACCAACCTTTGGTTCACTTTACAGTCAGGATTCTGCTTTATGTAGATCGGTGTGAGGTCTAGCGGTGTGTTGTCCTCAAAGCCAAATAGAGTTGTTTTCATCAGCATCCTCTTGCTTCGCTCACAGTGCTGAAGGATACCTAAATGTTGAAGAAGAACATGATGGTAGAAAACATTGACATGCCTTCCAGAAAAGAAAAAAAGAATTGCACACTGCACTAAGACCCTAGATTATTTAAAACATATGTACAGACCTTTAAATACGCTCAGCACAAACTAAATATAATTATACCTTGTAATCCATCGCCAGCCTCTAGATTATTAAACTCCACTCCCAAATATGTGGCAACTACCATAGTTAAGGGTGACACAGTGTTTTAATGTGCTTATAATGGCCTTTGATGCATGAATGCTTCATGCTGGCACTACGAGGTTCATATACTGATGAAGTGTGGACATGATGCATGGATGCAGCTCTAGAGGGTTCACTCCAGTCAACAAGTGAATTGTAAGAATATTTGGGAGAAATATGGCACGAAGAGATATGTGTAATAATAGCTGCTTGTTTAGCAGATTGGGGTAGGGTTTGAGTGAGTCATGTGTGTGTTTACAGATTGAGTATGTGAAAGGTGCAGAGGCCACCCCCTACTCGCATATCCTTACACCTTGTGATATGACACAAATATGCATCCAACTATGCTCACACATAGTTTCACATACACGCTGGGACTGACTGAAAAACGAGCATTGACAAAAAGCATATCCCTCATAATTTTAAAAAGTATATCCCTCATGTCTTAAAGAGCATATCCCACATAGTCTTATACTGCTGAACACCACTGTATCCCTAGAAATAGACAGGGTAGTATTGCTAGACTTCCTCTGCCCCCCGAACCCCCCTTTCTTTCTTTCTTTTTCGTTGTTAAACTGATATTAGATCTTTAAGAATAAGACTATGAGGGATATACTTTTTGTTAAGGCTCGCTTTTCAGTTCTCACCTTTTTGTGTCATACACCTACCCTGCCCAGGTTTGCTGGGGTAGAGTTGCCTACTATAATAAAGAGATTACATACCAGGTAGGGGCCCCACAGGGAATTCCCGTCTCTCATCACTCTCTGCACATCGGTAGAAATGCTGTTTGTGTTGACCTTGAGGAGTGGCATTAAGACCTTGTGGAGAGATGGATGGTGAAGGTAACGGGGTTGGAGGGTCTACATAATCCGCACGTTCCAAACCAAGGACATCTATAAGGAACTCCTGGTCAGTCACTGCCAGGCTACGGATAAACCCATGTAGACGCCACAAGGGGCCCTTCTCCACGTGGTCCACCAACCTCATCACCATGACTTTCCTTGTTGCCAGGAGCTTTAAAAGAAAAAGTTCATTGACATAAAGGTCTCAGTTATTGATAAGAAAGCAAAGCATGCTGTATGATCCTTATAAATTCAGAGGCGTAATTACCCATGGCACAAAAGCCTAAATGAGACATGCCCTGTGCTCAAATATGATGGTGTATGGTACTAAGCTGCATTAGTGAAATATGAGAGAATTGACAAGCACAGCTATTTTACCAATATAGCTAATATAGAATAACTAGTCTTGTCATATATGCATTGTATAATGATAGCATTATTATATATTTAACTTCAAGAATAGGATGACACATGACATGACTAGCCTAAACTAAAGTGGCTTCTGCTGTAAATCCTCATCTATACATCTATAATCCAAATGCCTGATGGGAAATTTTAGCTTATATAATAGAAATGTTGAAAAATATTATATTCTCTTGTATATCAAACCCAATCTCTAAGCCAAATATTGATTGCTTGGGAGAGGAACTTGGCCTATAGATAAACATAAAATACACAAATAAGCATTATTGGCACCATTATTGGCATGGTTATAACAAATGATAACTACATGCCCTAGACTTACCTCCATATCTTCCTGTCTATCAGCATCAATGACCTGCAGTTGTCTGAGCATCGGTAACATGGGTTTGACTTCAACAGATTGTACCAGGTCTGTCAGCTTGTGTCGTAGCACGTCTCTGTATTGGTCAGATTGAAGGACCAGACCCTGCTGGTCTGGGTTCTCCCGGTCCCACAGACTGTGTGTTGGTGTAGCTGAGGAACCTGCTGCCTGACCATTGTGACCACTGTCAGTGTCTGACTGTGGAGGATCAATAAGTGGTAGGCCTACAGCTTGAGGGGTGTCTGACTGTGGATCTTTATCAGTAGCCTTAGTAGCCTGTTCAATGTCTGGTGTCACAACCCCAGTGACAGAGAGTTGGTATTCTGTCAGACTATTCCTGGTGCCTCCACCATGGCTTTTTGATGACACACACCCCATAATGACTGAGCATGCACAGCCTTAAAGGCCCACAACTTACTGCCTCTCCACCAACCGTCGAGGTGGACGGTGGAAATTTATATAGCGTGGATGGGCACCAGGAGTTAACTACAACACCCTGAAGTAGCTATATATAATGTTGTTTGATAAGCTATAGTTGTGACTGCAGAGGGGTTTTGGCGACCTGGCGACCTGGGCTGTTTTCCATGCGACTTTTCGACCTGGTGCAATAATTTAAGCGACCTAGTGACTTTTGGACAAATTTGGCTATAGTAAAAATAGTCTAAAAAAGCGACTTTCCGACTTTAGCCCCTTAATTTCAGCGACTTTCCGACCTGAGGGGGGGGGACCCCTCTGCACCCCCATAGTTCAGCAGTTAAGGTCAGAGTTATAAGGTCTAGCACACTCTATCATAATATGGTGCCAGGAATATCCATTTCACATGATATTGGCAACAGTCAATGCTCCTTTGGTCTGTAACAAAAGCAATAAAGAATGATAAGATTATTTTACAAGGGAAGGCAATGATACGCAATGACAAGAAAATCTGACCCCTCAAAAATGCAGCCCCATGACAATTTGCAAGGTCCCCGATATGACATAGCTTCTTCACATTTGGAGCACTTCTGCGGCTTTTGGACTGATTTAATGGGTGATATAATCAGTTACAGTTTCATTCAAGAAGCGAAAAATCGTTGTTTCTGTAACTTGTAACAGCTTTTCCGCTCTCCTGCTGTTTTGGAGAATCAGCGTAATACATGATTTCTTTATCTCATTTATTACTAGCTGGGGGGCCTTGGTGGATTTTCCCAACACTGCAATTTTTTTTCAATCGCTGAAAGTTATCTCGACCCCCTCTGATACGCCTGTATGCATCTGGCAAATCTTTTAGAAAAGAAGGCCTTTCCATATACCTGACAACATGTACTATGCACATGTGTCCTACGTTGGTGGCTGTGTCTCACATCGGGCCAATGTGAAAGTATTTGACTGGGTGCCATCTTTGACCGGCTTGATAGAAAATGGCTTATTCAGGGCAGATGAAGATACAAATGGGCAGAAAAGGTTAATCTAGGTTCAAAGGTTTAAAATAAGTCATTTTCTTTATTTTATCCCTTACATATCTTGGTGGCCGGTGAAAGATGGTTGAAGATGGCACCCGGTCAAAGACCTTCACATTGGTCATTAGAACTGGTGAGACACAGCCTGGTGTTTTTAATATATACAAGGAGCGGCCACCATACTACACCTAGTGTAAGGCCTTAGCGTCTTACATATATCACCTTATATAGAGCATGAAGAGGCCTGAGGGAGAGGTATATAGGTCGCTGTATCTGTTATACCATGGATATATTTTACTGTCCATGCACTCTAAACAAGGGTGGTGTATTAAATAGGCCACATAGGCTGAGTCAGAATCTTTATTTTGGAATTAGGGGTATAGGTAAATATTATCGGGAAACAGGCGGTAATATGTCCCAATAACCAACACATAGTGAATGATCTAGTTCTGTTGTCAGCATGATGTATTACACTCTTACATGTGAGTTCTCAGCATGGAACATATACATGCCTGGTACATGTACTGTATCCTACTATGGAACTAATTGGTAGCGTTGAACAATGTACAAACATCAAAATCGGGAAATATTCCATATTAACCGTCAGACTTACCCCCTTCACACTGAGTAGAGAGCCCTCAGGAGCTACTATAGGACCCGGTCCTCCTGAGTGGTGTCTGCTGTCTTCTACACTTGGTGGTAGGAAGGGAAGACGCTGTGACGTCACCAGTGTAGTATTCTGCCAGGTACTTTGAGGTACAGATGGCACGTGGGGTGGGGGAGGGGCGGGTTTATGGAGGCTCACTATTACCTGAAAGCAACATTTGTCGGCATGCACCAATGCAGTATCGGCAAGTAACTCACTGGAACTGCAATAAGATGCATCAGTCTGAACCTTCAACATAGTGCACATCATGAATGAATGCTGCATTATGCAACACTGGTGAGTTAATCACCAGGGCTACATCCATGCATCATGACGACAAAGAACGTAGCTCATCAAAGCACTAAAATCCCACAAAGATAGCTGGTTTGATATGGGTCTGGTGACACGACTGAACATTGTATCAAGGCCAAAATAAAAGGTTTGTTTCAGGCCACCCGAATTTATATAGGGTGGGTAGGAGTTTCCCTTTATAATTTTTGGTATTTTTACCCTTTTTTGGTCAATTTTAGGGTATTCAAAAAAGTTGGCTACGGTAGTACATTCATGTTTAAAAAAGAAAATCCGACCTACCGACTACATTTTCCTCACATGTTACCTGAAACAAACCTTTTTTTGGCCTAATCAGTCTCAGCCCTACCAATTAGTTGTCTAAAAACTCAGGGACATAAATATCTTTATCATTGCAGATATCCCACTGGAATAGCCCTAGACTTTAAATATTTCGCAATTAAATGGCCCCGTGTATAAGGGTAAATATTATGATTGCTATCATTATCTTTGTCACATTTCATTTAACCCTTTAAGGACGGCATTTCGCTAAAAGATGACTAACAGATGGCATGATGCACAAATATACCCCCCGGCGAGTAACTCGCCAATGATACATTGATGAATCATGTCGACCCTTTGAGAGTGTGTGTCCTAACCCTGTAAGGTTGGCATGATTGAATACAACACTGGCGAGTTACTCCCTAGGGCTGCATTCATGCATCATGACAATGATGCATAGCTGTAGGGATGTCATTGGTATTCCGATTTCGAAAATCCGAAAGCATACATTCTGGTTCCTGTCTATTGGTTCCAAGCTACCAGAAGGGATTGCTAAAACCCAGCAAAATCCCAAGTTCAAGGTCATTTGGCAGTTACCAGAGGCTTCCTTCGGATTCGGAAAGATTTCGGCACGAGAGTAACCGCAACCCAGCTAGCAAAACTTGTATGAATCACGTTATCTCTACGCCTTTTCTCAACAGATATTTACTGCATTTGGTTACGTCAGAAAGTTGCACCCATTACGTACTATGTGCAAATCTTTAAGACGTGTTTTTGACTATGTAATATCCATGTAAAAAATCATGTGTATCTTACGTAAATAAGTTACATGATGTAGACATCATCATCAATTATATATATATGATATATATACACAATGTAATTTAGATGGCCATGGGTGACATTAATTTGATCTCAGAATAATTTTGTTAAAAACATGTAAAACTAAAATATTATTTGCACTTATTTTCTCAGTGTGTGTTACACCATCAGAAGCAAGTAACATCCAGGCAATCAACATAATCAAGGGTTTCTTGCCTTTAGACATCACCAATAGTCCTACAGAGACTTAGCACAGTGATCCTAGCAAATTGGCCAAGATGTGATGCCAGTTCATGGTCAGTATTTTGATTTGAATAGTTGTAGCAACCACAGAAAAGGTGTGCTCATACTAATCTCCTGGTTCTCCCTTAACCCTTTAGGGCCGAGCATCGACTATAGTCGATGCCATGGCTGGCCGAGCATCGACTATAGTCGATGCCATGGCTGGCCGAGCATCGACTATAGTCATCATAACTCTATGGGAATTAGCAAAGGCTTGGCCCTGGGAGGGTTTCCATTAAAATGTCCCGGCTCCTTCACCAGAAAATATTTTTTGGGGTCGGCCTTAAAGGGTTAAACAATCATTCTACAGGAACAAAAATAACATATCATACATTCCAGACAAAAGTTGGTCAAATTTCATCTTCTTTGGAAATTCATTGTGTTTAATAAATACTCCTTTATGGTCAAAGTATTGCCAATGTAGATTGGATTCTATCGATATTGGTTAAGGGAGACATCTTGTGTTAAAAGAGTGAACCACTTGAAAGGTAAAGTACAGATGTGTTATAGATGTCATAATCTGACCAGATAAGGATGTACCACATAGATAAAGTATACGTAATATTGATGTCAAATCTGTCACATCATTTTAGCATGCACATTAAGTCATGAATTTAACATCAATGTATTACGTGTATAATTTCTAAAAAAAAAGATGTAATATTCTGATCAAGATTTAACCACTCATTATGTCAAATAGTGACCACATTCAAACGTATGGATGATATCAAATGACTAATGTCTCTTTCACATGGCCATTTAAATATAAATAATACGTAAGTTTCCTGTCAAACTACTATGTAAATTGATTTACTCCCTCAAGATGTCATTATGGGGTAATTTTTACGTAACAATGTGAATATGACCAGTAAAAGACATACTTTTTACATAAGGTGCTAGCTGGGAAGTGTGCATGGTCCCAGTTGCACATGGACAGTTTAGATCTAACTTCAGGTCCAGTCATTTTAGTTAGATCTATACACAAGAGGTGGTAGCACATCTCTAGCCATTGACCAAGCTTGTATTTTCCCTATAAATCTGGTATTAGTTAGTATTTCGGAGTTTTCACCAAAAAGCTTCATATCACCCTATATCAAAAAGGGTGACTCCTCGGGAAAAAACTGCTAAAACCTAACCTAGCCCCCTCGCCAATGGTCACTTTTGACCAAAATCCCCCTCACTAAGGGTAATGGTTGTCAAAGGGCCAGCCGCACACCCGTGTCAAAAAAAATTGAGTGCCACCCCCGGGGATTCCTTTCTATAGGATATATAGGATATAGCCTTCTCTTTTCACAAGATCTAGGTAGGTACCAAACTCAAAGCCGTGATTTACCAGGAACAAGCTACCGTAAATTCCCGCGTATAACCCGCACCTCGCGTATAACCTGCACCCCGACTTTGAGAGAATCATATAACCCGCATCTGGGGTATGAAAATCGGCGATTTAGTACTATATTATACTAATAAAAACCCTCGTATTACCCGCACCTAGACTTATATATATATATGGCATAAACTCCCCACTTATGTTGTTTTGGATATTTCTTGCCCTTTTCAGGCTTATACCCCTACAGAATAACCAGTTTTGCACCAATTTATTTAAATTTTTGGTATATGTGAAAAAACATCCTCATAATTCAGGAAATCTCTATTTTTTGTGTATTGGCCCAATATTTTTCATTTTCTGGCCCTCCAAAGGCCCAAAAACCCCTAAAAACGATTTACTCCCTCAAGATGTCATTATGGGGTAATTTTTACGTATCAATGTGAATATGACCAGTAAAAGACATACTTTTTACATAAGGTGCTAGCTGGGAAGTGTGCATGGTCCCAGTTGCACATGGACAGTTTAGATCTAACTTCAGGTCCAGTCATTTTAGTTAGATCTATACACAAGAGGTGGTAGCACATCTCTAGCCATTGACCAAGCTTGTATTTTCCCTATAAATCTGGTATTAGTTAGTATTTCGGAGTTTTCACCAAAAAGCTTCATATCACCCTATATCAAAAAGGGTGACTCCTCGGGAAAAAACTGCTAAAACCTAACCTAGCCCCCTCGCCAATGGTCACTTTTGACCAAAATCCCCCTCACTAAGGGTAAGGGTTGTCAAAGGGCCAGCCGCACACCCGTGTCAAAAAAAATTGAGTGCCACCCCCGGGGATTCCTTTCTATAGAATATATAGGATATAGCCTTCTCTTTTCACGAGATCTAGGTAGGTACCAAACTCAAAGCCGTGATTTACCAGGAACAAGCTACCGTAAATTCCCGTGTATAACCCGCACCTCGTGTATAACCCGCACCCCGACTTTGAGAGAATCATATAACCCGCATCTGGGGTATGAAAATCGGCGATTTAGTACTATATTATACTAATAAAAACCCTCGCACCTAGACTTATATATATATATATATATATGTATAACCCGCACTTGAGATTTGGTTCGCGTATAACCCGCGGGTTATACGCGGGAATTTACGGTATATTCCGAACACCCTCCGGTCATGGGTCTAGCTAGGCCAAAGGGTAAAAGAAGTGTGTTTATAGAATACCATTATTAAGTCTTAACAACAGTGAGCCTCCATAACCCCTCCCCCCCCCCCCCTCCCCTACCCCATGTGACATATCTACCTCCAAGTACCTGGTGACGTCACAGCGTCTTCCTACTACCAAGTGTAGAAGATGGCAGACACGACCCGGAAGGACAAGGTCACATTGTAGCTCCTGAGGGCTCTATACACTTCAGTATGGAGGGGGTAAGTCTGACTGTTAATGTGGAATATTTATCGATATTGATGGAGTTTGTTACATGTTACCAATTAGTTCCATGATAGGATATAGTATAGGGCATGTATGTTCCATGCTGAGAGTGCACATTTAAGAGTGTAATATGTTACGCTGAGAATAGAAGTGGATCACTGATTATGTATTTTTATTGGTTATTAACTTTGCATTGAATGTATTCCCCACTGTTGCTGATAGTATTTACCTATACCACTAAAGATGTCTGACTCTGCTTATGTGGCCTATTTGATACACCACCCTTGTTTGAGTGCATGGATAGAAAAAAGATATCGATCAGTATATACAGCAACCCATACCTCTCCCCCTAGCCTCTTCATGCTCTATATAAGGTGTATGTAAGGTGCTACTGTAAGGCCCTATAAACTATAGGTGTAGTATGTTGGCCGCTCCTTACATATAACATAATTATATAAACACCAACGTATAGGATAGAATGGAAAAGTATAAAATGAAAAAGATAAACACATACATAGTACATGCACGGCTATATGGAAGGGCCTTCTTTTCTAATTGATTTGGAAAAGGCAGCTTTGCCTCGGGGGAGATTTTGAACACCTAATATTTAAGATTTGTAAATGGTGTGAGATATTTATTCATATTATAAAAACACTCTGTGATTGTAAGTATGATTGTCCACATTTTAATCTTTCTGGGCTGCATAGTGGATTACTATGTTTTTTGTTGCATTGATACATGAACGCAGCCCTGGTGAGTTACTTGCCCGGGCTGCATTCATGCATCGTGCCAACCCTCTGTAGTTGATACACTCTGAAAGGGTCTGCATGCTGCATGAATGCACATGCTGAGTAACTAAAGCTGCATTCATTGATGCATACGACACGTCAGGGTGTGGGGGCAGCCGGTGGGAAGAGGTATGGTACTCAAGTAGGCAAAAATGCTTCCCCCTCCCCTAAAAAAATAACTCGCATTTAAATGATCTATGCCCTGATTTTAAGGTCTATGTTTATACCTGATCAAACTGTGTGTAGCTATGGTAAGATGTAAATATAAACAGGCCGTCAGATTCTCCTGGTTGCACTGGGTCTCCCATGTTATTCCTTACTGCAGGGAAAGCTATTAGGTACCAGTGTATGATCGGATCCTGAGAATTGACAAAATAATCTTGCAGTGGAGCCCCAACGTATGTCATATTGGCGCCTTGTGAATCATTTGGGGGCTGCTTTTTCCAGAGGTCAGATTTTCTTGTCAGTATACGTATACATCTTTGCCTGCCCTTGCAAAACAATCTTATTATTCTTCATTGCCTTTGTTACAGACCAAGGGAGCATTGACGGTTTGCAAAGTGATGTGAAATAGATATTCACAGAAGCACAATACAATAGATTCTGCTAGACCTTAGAATTCTGACATTAAAAGCTGAACTATAACTTATCAAACAGCATTAAGTATAGCTACTTCAGTGTGTAGTGGTTAACCCCTGGTGAAACTCCTACCCACCCTATATAAATCTCTGCACTCCATTCAGACTGTTGGTGAAGGGGAAGTAAGTTGTGGGCCTTTAAAGCTGTGCATGCTCAGTCATCATGGGGTGTGTGTCATCAAAATGCTATGGTAGAGGCACCAGGAATAGTCTGACAGAATATCAACCATCTGCCACTGGGGTAATGACATCAGACAATATTGAGCAGGTTACAAAAGCTACTGATAAAGATCCACAGTCAGACACCCCTCAAGCTTTAGGCCTACCACTTATTGATCCTCCACAGTCACACACTGACAGTGGTCACAATGGTCAGTCAGCAGGTTCCTCAGCTACACCAACACACAGTCTGTGGGACCGACACAACCCAGACCAGCAGGGTCTCGTTCTTCAGTCTGATCTCTACAGAGACCTGCTACAAGACAAGATGACAGACCTGGTACAGTCTGTTGAAGTCAAACCCATGTTGCCCATGCTCAGGCAACTTCAAGTTATTGATGCTGATGGACAGGAAGATATGGAGGTAAGTCTGAGGCGTATAGTTATTATTTGTTATAATCATAATCATGGCACAATTTGCATAGTGTGATTTGAAAAAAACACTTATTTTTTTTGACCTACCGTAAAACCCTGCCTTTAAGACGGATTTATTTTGGGATTTATTTTTCCTACAAGATGGATTTTTTACCCAAAGTATGGGGTCGTCTTAAAGGCGGGGTTTTGGCAATTTTGATTTGAAAAAGGGGCAGAAAAAAAAGAAAAGACATATCAACTAAATGGTACAGTTTATAAACTTTTCCTTAATTAGTTTTTGTAGGTAACGTGTATTGTACCACAGGCTATACTAATTCACAGAAAAAACAATCAAAAACTTGTAATTTGGGTGATTTAGAGGGGGTCTGGGGGTTGGCAGGACCCCAAATATCGGGGTGGGGTTTTCCAAACTGTCATAATTGTTTTACACAAGACAATTTTCTTTCTAAAGTTGGGCTGGTCAGCTTAAAGGCGGGGTCGTCTTAAAGGTGGGGTTTTACGGTAAGCTTTAGTTTATGCTAGTTATGTCATGTGTCATCCTACTCTTGAAGTTAAATATGTAATAATGCTATCATTATACAATGCATACATGACTGTAATAAGACTAGTTATTCCATATTAGCTATAATGGTAAAATAGATATGCTTGTCGATTCTCTCATATTTCATTAATGCATTTAGTAGCATATTTGCCATCATGTTTGAGCATAGGGATATGAATAATTACCTGTCTCTTATAAGTGACTAATTAAGTAAGATAATTAAGCCTCTGAATCTATAACGATGATACAGCACGCTTTGCTTTTATTTTTTTCATTCCAGGCGACAAGGAAAGTCATGGTGATGAGGTTGGTGGACCATGTGGAGAAGGGCCCCTTGTGGCGTCTACACGGGTTCATCCGTAGCCTGGCAGTGACTGACCAGGAGTTCCTAATCTAGATGAAGTCCTTGGTTTGGAGCGTGAAGTCTATGTAGACCCTCCAACCCCGTTACCTTCACCATCCACTTCGCCACAAGGTCTTAAGGGTAATTTCTAGTATCTCAAAATCGTATGTAAATCCCTTGAGACTTCTTATATGTCATTTACAACATATAACAAGACTCAACCCAAATATGGAAGTCATTGACCGAGCCATATTGATACTGCAGCCCTCAGGTGCAACTTTACATTGAAAATGACAGAGTTCTGTCCTTATGACATGACATTAATTTAGTTAAGAATCACTGTAGGAACACTGGGCCTGGAATCTGGAGTTAGCCCATCCATAATGGCGGATGGTGAGCAAACAATGCTAAACAGATTTTGGTCTATTTGTAATGTAAATATTTGATTTTCTTACATGATAGTTGGTAGATTCCTAGTTTAGGTATGTGTGGCCATGTAGGCAATTGCTAGCCTCATTGAATCAATAACACAACATCGTTTTAGTTATAAGATATTAGGGAGTGGTAATCATTTAATGATTGGGAGGTATGCAGTTGATTTTGAGGTAGGGGGCAAACATATGCAGATCACTCTGAACATATTGAATGGTGTGCACGAATCTTTTGAATAATCTTGCTGTGGTGTGCAATATGGTTTTTTTCTGGAGGGCATGTTGTTGTTTTCTACAATTAGGTTCTTTTTCAACATTTAGGTATCCTTCAGCACTGTGAGAAAAGTGAGAGGATGCTGATGACAACACCACTATTTGGCGTTAAGGAGAACACGGGGCTAGACCTCACACCGAGCTACATCAAGCAGAATCCTGACTGTAAAGTCAACCTCAGTGTAGGGGTCGGATTCCCCGCGCCTCGGTGGTAACCCCACAAGGGGGAATCGCTCAGGTAATCCAGTAATGTATGGTGTGGTCAACTTGTCAGAGGAGGAAGTAGCTCAGCGGTAGAGCAGCTGGTCCATGGATCTGAAGGTGGGGGGTGAGAGTCCCGTTTTCTGCATCCGTTACATATGGTTGGTGTTGTTGATTCTGCATATAATCTACATGGTCATTGGGTCCCAATCCAGTCAATTTGTATAAGCACAGAACACAGTACCCGTACCCCATGAGTACTGTTACAGTGTATATAGTTTTGACATTACAAAATGACAGAGCCTATTTTGGGTAGCATGTTATCACAACCTTATATCTAACTGAACTTCACTGAGTGTTACAATTCAAAGCAAATTTAGGAGAACAGCTAGCCCATGTGTTTATAAAAGGATGATCAACACACACCCTTGAAATGGTGGTCATAGTAAATTTCTCATTATTTTGAAAGTCAGTAATCTTCATTTGGTAATGCTGGTTTGAATGCACCCTTACATATTCTGATGTTTACCAATTTACCAGTACAATGTTTAAAGTCGGTATATCCAATGGTAGGGGCTCAAACATTTTCCTAAAGTATTACTCAGGATGTTTATAATGATCATACTTCATCTGCTGCATGTGTCTTACATACTCAGTCCCTCTATTTATGCTTGTATTTGGGTATGATAGTCACGTCTATTGCCATGGTGCACATTTTGGAGAACATGAATTACTGTGCACCCATTGCAAATACACTAGAACAAGCCCCTAGGGAGGCATCATGGCACCCCTTAGTTGAGCCTTTAAACAGCCAATGGATATCATTTGACAATCTACCACCATTTAAGAATGATATTGTCAAAGTGTATGATAGAACTTAAGGGAGGATTAGCAACAACAAAAATTGATATATACTAACTTCAATCTTCCCCATGCAGTTTTTCATATTCACTATTATAATTCTGTGTAGAACTTATGGTCAGTTATTTGTTTTTTTAGATGTAGGGACATACAAAGCACTGCACCAGAAGAGCTCTTCATAAAGTTGTTCCAGAGCCATTCTCCCAACTCTGTAAATGCTGGAGGGCAACACGGGAACAGGGAAATCTACTGCCTCAGTACGCACACACCTACTGCAAGGACCTTATAGAATGCCACAAAAAGGGTCCCGAGTCTCCATGTGACGGCCATACGTTTTCACTGATGACCTACATCCCTGCATGCTCCATCACTGGATCGCAAAAAGGTGTGATTAGGGAAAACCTGCTATGTGAATAGAGATTGAAAGACAGTGTCATGACCTTGATCAAGGAGGATGGGAATGGTGTGCTCTTCATCAATGACGCCATTGACAAATTGAGAAAAGAAACAGAGAAGGAGAGTCTGAGGCAGTACACTATATCTCATCAGAAAGATGGCAGCCCGAAGGTTCTGGTTTCCTCCAGAGTTGATATCTGTCTGATTGAAGGCAAATTCTTTGATTGGCACCTGCTGATGAAGGGATTTTCCTTTGACCAAGGAGTTGAGTACATACAAAATTATTTGAGAATCAATCATGGATTGACTAAGCATCCTGTAGTAGACCACATTCGTGGCAACAAGAAAGACTTTGAATGGGTCCTAATGAACCCACTGAGGGTCCATATCCTCAGTGAAGTCACAGCAAGGGCGGTAATAACTCTTGAAGATGTAAAATCCCTCACCAACGTGAAACTCCTCAAGGTACTAGAGGATTATGTGGTGAGAAGGGATGCGAAATTATGTGAATCAGACAAAGCCGAAAATCATTCTAAAGACTTTCACCGCCTCTTCCTCGAGTCCTTGTTGTTACAGCCACTCAATCAGTGAGTCAGCTATTCCAAGAACATCCCTATATTTAGTGTTTCTGACGAAATACACTGAATTATATGAGTCAGACCCCACATATATGTACCAAGTCGTGTTTTTCAGTGTTTTTTACCTTCCATGAGCTATAGCATAAAGAGCTCTGCACTATACTAGGTCTTGTTGGTATTAGGTGAGACGGAACACTCTGGGCTTTCAGAATTTTACTCTTTTTTTAGTCTCGGACCAAAATTTCAGGATTTATGGCCCTCCAAAGTAAAAAAATACCCAAAAAACAGGGTTTCAGGCTTTTTTTTCTCTCTTCATTTGTCTCCCATGGCCAGGAAACCCATTAAAAGTCTCCCAAATCAATATGGTTTACAAGTTATATGTGTTAGCTATCAGATTCATGAGTTTTAACTTGAATTTCTGTTCTCAATTTTTCATCCCAGTCCTCCTTTTGATAAATGCCACTCGTGTAATGTCCGTAACGATAACTCTTGATGCCTCAGCCTGGTTACTTCCAATGGCCACTCAATATCAATTCTATATGATATATATGGGGGTCAATGGGTTCTCAAGCCACGAAAAAAAATTGGGAGCCTTTCGGTTTTATTTTAGCCTACAGGTACAAAAGAGTTAATTTGTAATGCAGTTATCCTCTATAAATCTATAAATACCCCAAACCTATCAATTCAAAGTAATTCTTATTCATGGCTAGTATGCATTCATTCATTCCGGAAGGAATTGCAGCCTAAATTCTCTTCTGTGTATCAGGAAAGGGGTTTTCAATGCAAAACTGTAATGTCCGTAACATTAACTCTGTAATGTCCGTAACGTTAACTCTGACTGACCGTAAGCCCCCCCTGCTGCATTTTAAGACATGCACTATGCTTAATAACAACATAATAAGATAAATGGACATTGCTACAGCTCTGTGTGGCATTTAGATGCATTCCTACGGGTATAACTCAAAATTTCAGCCCTCCAAATGATTTATTGAGTCAGAAAATGACAAAATTTCCACCAAAATCTCACTGTCAAGCCCTAAAACCCTGAGAGGGGTATGTTTTCTGTTGTTTGAATAATACCTACACATACTTTTCATTACTTTAGTGTGTTAAACTTGAGCTGGTAAGCTCTTTTTGATTACTAGAGCTAAAAATAGTTAACGTTACGGACATTACAGAGTTAACGTTACGGACATTACATGAAAATTGAAAATCCTCAAGGAGAAGTAAATACTGATATGTATATTTTTTCTGGATAGCATGTTGACGGGTTATCTAATCTAAAAGCCTAATCAAGGAGAAAGAAAAAATGCCATATTTTTAATTTGTCAGGGTAGAATTTGTTGTATGTAATGTCCGTAACGTTAACCATATTTTAAATTTCTTTTGAAAACACTACTTCCACTCAGTCAATCATCTCTTAACACAACATGCCCCTATGGTACTTCTATCATCCCAAATAGTTATCTACCTTATAGAACATACTTCGTTTTTTATGGGTGCTCAGTGCTACCAATACTGTAATGTCTGTAACGTTAACTGCATAAAAAATGCCTGTTTTTTGCATTTAGAATGACAAAAAGGGTCTCCTAATATGCAAAACTATACATATTTTTGAAGTAGATACACTGAAGATGATGCACAGTGGCTTAAATGATAATTAAAACAGTTTTTGATCAAGCTAGAGTAAAGTTGGTGATATTTTGTAAATATTTCAACATTTTCAAGATTTTTGGAAAGCCCCCCAAGTAACAATATGAAAAGTATTTGGTTTATGGTTTTCAAACTTGGTATGCCTAATTATACATAGTGTAGCTACTTGTAAACCAAAATAGAACTGACTGTGATGTTTTTCAGACATTTTATCTGATGTTTAATATCTTCAGCGTAATGTCCGTAACGTTAACTCCAGGTCTTGTTTGAGAGTGAATAAAAACTGACCCCCTGGGAGTTAAGCTTTCCCACGAGTGGATTCTGGGACCTAAGATACTAGTCTTTCAATAAAATAAACTTGTATAAAGATGAATTGAGTTTGGTGAAATTTTTTTTTGATTCAGATTTGGTACCAGATTAGTGCATTTTTAGGAATTCTGACTCATATCACCACTCAAAGGAAGACAACTTCTATGTGTTTTCACATGAGATGCTGTTGGAATTCATGGCTATCCAAGGATTGTTGAATGTATGAGCACTGATGCAGTCTACAAGACAGCAGTGATGCTCCTGATGTGCTCAAACCCACATATGTGTAATGCGCTACAGCTTGTGTTTACATATATAAGTGAATTTGAACCTGCTCTTGTACCTGATCTGGTCTTCATCATGGAGGCTTGCCTCATCTTGCAGACAGAAAGAGTAGTGTGTGACAAAAACAGGTTCACCTGTTGAAGCAGCCTGCATTGATAAAAGAGACTGTCTCACACAATATCCTGTCCAAGGGCCTCAACAACAAACAGACAAAGGTTGTCAATACAAACAGATACAGAGAAACCAGGTAATTTAATGATAAAACTGCTGTTGCTAGGCAACTTAGTAATCTAGCAACATGACAATGACACCAATGGACTCCTTGGGGTAGAATTAGGGGGGGGGGTAGGTAAACTTAAATGTTCCCTGTGATCAGTGTATATACCTGTTGCTAGGGAATTGTATGATGAAACTGCTGTTGCTAGGCAACTTAGTAACCTAGCAACATGACAATGACACCAATGGATTCCTTGAGGTAAAATTAGGCGGAGGCGGGGTAGTTAAACTTAAATGTTCCCTGTGACCCGTATTTATACCCGTTGCTAGGAAATTATATGATAAAATCACTGTTGCCAGGGCCGTAACTAGCCCTCTTGGATATGGTGGAACTTGACACCATTATTTCAATGGTGGAACTGGCCTTTTCTAATATGAGGTGGAATATTGTGTACTTAAGCAATCCTTCATAATTGTCCGATTGACAAGCCGTAAAAAATGAGATGTAGACAATTATGTCCTCTTTTCACTCGGCTAGGGTGGAACACTTTTCCTGCTTCAGGGAGGTGGGGTGGTTCGTTCGAAACGACGAACCCCCCCTAGTTACGGGCCTGTGTTGCTAAGAACCTACAAGGTCACATGACCTTAGAGACGGTGGTTTCCGATCAACATATACTTAACCAAAAGGTTGTTGTGGTGGTGGTAGACAATAGCTATCAGAGTACAGAGCTGGCGAATACACCCCCCTTTTAAAGTGCATATATATATGTAAAAAATGGCCCTAGAATTATTTTAACGAATAGATAAGTAAAGTCCAACTTCTACCTTTATAATAAAAAAATATATTTAAAAAAATATTGAGTTTCAAAGAAATTATACCAAAAAAATGTATTTTTTTCTGTAACTCTGTAAATAATGGCCATACGGAGCTGAAACTCTGCCTATAGGCTCCTTGTGTATAAACACCTCCCTTTAAGGACGCCCAGCTCAGATGTGATACACAACCATTGAGGGCACCTGTAGGCCCTGGTAGCCGGCACCAGGCCCTTGTAACCGGCGCCAGGCCCTTGTCATTGTGAGAAAAACAAAGTTGGTCTCCAAATCTGGTAAACAAAGTTGGTCTACGAGGTGGTCGATGCACACAACACAGCAGCGCTATACATGTGTTATGTGATCACTGACACTGTAGCCCTATACAAGTGCACAATGTACAGTGCACAATGTCCAAGTATAGGAGCATAAATTCAACAGGCATCAGTACGAATTACTCACAAAATCCCCAATTTCAGAATTTGGTAAGAACAGACCAGGAACGGATCACTGTGGACCTAACAATGGTAGAACCACCGTCTAATAACCTAGCAAGAAAGGAATGATTTGTATTTCTTGAGTAATATGTGCTTAAAAGTGGCAAGATCGCTAATATGTACCCTTGTCACAAAAGCTAAAAATTTTGCCATGGATTGTAAACTAGCTGACCAATCCTCTTGTAAATTGAAACACATGTTACCCGTGTCAAGATCAATCACATAATAATTTTGTTATGGAAATTAACTGTCTGTTTATATGCTTACCAGTATGCTATAAAGGATTTGTATGGAAAATCCATTATGATTAAATTTTCCCGCTAGACCATCCATAGGATTGCTTGGCTCTTCACATGGTTATAATAGCTATTTTAAACTTCAGTGTGAGGGACGAGACAAAAAAAAATTCTATAATGATATGTTTTTAACCTATTATTTTCTATGAAATGCTGAAAAAGTACTAATTTTTTATGTTTATTCGTCACAGGGATCACAGCGAAGCCTCATGTGTATCCTAATCAACTATGCTGGTATATTTCATTTGCAATGTATGGTCTAATGGCAAATCCAGTTTATATAACAGAGTCAAATCAGCTCAGGAAAACAGGTGACAAAACCTGTAATTTCACCCAAAATGACCTCCAGTAAACACCTATTTGCACATATAGCAAGTACAACCTACTTATTGTCACTAATATTTCAAACCAGCAGACCCATATACATGTAGTTCTAACGGGTGGTTTGCTATTTCTGTATCTCCTCTAGAGGCCTGTAAGGATTGGCATATTTCCTCTGAGGATTGACGATTTCGCAGATATGCCTCGCTTATGCGTGGCTTATGCGTGGTAGTAGCTAACCTAAAGGCAAGTATATCAATGATTCCTTGACCTGACAGGCATTACTGATGGAAGTCAGCCTATATTTCTCAAATTATTTTTTTCGGCGAGGACTGAGTAGGGGAGTCTGTTCTGGGAATATTTTAATGAATTTAGGACCAAGCTACGTCTGCTAAATTCATGACAAAAGGTACCTGTGTTCTCAAATTGCCTGCGTGACTGCGAATATTAATATGCTTATCATAAATATACAGCAGTACAACATTATAGCACTCCAATGCACTATATGGGTATATATCTAAAACTGGACATCGACATCCATGTATCAAGAGTCCTTCAAACAGAAAGCTATATTCAGTCTCATCAAAGTAGAAATACATAGGTTGCTATATGAAGGAGAAGGCCATGTTCATGCCCATGTGGATGTCTGTGTGGGTGTACATGAGTCTGTGTCCATGAGTGTCTGCATTCATGCTACAGTCATAGGGTGTTTTTAGGGAAATTTCCCTTTTTTGCGATTTTGGACTTTTTTTCTCGCCAAATAGGTTGTTTTTAGGGAAATTTCCCTTTTTTTGCGATTTTGAACTTTTTTCTCGCCAAATCAGGTGTTTTTAAGGCAAATTTCACTTTTTTGCGATTTTGAACTTTTTTCTCGCCAAATAGGGTTTTTTTAGGCGAATTTCACTTCTTTGCGATTTTGAACTTGCGTGATCCCATTGATGGCCTCTGGATAGACCCATGCATAGTGAAGACCTACATAGTGGACATGAGGTCAAGTTAAAAAGTGCAAGTCACTTGTTTTGCAACTTGCACTGAACTGAACCTAATAGCCCTTAACCCTTTAAGGGCCGCTGCTGCCTCTGGGCAGCATCTAAAATACCCCTGAAAAACCGCTGCTGCCATAAGGCAGCAACAGTGCTGCCCTATGGCATCAATACTACTAACTTGCAGCTCCTGCTATGAAACAAAGAATGAGAATTTTTCAATCAATCCAAAAATATTTAATAAGAGTACTACATCCCCTTGTCAGAAAGGTGCAAATTATGTCTCCAATACAACTTATTTTACTACTTAGCCACTATCCCAGGGAGCACATACTTGTTGTGTTGCATATTCCCATAGCAAAGGGCCGGTGGTTAAGGCCCAAATTGCAGTTTTAAGGCCGGCAGCTAAAGGGTTAACTGGGTTGTCAACAATCAATTAAACTATGACCAAACTCCCTCTATTTCGGAGACCAAATACACTATCAAATGATTTATATTTTTTCAAAATAACACCCTGTGTAGAATGGCTCGGTATTCAGGAATCCTACTGGGAATAAAAAAATGTCAAATTCTAATTCTAAATACCTGAAAATTGAGAAATGCTGACGTTCACGGGTTATGTAGGAAATGTACTAAAAACAGCAAAAAAAGGCAACAAAACCCTAATTTTCTCAAAAACTGTTCAGTAGGATTTTTTCTAACTGAGGTTCCACTGTTTTCTACCCTCATATTACACATTGGCATAGAGAATATATTGACACCTAGTCAGGATTTTGCGCTAGGGGCAATCTGTGAGGTGAAAAACAGCCAAAATGAGCCACTGGTCTGAAGTATAAAACTGGGCATCGATCACTATAGAGCTACAAAGAGACAGAGAATCGATGTCCAGTAATTATGTTAGTATTGGTAACAATTGAGTAAAATATGCTCAGGGAGAGCACTGCCATGCTAGTCAAGCTTGGAAGCCCTGAAATACATGATATGGCAAGTAGACTCGCCATGGCTGTATTCATGCACCTTAACGACCAAGGCATAGAAGATTAAAGGGGAGAATGAGGAGCTACAGGGCTTGCAGAATAAGGGACTGCGTACGGTATATAAGGTTAAATTAGAGAAAAATCCTGTTATGAACACTGTAGAATTACATGTAAAAAGTGGATGCTTATGGCTTAACCACAGACGAGCTAGACATCTTTTATATTATGCCTTTTCATTAGCGCTGCAAGATAAATATGTTGATAATAGAGTATTACCCACAAGATATCACCAGGGTAAGAGATTACTTGTACCAAGGTACCTAAGACCGATTGTCATAAGAAGCTGCCTGTACAGAGCAATCATGAGGTGGAACCAGCTCAAACCAATGTACACCTTGATTGAGACACTTTGGCGTTTTAAAGCTGCAATTAAGAAGGAGTATCCACATTGTTTTATTAATGCACAATAACTATCATTATTACTCTTTCTGTCATCATTACCATCTCATCATTATTTACGCTTTTTGTACATTCAAAAGTAATTGTTTAGTTTTTTTATATGTAAACATTGATAATTCTTCTCATAAGAGAACATCAAGAAGTCATAGTCATGTTTGAAATCAACAGAAAGACCGTCAAAGACAAATTGTATAGATAGGGGTGCTGGCGGCAGAAGGGCAATGCGCCCGAGATAGTTTTTGGTGTCAACCAATTAAATCCAATAAATAAACTTTTAAAAAAAAGCAATGTACTTCCTTTAAAGGGCTTAGGTTACCAAAGGGATATTCCTCTACGATTATCATAACTTATATTAAATTTTCTTAGATGTATGTACATGTACTCGCTTACAGTGGTGACATTAGTGTGGAATATATTACTCACATGATGGTTAAAGTTGGTTAAAGTCTGAACTATACCGCAGCGATACTTTGCTAAAATGGCTGTAAATTTGCACCTCTTGTGAACTGGGAATACATTCCCATAACCAATTACTAAGAAACCTGCTTCAATGTACGATGTAGCCTCGAAGACCATGTGGTGGCTGTAGTGGGGTTCCTTATGTAGCTGGAAAAGGTTCTGTTGGGGTTTTGTGGGGAAATTGTAAACTATACATTTTTGGAAAGCTAAGAACCCCCTGAATCCAAAAATCACAGTTGACTACTGAAATACACTGACATTTGCCCTGAGGACTATAGCAGTGGAAGTTCAGTGGATACTGGTTATGCACTGAATAAAGCAGTGGGGGATCAGTAGTTTTGGGAGTGTTATATCAGTGCATACTGAAATATGTAGTATTTGATCAGTTTGGTTTCAGTGGCCACTGATTTAAGAAGTAGATACTGCCTTCTGGCCCGGGATTGATTTTTACTGTATAACTTAGTAGCAGAAGGTAACCTTCAGGATTGAGCCATTTTTACCCCTGATGATAGGCAGATCAACAAATAGTATCTTTGTTGCTAGGTAACCACGTTATAGCTAATAGCTAAATAGTCTAGCATCGGAATGATTTCAGTCGCTTAAAGGAAGGGACATGTGCTGAAATCTTCTATGTTTATTCCTGCTATTAAATGTTATTAAGCGTTAGATGAGGTAAGTGATTTGTAGCCCCAATACTACACACTATGTGCTCTGAATATTGCTGTTGCTATGGTAACTAATGGGCATATGACTGTTTCTAGTTGACAGGGGTAGTTTGGTAGGAAGCATATGGTTCCAACAATATTGTTCAAGCCTATTTATGGCAATATCCATGGTCAGAAACAAGGAATAATGACATAATAACCCGGTTGTTATGCAAAATACACAAAGAATCATCTGTTGCTAAGCAACCAAGGGTACCAGAAGAAAACCTTGAAGAAACATAGATTCCTTATATGATTTTAGGGGGGTAGGAGTACTTTTATCTTTTGTATACCAATTTATTTAGTTATTTTAGGGTGATTTTTGTCAGTTTTCAGGGTTGCTAGGAAAAATGGTTGCCATGGCAACAAAAAATGTCGCATAAATTTGTGAAGTGTGATTTTTGGATTCAGGGGGTTCTTAGCTTTCCAAAAATGTATAGTTTACAATTTCCCCACAAAACCCCAACAGAATTACATAAGGATCCCCACTACTGGTACAGGCAGTTCTCGTGAGGTCTTTTTCTGCTGTCCAGAACGGAGCTTGATCCTGGTATGTTTTAGGTACCTACTGAAATCCCGTGAGATGAAAAGGATGCGCATACAGACGGACCCCATTTATTCTTATAGTTATACTGACAACCCGATCTATAAGGGGCACACAAAGCTGGTCAACGGCTAGAGCTGTGCTACCACCTGTTGTGTATAGATGTAACTAGCATGACTGGACATGGGGTTAGGACAGAGCAGGGCAATACGCTCTGTGCCATCGGACCTGGCGGCTCCAAATGTATATACTAGGTTGGTTGGTTGGTTGGTTGTTGGGTTGCTTTACGCCCTACATATTTTTATATACTACCGGTATGTAAATGGTTAAACCCAATATTCTATCCTTCACGATACATTATATTTAAAACGCATGCGTTACATTGTCCACAGATCTGTTGGCTCGTCAACTTTGCATGTCTGAGAGTGCGAAAATGCCATAATACTCTCATACTACCATCTGTGACAAGAAGTCAATGCTACATCCACATCAAAAAGACTTATCCCTTCGAGTCTGATACATGTTAGAGAAATGTCAATGCATGAGAATAGAGAAATATATGCTAGTTGAGTTGAAATGGGTTGTCCAGGTTTTGGCTGTGTATACTGTGTACACATCACTTAGGTCCTGGTTCGTGTACTGTTACAATTCAATGTATTCTAAATTAGTTTATGATGATAAGAGGATGTATAACCTACCAAAAATATACCTCTCGTAATTCACTATATTAATACAGGTCTATTTCACATACTACCCCGATAGAAGTAGGCAGAGGTAGGAATATCAGCTAGACATGAAGTTCAAACACAGCTATCTATCAGCAGACATAACTGGTCATCAAATAGGAAATCTTAACATTTTCATCGATATTTTTCTTCTATACTATTATTGTACATACCAAGAAGTGTGGAAGGTAGCATCTCTGCAAAAATTAGTGTGGAGTGTATTTTTTCACCTAGCTTGAAGTAAGAACACAGGACATATGATTCAACTATCAAATATTTAATTCACTCTCAATCATTCTTCCTATACACTACCTAAGCCCTACACACGTACTACCGATGCTTGCCGTGCCACATATAATCATAGGGACTAGCCCATAATCTGCTGCCGAGGAAGTTATTCCTCAGGCAGTACTCAAAGTTAAATGGGTTGACATTGTTATCCGTCACATATTGCTGCTGCTTGGCCTCCAAATCGAGGACCTCCTGACAGATGGGCTCGGCCTTGAAGGGTAGTTTCTGCGCCACATCCCTTAGTAAATAGAACACTTCTTCGTATTCGCAGTAACCACCAAGTTCCAGAATCACGCGGCCTGCCTTGATGGGTGTCGTGTAGTGGTCAATAGAGCCCTTACCACCCCCCATACGGTGACCCTGGCCTTTGCGGGTGATGGGTTTCCATGGCGGGTCGATACGCCAGACTGCGAACATACGCGACTCGTCCAACTGGCGGTTGATGGTCATCCGCATCATCTCATTGTGGCCATGACGGACTTGACCTCCCATTATCGCCTGACGAGAAAGGACAAATGTTTTATATAAAATGCTGTGGATGTCTCAAGGGGTATACAAATGTGGTAGATTCTGCGAAAATGTGATGTAATATCAATTTGGAATACCCAATATTAAAATACAAATCACATCATAATTTTAAATCAATCCCAACAAAAAATTAATGCCCTGAAAGTGTGACCTTAGCCCCACCCCCTATCCATCCAATTATTACCTTCGAGTATGCTTCCCTTCTTTTTCAAATTTTTTTTTGTAAAAAGCCATTTTTTGTGTGCGAAGGCAGTGCAGCTTACCCTGATCCCAAACTGTTTGTGGATAAGTTTGTTGTGGACGGTTTCAGGACCACGCATGTCGATGAGCCGCTTGAACATCTTTGGCATGCGCTGACCCGGCAGTGGCTGGGGTGCCTTCTCCAGGGGCCGTAGGCGGCGACGACTCGTGGGGAACTCCACATCTACAAGTTGTATAGCATTGATGTACTTAGCTACACTTTAGTGCTTTGATTCAATATACAAGGAGCTATTGTAGAGTGTTGCATATAACCCGCATCTTACATATAACCCGCACCTAAATATTGAGGATATATATCATGTCGTCAAATGAGCATGAACCTCTTTTAGAGGTTTGAAATATATTTATTTTCCAAATCACTAATTAAAATCATGCGTTATCATGGCAAATAAATGAGTCCTTAGCTCCTATCATACAGAAACTTGTTGATTGATCTTTGTAAGCACATAGTTGGATGATATAAAGATGATTACATATATGCCGATATAAAGTTGATCAATACAGGCAAGCATGCATCATGAGATCACTAAAGAGTAAAATCGGAATACGATAAAATGCAGAATGTCAGTCAGTATAGTTTACAAACTGGTGCTTTCCAACCTACCCCAACTTTCTTTTTCAGCAGTAATTCTGAGAAAAATCTATTCCGATTGACTAGTGTTTTTTTTAATACGGTTTTATTTTATCCTGGTAAAAAGTTTCACAGTTACATGCGTTCAGCCACGCATTCACCAGCTAAGGAGTGAAGCTCTCCCTTAGTCTTTGTACATAATTACATTACGATTTCTGTTCTGTCTGCTTCAACAGTTAGTACTAATCTTATTGAAAAACTATTTCATAAATGAAGGTGAGAAGAAATGTGAGCAGCCAGACACAGAATGTACCCCCCACCGCCCCAGAATTAATATGTGTCTTCTAGGGAAGCTTTTCTAGACTTACCATCAAGTTTCTGTGGTGCAGCTAGCTTCTTTATTGTTGCTACCAGAATCAGTTGTTGTCCTGAAGCTGAAAAAATTTATGACATCTTCAAATAGTTTGTTAGGCTATTAAGGCCACACCAAAAAAAAGTTGGTCAATGGATTTCACTTTTCCAAAAATGATGCGAGTGAGCGAAAAAAAAAAATTTTTAAAGATTTTTTTTTGGTCAATGGATTTTGTCGGTGGAAAACTGGAGCGAGCGACAATTTTTTTTTTTTAACCAGCCTCCGACAAAAGTTCTTAGTGGACCTCTAACATAAAAATTTATTGGTTGATCTGGGGGAATTACTGGAAGAAAATTTGAAAAAAAAAATTCTCAATTTATTTCCGAAAATAAGGTGCGCGAAATCCATTGACCAACTTTTTTTTTTGGTGTGGCCTAAGGTGAAACATTTTCTCCCCCCCCCCACCCCCCTAGATCATGACGCAGTGGAGGAGGGAGGGGGTGGGGCTCTCGAACTCCCCCCCCCCCCCTCACGACTAGGATTTTTTCAGCCCCCTCCCTCTTTGAAATAGGAACTAGGTAGTAGCCTAACGTGTGGGATTTTTCGCTGAAAGGGGTTGGAATTTGTTGCCCCCACCCCCTAGAACTTCTAGGGGGTGGGGGCAGTAGAAGAGTTGACATCTTTTTGCTCTGGTGACTAGGAATAGTAGGTCTGTAGTGTAGGATAACACTAGTTGAGCTTACCCAACCTACTACTCCGTGTAGGTTGGGCCGTCGCTGCTAGGCAAAGTCTGGGAATGAATGCGACCCAGGCTGGGTCGCAAGCACAGGGAGCCCATAGACGGTGGCGCCATCTGGCGGCAATTTTTGGTTGCTCAAAGAGGGCCCCAATAACTGGCATACTGCTCCGGCGTAACCCACAGTAGGGTGTTCCACGCCTCGCGCAATTCGCGTAAGTTTGATCGCGAGCTGCCGTTTTTTGTCTTTCCAACATCATGAGAGTAAGTTCTAGTGGGTACTTTTTCACAATTCAAACAGCTATGGAATCGCCAAAATGTCTATTTTCACACCCATTAATATGCAGTGTTCAGCATTTCTGGTTGCGATGCTATGACATGAAATGTAAAGTAAAGTTGTGTCAAATTTGGAGGTGGCTGGCGGCCTGCACTGCAGCCAAACCCCCATACAACCTACCCTCACTCAACCAGCTGGGCTGCATTAGCTTTGCATCCGTCAGTTAATCTTAGTTTTTTAGCATACTCTATACATGTTTGTGGTCATTTCAACACTTGTGCGGAATTTCTACTCCAAATAGTTCCGAAAATATAGGTGTTTTTGAACAAAACTAGCAAATCTCAGCACAACCCCCTACCCATATAATTTCTGCCCAAAGTACACTTTATTACCACATATTTTAGGTATCCAAATGTGTGTTTAGGTTAGCTGAAAGTCAAAAATTGGAGACAGCCCAGGGTAAAATATGGATGCACCTCTATTTTAGTATTGAGAATCACAGTGTCATGACAGATCTGTGGCCTTTATCTGAAAGCTCTGAATGTTAGAAGAAGAACAAAAAAAGAATTATGTCAATCGGACAATTATTAAGCGTAACAGACCCATTTGAATACGGAAAAGTATTGGGCTAATTAGGCTTATTTCGTGCCTATCATTTAATAACAAATGTATGGGCTTTGACTTTCACTATTCTCTATACTTTTCCATCTTCAAATGCGTCTGCTACGCTTAATAATTGTCCGATTGACATAATTCTTTTTTTGTTGTTCTTCTTACATTCAGAGCTTTCAGGTAGATGCAACAGATTTGATATGACACTGTTATTCTATTTTCGATGAAACACCCTACCCACAGGCGTTGCCTCAGTGGGTTGCATCGGAACTAGATAACACCGGCACTGTGGCACTAGTTCCGACGTAACCCACTGAGGCTAAGCCTGTGCTTCACGTGGTTGAAGGTTGGGAAAGCAAAAAACTATGTGGCACTGGCACTGCAGACGCCGTGACACTTTCTTGTTTTCGACCAGGTCTGTGAGTGTCAGTGTCAGACCCGGTCGAAAACAAGAATTAAACAATATCAATCTATGTTAATATCATACCGATTATCGATTCTATACTAACCGTGAATGTGTGTGGCAGTTGTCAATCTTACTGCACCACACAGTGAACTTGATAAGGGCTGGATAAACTGTCTCAACATTATTGTTTTGATCCGTCAAAACTAGATTTTGACGGACAGCATGTGTGACCTTTCAAGGACGTTTTATCGGTCGGAGTAAATGTCTTCAAGAACTTCAGTAAAATGATTTAACACAACGAAAAAAACACATATCGTGTGTATTCTATCAAAATTATCAATGGATATTTTTATACTCATATTTGAATTATTTGAGGGGAGATATAATTATTTGTTTCTTTTGCGAGTGCGGAGCACTTTTACTGAAGCTTGTTACCGACGAGTGCTCAGACCAGCGAAATTTGCAAAGATGGAAAGCAGGCGACGCAAAAGAGAACATAACTTTTAATAGTTTTCTCCATCTTGGATCCTCTGGCAAATTGCAAATACACGATGGAAGGCGTAACAATAACCAAGGGGAAAGTGTGCAAGCTTTTTATTCACCAAAAACAGTTTAGTGGTAAGTATGAGAAGGATCAATCTCACCAAAACACAGATATCCTAATTTTGGATGACCCAGTTTTTGACTTGGTCAAAGTTGTTGCCACTGTCCCTGGTCTTTCCTTTTGCTCTGCCCTTCCCTCTCCTATCATGGCTATGACTCTTCCCTACCCTCTCCTTCGTCTGCCCTGCCGTGCTCCCTACAGGCTACACTATCTTCCCTTTCTCCTGTCTCTGCCCTGCCCTCTACCCCTCTAGTACCCTGTCACTGCCATACCCTCTGCACTGCCCTGCTTTCCCATTCAGCCTTCTCTGCCTCTGTCCTGCCTCTCCCTCCCCTGTCTCTGCCCTGCTTCCTCCTTCTCTGCACTGCTCTATCCCCTGTCTCTGCCCTGCCCTCTACGCTCTCTACCCTGTCCCTGTCACTGCCATACCCTCTCCACTGCCTCTGCCCTGCTTTCCCCTCCAGCCTTCTCTGCCTCTGCTCTGCCTCTCCCTTCCCTGTCTCTGCCCTGCTTCCCCCTTCTCTGCCCTGCCCTATCCCCTGTCTCTGCCCTGCCCTCTCCACTGTCTCTTCCCTTCCCCCCGTCTCTGCCCTTTCCTCTCCACTGTCTCTGCCCTGCTTCCGCCTCTCCTGTCTCTGCCCTGCTTTCCCTCCCCTGCCTCTGTCCTGCCCTGTTACTGCCGTACCCCCTCAATCTCCCCAGCAGAGACTTTCGCTCCCCCCCCAGTCACTTCTATGTCCGGTGTCGCACGAACTATCTGCCGCGGGAGATTGGTACCCCCTCCCCTGTCTCTGTCCGGCTTCCCTCTTCCCTGTGTCTGGCCTATATCTCCTGTCTCTGCCCTGCCATTTCCTCTGTTTCTGCCCTGCTCCCCCTGTCTCTGCCCTGCCCCCTCCCCTGTCCCTTCGCTGCCCCTCCACCGTCGCTGCCCTGCCTCCTCCACTGTTGCTGCCCTCCCCACCAGTCTCTGCCCTGTCTGCCCTGCCCTCTCCCCTTTCTCTGCCCTGCCCCATCTGCTGTCCCTGCTCTATTTCTCTGCCTCCCCCCCTGTCTCTACCCTGCCCTCTCCCCTGTCCCTGCCCTCCCCCCTGTGCTGTCTCTGCTCTCCTTTTTCTCTGTCCTGCCCTCTCGCCTATCTCTACCCTGCTCCCTCTGCTGTCTCTATCCTGTCCTCTAAGCTGTTACCGCCCTGTTCCCCTTTCTCTGCCCTATCCTCCCACTTGTCTCGACACTGTCCTCTCCCCTGTCCCCGCTCTATCCTCTTCTAAACAGTCTAGCTCTGCCCCGTCTTCTCATCTCAGTCCTCTCCCCTCAGCGTCCCTTCCACTGTCTCTTCCCTACCATCTGCCCTGATATGTCTGCCCCACCTTGTCTGTGCCCTGTCCTACTCCTTTCCCCACTGCCTATACTAGTCTATAGCCTGCCACTATCCTGTCTACTGTTGGCATTAAAGTACTGGTATATCTTACCTACTAACCTAGTTTGTTAACCAGGCTGTGCAAATCTCATTTGTATTTTCAGAGCACGACCTCATTATTAATCTAAAGGAATTTCCCGACCTTAAGGAAGGAGATGTCGTTGAAATATACCACCCAGAAGACATATTCAGGTAAGTTTTACTGCTCTGGGACAAAATAGATATCGTTATAATATGCCCAGTAGATTTGTCACCGCCTTGGTAGCTCAACGTGAGTTCTTAATTCAGTTATTTATGATTTATACATACTAAGGCACTATTTTTAAAGTGGGATCCACTTCCTCCAGATTGTATGATTATTGATCGTCTGACAGACAATGCTGTGATCTAGTCTTCTAAAAAATATAATTTAGTGGGTTTTTTTTAACAAAAAAAGACACGCTTAAATAGCCTAGGAAATATTGTTCAGAGACTCTAAATAGTTAATAGTGAAGCGCCCCAATCCCAAGTTTCTGTGCCTGAAGCATACATACATGTACATTTTTTGAGTCCATATCGGATGGTTTTCCCATAAATCAGACTACATCACAATGTTCTCCTTTTATGTTTCAGTCGACTTTTATTACAAGTAAAAGAATTATCTGCCGATCTACAGCTGCAACAAAAAGGTAGATCTACTCATTCTACTCACAAGTTTGAATACAAACTCAAAACACCAAAGGTTGTGTAGCAGACAGTAGATTTTGGTACGATCGATCTGATGAGGTGATAATGTGAATGTACCGCAAATTCCCAGGCATAATCTACGTCTCGCCTATAATCTGTCTCCTAACTTGGAAAAATCTCTTTATAACCTGCACTCGGGGTCTGATTATGTCTACTTCCATTCTTTGCTAAAGTACTCTATTCCATGTGGAGAAACAAAGTTACTATGCTTAAGTACTAGAACCGCCGTTCTCCACACCCCCATGGAGAAACTGATGCTAATTCTCCACAGCTCCATTCTCCACAGTATAGTTGTGAAACCAATCTTTAAATGTAGTTTTAAAATGGAATTGGTCAACATTTACATGAAATAAAGACAGAGATCCACTCAAATCAGTCTGAACTCCTTGTTTCTCCACTCTTGAGACCTTGGGTCGCATCACACTCGGCTGCGCCTCGTGTGATACGACCCAGGGTCCCACTCGTGGAGAAACCTGTCGTTCAGACAGATTATCGTGGACCTCTGTCTATATACCAGTGCTTTAACAGTGTTGCCGAAATGACGCCGGCACGCCGGCTTTTGCCGGCGTAGAATCTTAATGACCGGCGTAAGGCATTAGGACGCAGGCCAGAATGGCCTGCCATGATCTCAGCTTTCTAATGGTGAAAGAATTTTTCAAATCGGCCAACTATAAGCGAAGAGAGGCCCATATTTGTAATATATCTTTTAAGTTCTTGCTAGTATAAATCAATTTATAATGAAGTTTATTAAGGTACTTTGAAATCTCAAAATTTATATGGCCTGCATGAGAATGAAATGGCCTGCGTAAGATGCCAAGACGCAGGCCACATTGGCCTGCGTTGAGAAAAAGTTTTCGGCAACACTGTTTAAATTCTACAGTTGCTTGTGTATAACCGGTACCCCAAATTTGCAATTGCTTATATATAACCCACACGGGAAGTCTGATTCCTGTATAATAAGCCAGAATTATCCGGTATATGCAGGAATTTATGGTAAACCTCTTCTGGTACGTAAATTACATATCATTGCATAAAAGGTCACCGGCACATACCGTAAAACCCCGCCTTTAAGACAGATTTATTTTGGTGTTCATTTTTCCTACAAGACGGATTTTTATCTCAGAATGGGGGGTCGTCTTAAAGGAGGGGTTTTATTATATAGTATCAAAGAGAGAACCATTTTAAGGTATTTTTTCTACAAGACGGATTTTTATCTCAAAGTAGGGGGTCGTCTTAAAGGCGGGGTCGTCTTAAAGGAGGGGTTTTACGGTACACATTTTGTGCCCTTATACCTACCACAGTACCAGCGTTTATACAAATTAAGCCAAGACCCTGCTAACCTCGTTTTTTTTATACAAAACCGGCACTTATTTGATACCTGGTTTAAAAAAAAGTTTTAAAAAAAACTAGTGTTTCCTCTGCAGGCTCCATTAGCATCCACCATAATATCGCGTTAAACTTCAAGCTACGGCTCTACAAAGATGTCGTTGTCAATCAAGTCAGCCCACAGGTAAGACTTTATACGCCATATCGGTAGTATCGTAAATTCCCGCACCCCTAACCTTGCAATCTTGTATCAAGTGCATGTGGCTCACATACATTTGGGAATTAACTGTAGCGGTGATTAGTGATCCCAGACGTACAGACCCGTGGAGCACTCAAAACCAATGCGACGACCTCGCGCAGTAGGGACTTTGTTTCCGTTGTATATAATTCTGTGTTAGATATGGCACCTGTGATATGTCGCCCCTACATAATCTTACGGGGAACCTTTCCATTTTGGATTGCATATGTTCTGGAAAATCGGTTCAGTAATCTCATGAATAATCCATTTTAAATAACGGGTATACCGGTAAGTTTAAATGATTATGTGAAACTAATTTAAACTGGTGACTTTAAGACTGGAGGTTTCACCCATTCCCTTTGGTTGTAGACTGTGGTTTTGGACCTGGCAGAACTCACATACAAAGAGCAGTACTTCAGCAGAGCAGACATGTGGCGGCTACGACAGAGCCTGGTCAGTACTTCATCACCCTATAACCCTTTAAAGACGGCGTCATGCCTTAAAGTTCATGTTCTTTTTGCATAGTGTATCAAAGCACTATAAAAAAAACACGGTATATATTGTTTAAAACAAAAGAAAAATCCAGACCTTTTATAACCTCTGAAGATTCTTTTATCCTTGAACACGTACACTTTTCTCTCTGTTTTCAGGTCAAAGATTGCATATACCTCACAAAGAAGGTGCTATTTGCTGAAATGAGGTATGTTTTATATTTTTTAAACATTGATATTGTATATCTGGGTGAATAAATTTAGTCTCTTATTGATTCTATTAACGGTACTTTCAGATTGAAGCGGTTGGGGAGGGCGGGGGGCAAGGGATGGGTGGACTATTTGAGCAGTTGCCATAAACTGTGTTAACGACGGGCTTTTAGACAACCCCGCGCCTGTCCACGTTTGTAGAGAAAGTAGTTCGTTTTAATCCTAACAAAATAATTTTGAAAAACTATGATCTATTCTGTATAACAGCCCAACCTATAATACAACCCCTCAGTTTTGAAAAAAAACCCACCATGGTCAGTCTTACAGGGGAGGTAATCCGGACTTCTTTTTTTTTTTAATTTTCGTATGGTACATGTATAAATTTCTTTCCCATCCATATAAATGGTAAAATGCCACCTGCGTCTGAGTTTAAATGATAATTTGCTATTCCTCTGCTCCCCAGGGCCCAGGTGAGTGAGCTGTGGGCTAAAGGTGAGCAGGTGACGTGTGGCGTGGTGACCGAGGACACGCGGGTAAGTCAACACCACTCACATAACGCAACAACTCAACCATAAATTCTTGATCATTTTGCAACTCGTATTCTAAAATTTTTCTTCTTCTCAAAATATGAAAAAAAACACAATCCGGCCTTTTTTTTTTAAAGGATGTGGGCGGTGTCTGCAAAGCTACTACTACTAATCGACTGTAAATAGCGTAAATTGAAGAGCGCCTGGCGAATTATCACGACGGTATGGTAATAATCAAATGTTTAAAAACAAGTAAATGAACAAGTAACAAGAGACGCGTGTCATGTTTTCTTCTACTTCCAGGTGACTCTCCGGTCATCAACTGCACAAGTCAATATATTCCTGCAAATGAGTTCAGAAATGTGGGAGTTTGACAATTACGGGGATCTTTACTTTGAAAAGGCCATCGGAGGTTTCTTAGTAGAACTCTTCAATCAGTGGAAGGTATGTGTAGATTCGACTCATTATTTCATTATTCAAATTAGTATTAATTTGTCTTGATTATGTGATGTAGAGCACTGAGTTATAAGACAGGCGATTCAGCTTCCTCCTCTCGCGGATGACCAATCATTTTATTCCGCAAATTTGTAACGCGCCCCAACAAAACCTAGCTGATATAAGAAGTGAATTATTAAAGACAAAGGAAACCCACTGACTTCACCCTCAGATTTTAGTGTATCTACACCCTGACTCTAGGCCATAATGTTACTTGTCTCGATGCGGATTGAACATTTACCTTTCATTAAATGAATCCACTACAGTTTTAAACTATAACAAATGTTCACACTTCCATTTTCCAGGACAAGAACTGTAATCACGATGTGACGATTACACTCTTCTCCAGGACTTTCTATGATGCTTCTAAAATAGGTACACCAAGTATATTTTTTAAACCACTCTTTATCAGAAAACGTTGGTACTGCAGATATTTAAATTCGGGGTGCTTGGTTTTAAATATGGAATGGCATTAAGATGGATGGGGGGAGCTACCATGATTCTTCACTAAATGCGAATATCAACACTGCCGCTGAGTTTATGATAATAGGATATGACAAGTTTAGATATACCTTTATGTTCATCTTAAAAAATAAATTGTAGAGGTCGCTGATAAACTAGCCCTATATATTCTTTTCCTTTTCACAGAGGATTTCCCAATGCACATGCGTGAGTGTGTGCAGCAAAATAACCAGGGACGGTTCTACGAAGACTTCTACCGGTAGGTATAGCTGATATGATTTCTTTTAATGAAATCTTTATGGAAAATGTATATTACAGTTTGTTGAATCCAAGTTATCAATCCTGACTATTGCCACATAGCTGGGTTAAAATGAAATAGTTTGCATAAAAGCATACCATATGACTGGGGTCCACACTCATAGCACTATGCTGCCCTTAAATGGTTGTATGTGGACAGAGGGGTGTTCAGTTCATACAGAGTGATGTATCCCCTCTTATTACACACAGTGTGGTCGTGCAGAATGAGCGTTACGACGACTGGACACCCACCATCATACAACTCAAGCGACTGTTCCTCGAGTACCAAGATGGCGTCCTGCGGTTCCACGAGCGGGAGGGCTTCGGGTCTCTGCGAGCCTGGAACTCTACCGCGGCCCAGGGTAACTTTCTCGAGGTCCTCAACATGGCCCTCAATGGTACGTATTGGGAGTCTCACGTTGGCATGATGCATTCATGGATCATATCGGTACTACGGGTGTTGATACACTCCTGAATGATCAACATGCTTTACCAAAGCAGGGCCTGTGAGTCACTTACCTGTACTGCATTGGTGCATCGTGAAGATGCTTGAAAATGACGCCTTTTAGTATCATGCCGTCTTTAGAGGGTTAGGCCTAAATATTATAACACCACAGAGCCATTGTCAAAAGTACTTTTTGCATGTTACCCATTTGTGTATAGCTATCTTCATTTCGGTGGGTGAGGAGGTCATCACTTGTATAAAGAGCAATCGCAGTGTTTCTAGAACTATTCTTCACCATCATAAAATAATACAAATGCTACTGTATGTTTTCAGCCTTTGAGAAGCACTACCTGGACCGTTCGTTTGACAGGACCGGGAAGTTGTCCATCGTGATCACCCCGGGTACTGGAGTGTTCGATGTGGACCGGGAGCTGATGAACATCACCAAACAGCGCACCATAGACTGCGGTAAGTCGGCACCGGCTGAGATCTGATTCAAACACGTAGAATATAAAGATGAAGCATTTTAGACCTGGAGCGGGATATCCATCAAAACCTAAACTTTCCAATACCTTTATATGAGGGTCTTATGGGCGTGTCCTACTAAGGTAACGAAGACGAAGCCGTATTGAAAATATAATTCAGCTAGACATGGTCATTTACACTACTTAATTTCATATGCAAATTAGGGGTCTTCAAATCTTTGAAAAAGTAAAATAAAATCTTGGTGCAGATTCAAATTGTCTGGAGAAAAACAAAACAGGAAAACACTTTAGAATATAACATTACAAGATAACCATCATGTTTTTGACAAGGCTAAGGGTGGGCAACAGTCACTTGTTGACAGTGTAACTAGGTATCCCAGGAGGTTTGAAGATATTATTGTTGCATATTTGGAAACTAGTTAGAATGATAGACCTTGTTAAAAGAGGAAAAACTGTTTTTATATGATACAGATCGGTCAAGCAGTTTAGATTTGGGAGCCATTTGAAAGTGTCATGGTAAGGTCTGGACATAGCCAAATTTAGCCCCTCTCCTCAAGCTCAGTATGCATGCATATGATAAGCATTCTGTAACATCTGGGAAAAGGAATAGATGGTGAAAAATTATTGGATACTGATAACGGCATATATCTCCTTATCTCAAGGAAGAGTCAATGAGTTCATACATCAAGTCTCATTTTTAGAGGCCCTCAAAATTGTGATATACCGTATCGTCGCGTTTTGGGGCCCGGGCGCCTATTGTTTTCAATGCCCTTTACCCCCGGCGCCTATTCAAGGGAGGCGCCTATTCAAGACCAGGCGCCTATTTATTTTAGAGCTGTATTGCTGGGAAAAGTATATAATATACACAGAGAATACCGGATGCAAGGGGTGTAATGACAGTGTAAAACTGCATGAATGCCCAGGATGAATGCCACACTGAGGTGTTAGAGCAACTAACTCCCACACACCCCTCCCCCAACAGCTTAATTGGATGGCTTTCTTTCACACCTAAATGCTAATCCTAATGTATCCTCTGCTCTGGACTCCCCCCCCCCCCCCCCCAAACCCCATGTAGGCTTTGACCTAGACCAGAGACATACATGAAGTGTTTATGCCTAGACTCACCCGGCGCCTATTCAAGGCCCGGCGCCTATTAACTTCAGTACCCTCCTACCCCCGGCCCCTATTCAAGGGAGGCGCCTATTCAAGACCCGGCCCCAAAACGCGACGATACGGTATTACATGTTAGTCATAGTTTTTGCACAGAGATGTGCAAAATGGCTCAAGTTTGGTAGTGTCTGATTTAACCAATATATCAGATACACCTTTGGTTCTCAGGGAATTCCTTCTATATGTAATGGAGACCATGCTTATTTTTTTTCTGTCTTGGAAAATCAAAGTTAACTTCACAAATATCATTTGAAATTGAAGAAAACATTAGTTTTCCCATTGTCCCAGAACAGTAAAAATGACCCGAATCCAAATCAACACTACACAACTGTTGTTTAATATATTAAGTTGAATTCGCTCATAGGCATAGATCATTATGGTACACATCAGTTCCAGGTGATAATTACCCTTTATAGGTATTACATAATTCTGAGTGATATGATGAATATCATGAAATTCCCTGAAACGGCTGAAATTCCATTGGTATGGGGCTACCTAACAGCATCTTTGGACAAAATTTCTTCTTGACCTCTGCATCCATCTTTTAACATCAACTCATTTATATTATTCCTACAACATAACAATACAATTATGTAACTTTTAGGCCCGTTACATAAGGGTTTACAAACTCTGATGCTGTGGCTTTCTATGCTGAGAACAAATGCTGGCAATTCATATATATTTGTATGGAATCACATGTATGACAATCCCTAGAGGTGTATATATTGTATGTATAGATATAGCAGACTATGTGATCTTTATAACAAATATATGAGAACACAGGCCTTCAGACCTAGACTCTGGTGTAGCATGTTAGGCGACTTATTATACTCGTGCTCTCACACTGTTCATCGCATCAGCTAAGAAGTTAGTACATTGGATGGAGCAAAGAAATGCCCTTCAGATGACCTGAAATGTGTATAGCTAACTTTTTCAAAAGGTGCCAAAAAAGGCCAAATATCGACCAAAAAATCGTATTTTCTCATTTAAAAATACTAATAATAGGTCTACCCCCCCTTGTAATACCTGAAAATGAAGCCTGAAGTGTCCAGCTGTCAGTGGGAAAAATCCTGATACCGTATCTCTAATGGTGTGGGAACAAAACCAGTGGTTATTAGAGGGCTGCAGGGGGGTTGGGAGCTTTATTGCACTTTCGCTCTTACGCCATCAGTCCTATTAACTAGGTAGCTAGTGCATCTGATAGAGCAGAAAAATACCTATCAAATGACCCCAAATATGCATATATAAGATTTAGAAAAAGTGCCAAAAATTGCCCCAAAAGTCTTAATTTTTGATTAAAAAGTTCTTCCAATAGACCTACCCCTACGTGTAATACCTCAAAATGATGCCCAGAGTGTCCTGCTTGCAGCAGTAAAACTCCTGAGACTGTATCTCTAATGGCGTGAGAGCGAAATTAGTATAATAGACAGTATATCATTCAAGGCTGCATGGTCACTCACTGAAAGTAGGTCCCTTTTCAAATTTTTGGCCAACTTCATAGCATCAGTACGGGTACTTAGCATCATGATAGAGGTTATCCAATGCATCAGGGCAATGCGGATGGATTAGAAGTTTCACCAGCATATTTCAGATAGGCAATGCTCTGAGTAGTTTGGGAGAAAATTCATTTCTAAAAGTAGGTGTTTTGGTGAGTTTTTACGCCAGGACACGGCCAGCGGCGGCCTACTGGGATACCTAGTGTAACTAGGTTACATGACAACTGTCACTATGGGGATCAACAGTCCCTTAGTGACTGGCTCTAGAAACAAGTTTTAGGGCCTAGTTTAGTAGTTTCGTTAACAGTCCCTTAGTGAAAGATAACCATCATGTTTAGTAAAATTATAAATAGTGGAATGACGTGTCTATAGTTCTATGACATTCTTCGCTTGAACTTGTGTACCTCTTGGCTATGATGAAAAGCGGCTCCCAATATGTATTAGTCAATAATATTATTAGATTCTAAAAAAATTATTTTAAAAAAAACAGACTCAAACTCATGTTGTGTTTCTGCAGGTAACGGCAGTGACTTGGTGTGTATGGGCGAACAACCGCTCCATGCCGTACCCTTATTCAAGGTGGGTCAACACAACTTTTATTATCCTTATGCGACGTCCACAAATATAGCTTCATCATTTGTTATTAAACCCATACTGGAAAAGTAAATGCAATTCGGGGTGGAAATGATTGTAATTTCACAAACTTAAAAATGTGTGATTTTCAAGTGATCGCAATATTTTACAATGATATACCCGGTATCAAGTAAACTTTGTCAACCGAACCACTACGCCATCTGTTGTGTGGGCATTGAAACAAGCATCTTGTCCTTGTAGTTTCACAGTAAGAATCCCCAGACGACTCAGTTCACGTCAGATGTCGGAGATGACTACAACATCCCTCACTGGATCAACCACAGGTACGGCATCACTGCCTTCATAAACCTTGTTAACATTATGATTGTACTGATTGTGATTATGCTTTTACTGATATCAATGAAAAAGAAAAGAGGGATCCAACAAACAAAAAAACGGTCAAAAAAAAAGTGTCCCAACATTTAGGAATCGCTCGAAAATACTAAAATACTTAAAATGTATTATATTAAATGAATACCGGTATATGTATAATAAAATGTGGGCATCCAAGCAGAAAGGATGGTCCGGCCAATGCAGAAAAACAATGAGGCATTTTAAAATGTTATAATTTCTATATTAAGACATGTCAAAAGCTGCTCACTAATATATATTGTCCTCCATAATAAAGTCGTGCATTAAATGTATGAATTGTGTATATATCTTCAGTTTCTACACGTCCCACTGCCAGTCTGACTGGATACGGACAGCAAAGTTCCTCCCCCGGATCACAGTCCCCGTAGAACAGGTAGGGTACAGGATTGTGGTGTATAATTTCAATATAATTACAGTGCTGCAGATTTGAAAACACTTTAACCCTTTAAGGATAGATGTTGCTAAAAGATGGCATTCGTCATCATAATGCACCAATGCAGCCCTGGCGAGTAACTCGTCGGTGCCACATTGGTGCATCATGCTGACCCTTTTGGAGTGTCTTGAGCCCGTAGGGTCGGCATGATGCTTGAATGCAGCACTGGTGAGTAACTCACCAGGGCTGCATTTATGCATCATGACGACCAAGTAATGCATTAATGCATCATGCCGCCCTAAAAGGGTTAATACAAATGTTTTAAGTGTTTGAGAATGTTTATATCAAATGCGATTTAAGAGAAATATTTATTTGCAAGACTGAACATTAATTCTGACCTGTATTTTCTCTCTCCGTAGGATGACCAATGGAAGTCGTGTAAGAGAACGCCCATAAAACAAAGTAAGTTGTCTCTCAGCCTCTCCTCCTGACGTCTCCCCCCCCCCCCAAAAAAAAAAAAAAAAAAAAAAACACAAAAAAAACACCAGAATTTGCAGAAGAAAAACAACGGGAAAAAATGCTAACGAAATTAAAGTGTTTACGTGACCATATAGCTCAGAATCTCGTCCTTCCCTATCAAAGTCTAAGAAAAATTTAAATCCTAGATTAATGTGATGTTAGCCCAGCTGTGATGCGGGTTCTAGGCAGGCTTGTGTAGCCCTCTGAGGTGGTGTTTTGTGACGCCACATTCTTGGCCGGCTACACTAAAGTCTCGGCATATAGGTCAGACCTTTGTATATGTTGATTGACTGTAAAACACTTGAACTCATACTGAAACCTTGTATCTAGTATCGTACAACATCGAATTAATTGTATTTTGTTTTTTGTTGTATTTTTTTAATTTAATGGAGATGTTCTCTATTAATGGTATTTACATACCTCATTGACGTTATTATTTATGCTTCTTGAATCAGGACTTCCTTGTGCTGTCCTTCATGGAATACCACATGTAACCTTGCCTGAGAAAAAAAAAGCAATAAAATTTATCAAAACCCAAACTCACGCTGTGGCTTTGGTTGACACAGGGTTGTCAGACAGTCAGACGGGCATCCTGACCTCCATCCAGGACGACATGAACCTTCCCTTTGTGGACTACGACGACTACGACACCCAGGTCTTCAAGCTGCCCAACCAGCGCATCAACAAACAGTATGTAGCCACAGTTACCATTTTTCCTAATTTTGCAGGAATTTCTACATTTTGGCTGGTATTTCTGTATTGAATATATTGTGTTAATTAGACGGTGCCATTGGTCTTTATAGTGTTGTATCTTTATAGAGAATGGCACCTTCTTTACTAGACACTGAGGTCTGATGCTGGATCTAGGTGGTTTGGTCATCTAAGTGGTCCAATTGCACATTGATACAAACTCATTTTGAGATTTTCATTATTATCATTGTGTGTACAACAAGTATAGCTATCTGGATATGTTTTCAAAAATTCACATTTCAATTAAGTTTTTGGTGATATTCAGGGTTTTGTGGCCAAAAATGGGGTAAATTCTCTGTTATAGCACTGAATTGACCGGGGGAGCTTTTTCTGTACTAACACTTTAGGGATTGGCATTTTATACATACTTTCCAAATAGATGTCATCTATTTGTTCAGACAGCATGTAGATGAGATCCACCGGAAGCACATCCTGTTAAAATGGAATGTACATTTTAATTATTTTAATAAGGAATTTTGATCCTTAGACCACCATTCCTTTGGGCCTAGTCTGTTTGTGCAAAGTCAGGGTTGTTGAGCCGGAACGCTGATTCGGCATGTCTGGCAGGCGGCGATCAAGTGGGCTGTACCTCGTTACCCCTCCGTGTGTGTGTGTGTGTGTGTGTGTGTTGGGGGCCCAGGGGGGCCACTCCCTATCTATTCTATAGTAACTACCCTTTTAAAGGGTGACCAAGGAAAATAAAATAAATTCAAAACAAAAGGTAGGCTTAAAATGTTCCCTAATATTTCTTATGTAGGGAAAATTCGTACAAAAGTTCGTGTGAACAGTTTTTGAGTCATTAGGACTTAAAAAGTACCCCCTTTTCTCAAAAATTGCCCAAAAGGCAACCCTTTCCAAGGGCCCTCGCGGGTCCGTGCCTAGGGTCCAAAAACATACCCTTTCCCTTGGAATTGTGTTCACACATAGTCAACAAATCTCAGGGAGTGGCCCCCCCCGGGGTTGGGGGTGGTGGGTGGGGGGGGGGGGGGGCGGTAGGACATACCTCGCTACACTGCCTTAATTGTTTACTGGACACTGCAGCGGCCACTGCCTGTGTGTGTGTGTGTGTGTGTTGGGGGGGGGGGCAAGTCTGGCAGGCAGAGGTCAAGTAGGCTGTACCTCGTCACCCCTCCGTCTGTGTGTGTGTGTTTGTGGGGGGGGGGGGGGGGGAAGAACATACACGTACCTCGGCACACTGCCTTGTTTCTGGACACTGCAGAGGCCACTGCCTGTGTGTGTGCATGTGTGTTGGGGGGGGGGGGGGGGTGGGCGTGGGGGCCACTCCCTATATAGTGTGTTGGGGGGGGGGGGCATACATCTACCTCTGTCTGTGTGTGCATTATAGCAGTATCATGTCAGGTAGGTATGAGGAGGGGGTAGTACCCATTTAAAGTACACAATTAACTCATAAAATGCAATGGCACCGTCTCCAAGTATACAGAATTGTTACTATAAAAATGATATAAAATGAAATGCTATCATATTTTTTCCTATATAAGATTGACCATAATCTTAGAATTTGATACTTTTTGCGGAGGAGGGAGTGGCATCTCTGCGTAGGGCATCTATGCTGGGACAACACTCTTACTCCTTTTGCAGGCAACCCTACCATCCTCCTCAACGTTAATACAAGATTAGATAATATAATAATAAAGAATAATAATATAATAATAAAGAAGATAAGATTGTGTAGTTGGAAAGAAATTCAGTCTCTCTACAACTTGTGCAAACAACCCTCTTACCCATGGCCTAAAGGTCAGCCTGACCGGTTACACTTACCGTACAATAGCTCCCTCCCTTGTTCCCACGCTACCCAGCCACGCAGAAAGGATCACCCACATGCCCCTGTATGGGGCATCCTATCTGCGTGGCCACTCAAGATACATCCAGACTACAACATGTGTGACTTTACCCTTGTAGATCTATGAGTGTGAGTCACCACTCCTCCATCCGGCGGCAGCGGCCGTCCGCCAGTCGGTGGTCGGGGGTGCCGCAGCGGGTGCCCCGGGTACGCTGTAACTCTGACATCACACAGCTCATACCGGAGAAGACCACCAAGGAGACCAAGACCATCCTCATCCCCCAAGTCTCGGGCTCAGTCGATAGCTCCAACTACATGTCCAACTCCTACGGCGGCAAGTCATGTCTTTTTGTTTTCTCTATAAAATAGGTGAACATCTTTGCTGAACAAGGTATAAGAAGGTAACGCAAATTTCATTTCTATGCGACTTTATATGATACAATATATCAAATTAACACTCAGAGTGCTTATACAACCTCAGGGACACAAGGACATTGGTGGGGCACTTATTTGAGGGGTTTCTTACTTAGCCCAAGGTTGGATAAGTATTAGCTTGAGCTGTTGAGTATATTGATAGAAGTCTTCATTAAATGTTCATAAAATAGAACTCGCCTGTTGCTGTGGCACGATAGGCCTGTAGAGTCATACCAGTGGGTCCGCCATTGCAAATGCTGCTGCGTATCCCAAAATGTATGGACTCTTCCTTAGGCCCTAAGTCGATTACCAGCTTTGCGGACACCGCCCGCATCATTTAAAAAGGGCCGCATTGTGTCTGTCAGTGGGTTGTGTCTGACCGTTGTTTGTGTGGTGCAGGTTGCAGCGTGACGTCGTCTAACACAGAGGAGGACGTGTTCATGTTACGTCCGGTGGTGGGCAGCGCTGGCTCACCGGTTGGCCACCACAGTAACAGCCACCCCTACTTCCGTCCCACCGCACACCGCCGTGCCCTCATCAACCCCTTCGCACCCTCCCGCCTCCACTTCAAGGTCACCTCTAACCGACGCCGCTGGGCACACGCCTTCCCCACTGGTAGGTATCTATATATAGTAGACAATATTACACGTCAGATGGAAAACCAGTAGAAATTTAATGCAAATATACTAATACAATTATAAACCCAAAATATCAACTGTACATGTTACTTGTAGTTTGTACGTGGATGTCTTGGAGGGAAACGCTCAGTAGATGTAATATCCATGTCTATTGTATTTTGCTTTAGCATTACTGAAGGAGAAATTATATTGAAATTGCTAAAGGAGGCTCAATTATGAGGGAAAATATGAAATTATACACACAATGAAAATACATTACTGAGTGAAGAAGAAAATATATTGAAAAATCCAAAAGAGGCTTAATTATGAAGGAAAATATGAAATTATACACACAATGAAAATACAAGAAGTGAAAATACAAAAAGACCTGACTGCAACAGAGTGAGAGTAAATTATATAGAGAGAATAATGAATCCTTCTATTTAGATCCGCGCGGGGCCTCCATACAACCGCACCATATCCACAGCAGTGGGGGACTGTCGGGGGACCACACGCACGACTTAAGTCTACTACAGGTGAGAAGTGACCTCACTTAGAGAACAGTCTTTGTGATAATTCAGATGGGCTCAATTCAAGGTTTAGTAATGACAAAGCAGGTATAAGTAGCCTATCTATAAAGATGGTGTTTGCTCATCCTCTTTCACGCGATCAAGCATAGAGTTTGGTATACCATAAGGAAACAGCTACACTGGCCTGCACGGTTGTGAAATAGCAGATCAGGGCGAAAGAGTCATATGCTTCCTTGTCATTAGGAAGCATATGACTCTTTTGTACCGCGCCCTGTTACCGTACTGTGCCCTGTTACCATACCGCGCCCTGGTACCGTACCGCGTCCTGGTACCGTACCGCGCCCTGGTACCGTACCGCGTCCTGGTACCGTACCGCGTCTTGGTACCGTACCGCGCCCTGGTACCATACCGCGCCGATTTTAACTCTATTTACGCACATACCAAAACCGTTTAGGGTAATTTGCTTGACTATAATGTTTTGCTGCTTGGTTGTGTAGGGTCAGTCGGCGTGCAGCACGCGGGTACACCAGGTGTCTGAGAGCAGTGACGGCATCACCATGGAGGCACACAGCAGGTCAGCACCTCCTACTCAATACTTACCTATACCCTTTAACCCTCTAGGGAGGGCATGTTGCTAAAAGATTAGATTTTTGTCGTCAATGCCGCCCCGGCGAGTAACTCGCCGGTGCTGCAGTGGTTCATCATGCCAATCCTTTGGGAGTATCTCAACCCTGTGAGGTCGGCATGATGCTTGAATTCATTCATGCATCATGACGACCAAGGACATGATGCATATTAAAGCATCATGCTGTCATTAAAAGGGACTGCATGATGCATCAATGATGTTGTCATGATGCACCACCTCAGCGGTGAGGAGTCAATCACCGGTATTGCATTGGTGTATCATGGTGACCCTTTGGGGGTGTATCAAGCCAGAAGGGTCAATGTTAATATATGTACAAATGTAATATCGTATACAATATTACATATCATAGAAAACCAGACAAAATGTTTCCATTTGGCAGTGATTTTCATTTTGGGGTTTAAAAGTACCGTAAAAGTATTGTAGATCAGAAAGTGTAGAGTAGTGGTGTGTGGCAACATTTCGGGTTCATATATAATATCCCCTTCGTCGTTTAGCCGCACAGACTTTGAGAAAGAATAGTTTCCTATAATACACTATTTTCCTGCCGCAGAACCAAGTCGCTGACCATGTCTAGTGGGGAGAGTGGCAGTGAGGACTCCAGCTCCCTGAAGGAGCAGGCACTGAGTACTGGGGGTGTGGGGGGCGGTGTGAAGCCGCCCGGGGGGGTGCTGCAGCCGGGGGGGCAGCACGGTCCGCAGCACACAGTGAGTGCTGCCTCGCTACACAAGGTGGAGAGCACCTCCAGCCTCTGCAGCATCTACAACATGTACGACCTCCACTCTGGGTCCGTCGGCTCGGCCGGGCGAGGCCGCAGCTGGACGGTGGGGATACCCGGGGGCGGCGGGCGCACCGTGCCATCCGGGGCCGATACCTACCCACCCTCCTCCCTCCCACGCACCATGGAGGAAGGGCATTACTGGGTCTGGGGGACCACCGGGGAGCAGGAATGGACGCCTGAAATGACAACCGGTAAGTTTGGCACGCTTTGAATGATATACGCCTAGCACCTTCACCCGAGCTTCTCCCATCCAATAGTCCTATGTGCTACAAACATGGATACAGCACTAGGTGTGGATGTTCAGGCAATTATAGCAAGTAAAGAGGCAGAGGATTGAGGGCTACACATGTAGGGTAGCTTGACCTAGAGTCACCCACCTACCTTGAGATATCCACCTCAATTTTGTAGTCATTCATGCATGATAAGCCCTATTTTGTGGATCACAGTACACTTTAAATGTTTCTTAGTGCAGTGGACAAATAAAGGCAATACCATACATGAATAACTACTTATTAAATTAAGGTGGACATTTTACGGTACATGGTTGACTCAAGGTCAAGCTACTCTAGACCCTGCTGACTATATAAGCCACCCAGTATGTGTAATGCCTTATTAAGCTTTATTACCCCGTCCTTCTGATGGTACCGAGTCCGGTGAGGTTATGCATGAGCGACTTCTAAAACCTTTCAGTTACCCATGTATAGATTGGGACTACAAATGTACTATGTATCTACAGGTTATACAAGTCTAGCATTTTTGTTATTAAAAAGAATAATTATGGAGCAGCGTTGTTACAAGTAGGGTAGACGTTCACTTATCACATAGGTCAGTAGTGTGTTGACATACAAACAAGCAAACATATAACACAGTTCAGTAGGCCTAAGGTGTGAAAAATATACTTGATAACTTTCATTTGAATTGTTTTTCAAGTTCCGGCACAGCTCCTATTTGGAGAAGGGGAATATGATTTTGCTTTAAACCATACAGAAGTATTATCCGAGCTATTATATGTATCCCTTAAAGACGGCATGACGCCTTAGTGTTGCATTTGGCAACATGATGCACTAATGCTGCGCTGTGCCATAGTAGCTGCCTTCCTTGGTGCATCATGCTGACCCTCCGGGAGTGCATCATGATGAGGTAGGGCCTATCACATTAAAGCGTCATTCCGTCCTTAAATGGTTTAAATGCTTGACGGTCCATTTCAGAAGTAGTGGTGGGTGAGTATTAGCTCGGTGTCCAGCAAGGCGTGAATAACCTGTTCTACCACACCTCTACAAACAAACCCAGACTCTCCTCCTTCTCCTCCTCCTTCTCCTCCCTCTCCTCCTCACAAAGCCTCGCAACATCACTCCTCACAGGCTGGTCATTTGTTAACAACTAGGAGGTGTCAAACTTGCTCAAGGGGGAAGCAAAAATGTGTCCATTTTTCTGGGGGGTGGCGCATAAAAAATGTATACGCGCATAAAAAAATGTCAATTCTTTTCAATGAAAATCTATGCCATTACCTAGGCTAATGGGGTGTGCAACAGATTTCTGACCGGGGACAATGACAACTTGACCAACCCCTATGCCTGTTGTTAGGAAATGACCACTCCATTTGTATACACCTACTCATTGACACCATTCGACATCTTTAGTATCCAAAACAAAGAAAATATCTTACATTAAGGTTTGATGAATTTTCTCAGTACAGCAGTAAGTTTTAACAGTTAAGAACATATTTCTCGTTCACCTCATCTTTCTGGATTGACTCTGATGATACAAGCCTGATGATAAGGGCCTGGTTTGAATCTGATATGATGATTAAAAAGCGTGGATGTAGTTAGTTCTCTGTGTTAGTGTGTGCAGTGCCAGGCTCTATGAAAAGAGGTTACATTGGGATGTGTGCCCGACCCTACACTCGTCTATCACAAGAATGACATTCCATGGTTACATGTTTTATGCAATCCCTATCATCATTTTAACCCGAAAAAAAGGTGATAATGAAATATTAACATAATTTTGAGAACGTTGTATAAAACTGGTATAAATACTTTTACATTAATTCAAGTGCATGCTAGAGATGCCGCTGTTTTAATTTTTGCAGGAATTCCGTTTTTTTTCATGCTGGAATTTCTGTATTAAATTAAAGTCATTTCCTGCAAAAGGTTGATCTGCTTTTTTTTGTGGACCATGGAGTGGCATCTCTAATTTGCAGCAAGACCAAATATGTTAACCCAGGTAGGCATCATGTTGTGGTGATGAGTGCGGGTCGGGTCTGCTTGTCGTGCTGAATGAACGACTACGGCTCGAGTCCGCTCCGACACGCTGTGGCTGTGGTGTTGATATCAACAGAAGCATGGACGTGTCTCCAGAAATGTGCTCAGTAATAAAAAGTTGTGTCAGCAGGTGAAAAAAATTGAAGTAAGGCCACTCAAAAAATAATAATTTTTTTCTCATCACCAAGCAGTGAAAAACATAAATTTTCACATTTTAGACATTCACAGTTTATTTATCAACAAAGGTTGTTATAATACATGTTCTTACCAGCGGACTGCATTGCTGACCACATAAGCTTTAATTTGATACCAAATTTGCCAATACTTTTTCCAGTTTTAACATTTTTTTCATCAAAAATCTAAAAAAATTAAATTAAAAAAATTCCCAGATCATGATTTCTATGATGCGCGCGGTGATGAGAAACAACTTTTTTTTTGAGTGGCCTAAAGTGGGGGTCTTGGGGGGAGGAGGGGGGCAGAAAAGGGTCTATGCTTTTCAGTTTTTGCAGTCACTTGAAAGGGACATTGTGACATTAACCCTTTAAGAGCAGCATAGGGCTTCAGTGCACTATGCCCTCTTGTCAACATGAATGTGGGACAGATGGGGAAACGAATCCCGAAGAGTAGGATGCACCACGGCTGTGCTTGTGTCACCAGTGCTGCATTCATGAATGCATCATGTGGACCCTACGATGTTGATACACTTCCGAAGGATCAACATGATACATTCGCTGGTTCCCCGTCCATTATCAAGGACGCAGGTCCCTAGCGCGGGGTCACACGAGGTATGAACTGGACCGCGGGATACGACGTCAGCTCCGGCATCAACTCCCAGTCAACTCTTTGTCAGTCGGCATGCAGTAATTAACGATGTAGTAAATTTCCAATTGCAGGATTACGTTATTATCAGGGAGTGTACATTTTTTAACAACACATGTGGGGGGGGGGGGCGGTTAAAAAATGTGGACCCTTGATAGTGGGGGGGGGTCAAAAAAGATTCAACCTGTTTTGACGTTAGGGCGTAAAATGCCGCCCTGTCACTAGGTCGGGGCTTGGGGGCTATTAGAGGTTGGCAAAAACTGTAATTTGCCCAAAAAAATACAGAATTTGCTGAGAAAAAAAGGTCAAAATCAAAAAAGAAACTGAAATGTACCTAAAAAGGGCCAATTTGGCGAGAAAAAGGTTCAAAATCAAAAAAATGTGAAATTTCCTTTAAAACAGCCAATTTGGCGAGAAAGTGATTCAAATTCGCAAAAACTGTAATTTCCAAATAAGACAGAATTTGCTGAGAAAAAAAGTTCAAAATCGAAAAAAAAACGAAATGTACTTAAAAAGGGCCAATTTGGCGAGAAAAAAGTTCAAATCGAAAAAAAATTGAAATTTCCTTTAAAACAGCCAATTTGGCGAGAAAATGATTCAAAACAGAAAATAAAGGAAATTTCCCCGAAAGAAAGCCAAATTTGGCGAGAAAACAGTTGAACATCGAAAAAAACTGAAATTTCCCTGAAATCGGCTATAAGGAGGCCCTAAAGACTTGTGGAGCTGATGGACTTTATAGTAGGGGATCAGCTCCAGGCTGTAGGGAGGCACTACACTGCTGGAGTTGATGTACTTTATAGAAGGGGATCAGCTCCAGGCTGTAGGGAGGCCCTACACTGCTGGAGTTGATGTACCTTATAGAAGGGGATCATCTCCAGGCTGTAGGGAGGCACTACACTGCTGGAGTTGATGTACTTTATAGAAGGGGATCAGCTCCAGGCTGTAGGGAGGCCCTACACTGCTGGAGTTGATGTACTTTATAGAAGGGGATCAGCTCCAGGCTTTAAGGAGGCCCTACACTGCTGGAGCTGATGTACTTTATAGAAGGGGATCAGCTCCAGGCTGTATGGAGGCCCTACACTGCTGGAGCTGATGTACTTTATAGAAGGGGATCAGCTCCAGGCTGTAAGGAGGCCCTACACTGCTGGAGCTGATGTACTTTATAGAAGGGGATCAGCTCCAGGCTTTAAGGAGGCCCTACACTGCTGGAGCTGATGTACTTTATAGAAGGGGATCAGCTCCAGGCTTTAAGGAGGCCCTACACTGCTGGAGCTGATGTACTTTATAGAAGGGGATCAGCTCCAGGCTGTAAGGAGGCCCTACACTGCTGGAGCTGATGTACTTTATAGAAGGGGATCAGCTCCAGGCTGAAGGGAGGCCCTATACACTGGTGGAGCAGATGTACTTTATAGAAGGGGATCAGCTCCAGGCTGAAGGGAGGCCCTACACTGCTGGAGTTGATGTACTTTATAGAAGGGGATCAGCTCCAGGCTGTAGGGAGGCCCTACACTGCTGGAGTTGATGTACTTTATAGAAGGGGATCAGCTCCAGGCTGTAAGGAGGCCCTACACTGCTGGAGCTGATGTACTTTATAGAAGGGGATCAGCTCCAGGCTGTAAGGAGGCCCTACACTGCTGGAGCTGATGTACTTTATAGAAGGGGATCAGCTCCAGGCTGAAGGGAGGCCCTATACACTGGTGGAGCAGATGTACTGTACACTGTGTGATCAGCTCCCTGATGCGGTTGGGTCTAAGTATAGCTGTAGATGGTAAAAATAACAAAATAGTCATTAATATCAAATTTCTTTCCCAAATTCTTTATTTTCCATGATAACTAATGAGGCTACACATAACAAAGACTAATAGATGTACAATATCTTTTGGTCCCTTGAAATTTTTTAAGCTTCCAAAATGTATACCGTACCAATAAACACTATTTCTATCTATGCATAACCTAGGGTATAACATGTAGCCTATAAGCCTATAACCTGAGTAGAAGCAGAAAATGTCAGATAAATACACAGAAATGCCTGGCAAACAAACAAGACACATTCAGATAAATACACAAAAAACAGCTAATAACATTTAAAGGTCAGGCTCTAATATAGCATTGCGTATGTTAACCTGTATATACCGTACCATCGTGTTTAAGCGCCCCCGCTCTTATAACTTTGGAGGGGTGTTTACCCTTAACTCCCTACGTTTGCTCTGGAGACTAAGTTTGACCCACTTTTGAGGGACCAAAAGATATTATACATCTGTTAGTCTTTGTTATGTGTAGCCTCATTAGTTATCATGGAAAATAAAGAATTTGGGAAAGAAATTTGATATTAATGACTATTTTGTTATTTTTACCATCTACCATCCCCTTCTATAAGGTACATCAGCTCCACCAGTCTATAGGGCCTCCTTACAGCCTGGAGCTGATCCCCTTCTATAAAGTACATCAACTCCGGCAGTGTAGGGCCTCCCTACAGCCTGGAGCTGATCTCCTACTATAAAGTCCATCAGCTCCACCAGTCTTTAGGGCCTCCTTATAGCCGATTTCAGGGAAATTTCTATAAAGTACATCAACTCCAGCAGTGTAGGGCCTCCCTTCAGCCTGGAGCTGATCCCCTTCTATAAAGTACATCAACTCCAGCAGTGTAGGGCCTCCTTACAGCCTGGAGCTGATCACCTACTATAAAGTACATCAGCTCCAGCAGATTAGGGCCTCCCTTCAGCCTGGAGCTGATCACACAGTATAAAGTACATCAGCTCCAGCAGTCTATAGGGCCTCCATACAGCCTGGAGCTGATCCCCTTCTATAAGGTACATCAACTCCAGCAGTGTAGGGCCTCCTTACAGCCTGGAGCTGATCCCCTTCTATAAAGTACATCAACTCCAGCAGTGTAGGGCCTCCCTACAGCCTGGAGCTGATCCCCTTCTATAAAGTACATCAACTCCAGCAGTGTAGTGCCTCCCTACAGCCTGGAGATGATCCCCTTCTATAAGGTACATCAACTCCAGCAGTGTAGGGCCTCCCTACAGCCTGGAGCTGATCCCCTTCTATAAAGTACATCAACTCCAGCAGTGTAGTGCCTCCCTACAGCCTGGAGCTGATCCCCTACTATAAAGTCCATCAGCTCCACAAGTCTTTAGGGCCTCCTTATAGCCTGGAGCTGATCCCCTTCTATAACGTACATCAACTCCAGCAGTGTAGGGCCTCTCTACAGCCTGGAGCTGATCCCCTTCTATAAAGTACATCAACTCCAGCAGTGTAGGGCCTTCCTACAGCCTGGAGCTGATCCCCTACTATAAAGTCCATCAGCTCCACCAGTCTTTAGTCAATTTTCGATTTTGAACATTTTCTCGCCAAATTGGCTGTTTTAAAGGAAATTTCACATTTTTTCCGATTTTGAACTTTTATCTCGCCAAATTGGCCCTTTTTAGGTACATTTCAGTTTTTTTCGCTTTTGAACTTTTTTTCTCAGCAAATTCTGTCTTATTTTGGAAATTACAGTTTTTGCGAATTTGAATCAATTTCTCGCCAAATTGGCTGTTTTAAAGGAAATTTCACATTTTTTTGATTTTGAACTTTTTTCTCGCCAAATTGGCCCTTTTTAGGTACATTTCAGTTTTTTTCGATTATGAACTTTTTTTCTCAGCAAATTCTGTCTTTTTTTTTTGGCAAATTACAGTTTTTGCCAACCTATAATAGCCCCCAAGCCGCGACCTAGTGACAGGGCGGCATGTTTACGCCCTAACCGTCGTCAAAACAGGTTGAATCTTTTTTGACCCCCCCCCCCTCAAAAGGGGTCTAAATTTTTGATTCCCCCCCCCTCCCATCAAGGCCAGGGTCCACATTTTTTAACCGCCCCCCGCCCCCCATTTGTTGTTAAAAAATGTACACTCCCTGATAATAATGTAATCCTGCAATTGGAAATTTACTGCATCGTTAATTACTGTGTGCCGACTGACAAAGACTGGGAGTTGATGCCGGAGCTGACGTACGTTCACACGGTAGCATTCAAGGCTCGTCACACTCTCCATCTTTGGCAAAGTCCAAAAGATGTGTACAGGAGAGTGTACGTCGCGCATGTGCATGCACATGCGCGACGTACACTCTCCTACACATGTTTTGGACTTTGCCAAAGATGGAGAGCGATGGATGACGTCACTAGCTCTTAGAGAGCCAGTACTAGATAGCCAGGACCTGCGGGTTAGCCCAAGGCACCCGTGGGAACCAGCGAACATGATACACCAATTAGATGCACCAGCGAGTTACTCGGGCAGTTACTCGCATTGGTACATCTTGACGGCTTTGAAGCATTACGTTATCCGTAGAGGGCTATGTAGAGGGTTAAAACACATGTGCACTGATATTGCTATCATACAGGTTACATTGTATCCAGATCATACCATTGCAGAATTTTCGCCCAACCATGTGAACATATTGTGGTGAGAAATCGCCGAAAGTAACACACATCATCATATCAAAAGTATTTACGTCTAGTATATGTATATAGCGCAATTGTCTTTGTTTTCAGAAGAAATAAATTTCCATGAGCTAGTTTTCAAGGAGAGGACGGAATGTGAGTGCCTTGCTCCCTGCTGCTTTCTATTCACTTCACTGCCCGTTAGATATACTCGGGTCTGGGGATGGGTGTTGTTCATATGTACCGCTTACCAATAAAACTGGAATACCAAGTCACATGAATCCTACTAAACCTGTTCATTTCCTCTATGATGAGTTCACATTTGTTTATTTTACTTACATGTCATAAGGATTTTTTTCACTCTTCTCACTGGCAAATTCAGTCTTTAAAAGTACAAGAAAATGAGTATGTGGCACAAATACCTTAGTACTTACAACAAGAGTTTACATTACATTGGCCTAGCAGGAAACAAACATTTCAATAATCAGAAAAATTTGATTCCTAAATGCCTCATCAGGTTTAAAATTCTTCACCTCTTGTTTAGTTTTGTAAGCTGGATTACCAATGCCAATCATTAATTTGACAACACAGAAATTTCCTTGAATCACAAAAATTAAGACACCGAAAATTTAAAGCCATAGGGATAACAAGTTAGATAAATGATCCCTGCACAATTTAGTTATGACAGTCAGTGTCAGAACTCATCTCCATCATTGGTATCAATCTCATTAACTGCCGAGTGATACTCCGGCGGGGGAAAACCTCGCTTCTTCCCCTTCACCGCGTTTCACCACTGAGTACTGGGGTGCACTGCTTCCGGAAGTGTGTTGAAACACGAAAGGTTGTTGTCGTTTTGCTTTTTGTATCGCCAAGCGAGGTCTCACCGAGGGTCTCAGGTGGCCGGGTGTGGAGGTATTCTAGTACACGAGTTTAAACCGGTCCTCTCACCAAGGGTCTGGCTGTTCTAGTTAACCCTTTGAGGGCAGCATAGTGCAATAATGTGCTATCCTCTTTATTATAATGATGCGTGAATGCAACCCTGGCGAGTTACTCAGCAGCGCTGCATTCATGCACCATGACGACCTTATAGGGTGGTTACTCCTTGTAAAGCTCAGCATGATGCACTAATGCAGTGCATAGGAGTTACTTGCCTGCACTGCGTTGAGGCATCATGACGACAAATGCGGGACTTGAAGGGTTAACTAACTTATTCCTGGTGAGAGCGCCGCTTTAACGAATTGAGTTCACGCTGTATCATCTATTATTAAAGATAACATTTTCATTTTTGGTGGAACACAGATTCTTTACGTTATCATGTAATGTTTGGAGGCATGGTTTGTTTTATTTAGCTTTTAGATGACTCCTCTTTCTCTCAGCTGGTTTGTTGACTTCTGCTTAACAAGGCACAGGAATGGTTTGTGTTCTCACCTTTATGTTGAAGCATACTATGTTTTATGACTGTTTTAATATGTTTCATCTGACTATTATTAGACAAAACACATGTACCTTCTTTTTTTCAGAAATTCGAGAAATTATGTTAAAGGTGCCATCCTTACATAATGTCACACAAATATGGTCTATTTTGGACACCCACCTCAATTGGCGTGACATAATTTATTAGGTTCCTAACCCATTTTTTGACTACCGTACCTTTGTTATCACGTTATTGCTATATCGAGACAAAATTATATTTACAAAGTACCCGTAAATTCTCGCGTACTACCCGCGGGTGTACGCGAACCAAACTCAGCTTTCATTTGATACCAAACATGCCTATATAGGGTGCGGGTTATACGAGGGTTTTTATTGCTATAGAACAGTACTAAAATTGAATTTTTCAGATCCAAAAACGGGTTATAGGATTCTCCTGAGTTAGGGGTGCGGGTTATACGCGAGATGCGGGTAGTACGCGGGAATTTACGGTATATACAACCAACAATACAAGCTCGTCTGTTACATTTCTAATATAGAAGTAATTTGTACTATAGAATGTTGCATTGACAATCCACATTGTAGATAATTAACAGCATTCATTTAAGCAGACACGAGACGCTGCCGTAATATCAGTTCTTCCTATAATAAAATAATGGAATTTTTAATAGAAAATTGCGATGTAAATGATATTTCAGCCATTTCAACCACTTTTGTGCGGATTTAATGCAGCTACAGTAGACTTCATATTCCAGTTCACCACACGGCGCATTCATAGCCCATATTGACAGGAACAAAAACTGAAACAAAAATGTCACCTTTGCACCTCCTTCCGTTTCATGATATTAAACCATCAACCTCTTATAGTTTGACAAATTCGTTTTTTGTACATACCATGATTGTGAAGTCACATTCAAAAGCTTTTCCCCCCACCTTGTTTTGATTTGAAAATGTATTTTTGTCTCACTTAATTCATTAAGTTGAACTCAATATGAATCACACTCCTCTCGCATATTAAAGCCTGGTGATAAATACGAATGCAGCCAAGAGTACAAGTCAACCCATTACATACAAAATACAAGACCCTCAATTGTACAAACAAATCCATCATATATATATATATATATAGTCTGCTTCTGTTCATAGTAGGAATAAACAATATAGTACCAAAACATGGATCAGAAAATGTGGAAATGCCAGAAGTTTTTTCTATCCCAGCAGGTTTTCTCTTTGTCTTACTATCATTGTAAATGAATACAGTATTGGGAGTAATTAGTACACAGTGCGATTAACAAATACATACATTTTAAGGGTTTTAAATGGGGCCGAGGAATGAGACATTTTGGGGAATTTTTGTCTAAAGTTCAGCCAAAAACGGATGCCTGGGCTTATTTGAGTACCGGTGTGTGACCTGATTACGTCAAATACGTTACGAGCGCTTCTTTTCAGTACATTTTGTAGATAGGCATGTAGTAGGATGGGGATGTATGTCTGATGTCCTTGAATAAACTTGAAACCATAGCTCTTTTAAAAACAGCATCATACCTAAAGGTTTATGTTTAAATGTCGTCATGATGCTTCAATGCAACTCGGCGAGTAACCCACGGCACTTTAATGATGCATGCCAACCTTTCAGGAGTGTATCAACTCCAAAGGGGCGGCATGCATGCAGCCGCAGCAGCTTACTCCCATGCATCATGACGACAAAAGAGATGATGCACTTAAGCATTATGCTGCTCTTAAAGAGTTAAAGAGGTATCAAAAATATGGGCTGTGATTGTAGGTATGGACTGGAAGTCGATGACCATGCCGGCAGCGTTACCCATCACCACCGACTACTTCCCCGACCGACGCAGTCTGCAGATGGACTACGTCATGTCTAACTACGAGCTACTCCCAGACGACGTCAACAGTGACTGGCACACGTAGGGACACATTCAACCCTTTAAGGAAGACATGTTGGCCTAAATAAACGTTGAAATTGAGCGCAGCCGACCCCGTTGTGCTATAATAACGCGCTGGCTTTAAAACTAAAAACGGATGCAATTTCTTTGGTCCTCTCCCCCTCCAAATTATTATGGTTTCCCCTCCCCCCCCCCCCCGTCGTTAAAAAAGATTACCACTGCCTAAGGGGCCTAGGCATATGACTTAACGCTTACTGCGCCTTTAAATGTATGGGCAATTTAAGCCGCCTCATTTAGCTGTGGGGACTGACACTAAAGTGTCAATTTATAATGTGATATATTTTGACCAAAAGTGCCCCAAGTTCAATCGTCCAATAAACAAGAAAAGTTATATCACTAAACCATTGAATAGAATTGGATATGTTATCTTTCTTATGTACACACAATACACAATTCCGGGTATACATGTACTAATGTTTAATGTCAAACGCAGGGCGTCGCGGAGTGTCAGGAAGCCCCTCACCACAGCTCAGGTGTACCGGGAGTTGGTGGCACAGCGCCTTGCCCAAGGCTTCCAGCTCGTGATCCTCCCTAAGATGGCTCAGCGCTCGGGCAGCGACCTGGTGGGTCTCAGCTCCAGCCCCTACCAACAGTCAGGCTTCCAGCAGGCTGGGGCCTCAGCTGGCGGACTTCTACGCGCTAGATCTAAGGTGGAGACAGTGGTAAGTAAAATCACTCCTAGACACGGGGTATCCATGTGTCATGGAATTTCATGGAAAATGAAAATAATGGAATGATGTTACAAAATATCTTAGAATGTACAATTTGCATTCTAGATTTTAGAAATTTTCTCAGCAGCCAAGCCTCCTGACCCCAAAAGAATATTATAAATGTCATGGAAAATTCAGATTTTTGTCATTAATATGTCATAGAATTTCCATCTGAAATTTTTGTGGGAACCCTGTAAAATTGTCAATTGAGGAATCCCCTCCTTGAGGACTACAAAGCTGTAGCAGAGGTAGCACTCTCCTAACACATTCATGGTCTAGATTCATACCTGTGATGTACCTCTATGCTATTTCAAAAGTTCACTAACACTTTGCATTTCTTTATTTTTTTAGGAAGAACATATTCTCAGCATAGGACGGATATTCCACAAACTGTCAATGAAAGGAAACAACATCACAGTTCAGCGATACTGGCCAAAGTAGGTTCCCTTGTATTGTAGTAGAAATTTATGACACTTTTTAACCTTTTTACGCCCTAGGATAGCATTTTCATTGATGAACTAACCTCTACAAAGCTTACTAGTAGTCCATACCAAATTAAAATGTCGGCGTGTCAAATTACCTCAATATTCTCAGAGGAGCCTATGAAAAATGCGGGGAGGGGATAATCCTTCAAAAAAATGAGATGGATTTCCATCTATTCAAGGCCCCCCTCATGTTGCGGCCTTTAATGGGTTAAATGGTTAATGTCTGTGACATACCACGTGTTTGCTTCCTTCAGACACCCGTACCCCCAGAAGAGCATCCACTACACGTACCGCTTCCAGGTGCCTGACTCAGGCTCCTACGACGTGTCGTGGACCAACTTTTCGTACGAGAAGCTGGAGAACTACAACTGGAACTACGTAGACCTGTACATCCTGACCCGGGGCGGGGAGGAGGACTTCAGCCTTATGGAGGTACACACTAACCCTTTATGTGTTGGTATGATGCTTTAAAGGCATTATGCCTTTTATCCATGATGCATTCATGCCAATACTTTACAAGTGTATTAGCCCTGTAAGCTTAACATGCATCATGGCAACAGAGGGCGTAGTGCACGAAAGCATTGTGTGAAAATCAAGTGGTTGTTCTGTTGAATATTTACTGTATTTCTCCTAATCAGCGCACAGTTCAAGTGAAACATGTTTCAGACGCATTGCTAGTTACTAGTACCGGGTGGTTCACTGTGTTAATTGCTTGTAACCCGTGTTTCCCTGTTGGTTCTCACAGTCCCTGAAGTACTGGAGGTCCAGGTTCTGTTTGCTGCCCAGTAACAACCCAGCCACGCGCAAAATCATTGAAGGTGCTGCTCGGTGAGTACATACTGTCAATTCTCACTTATAAGCCGCATCTCACATATGAGCTGCACCAGGATCTTTTTGCAAAACCCATAACCCGCACCTGGGGTCTGTATTATACCATATCATATGTCAATTTTAATATTTAGAAAATTGCATATAAACCATACCCCAACTTAAATCGTATTTGGGGTTCTGACACGCTTGAATTCATCACGTCAGAGTAGGGGCCAGCTGTCCAGTACTGACCATGCACTGTTCGGAGAGTGACATGGTGCCTAGCTGCACTCGGCAAAGGTTCTACCATAAATTAGACTTGAATCATACCTTATTAGAGTGTGCCTTGGTGAGCTGTAGTGCTATAGTGCTATAGATAGGCACTCTCTTATGTAGTCAGTCCTCTGTGAGTCAGATTGCCGTGATATGGTGTGTTGGTTCATCAAAATACTCATTGATGAAAAGACATTTTTCAATTGATCTCCAGACCATTCTGTGCTCAACATGTTCAGCTGTCTTTTTGGTTCAGCTTGAAATGATTTGGTTTATAGTTTTGTCGTAGTTCATGATCTTGTGGCAAAATCAGCTGTTTTTTTGGTGTAAATCACTGCTATAGCACTGCAGCCTATGGGGGAGCATGGTCATGGATTCAGTATTTTTTGTGCTCATTTTATACACCTTTCCTAAATAGATACTGCTTAGATTCTTTTACAGTAGAGAGTTAAGATTGGGGCATTATCATTTCTTAAAAATGTAAGTTGGAATATTTTGTATTTAGGTGAATTTGTAGCTGTTGATCTTTGCATATGTATATGCCAGCATGTCTGGCTATATGCCAGCATGTCTGGCAAGCAGCTGTCAAGTAGGTGGATAAGTGGGTGGATTACATAACTGACCTGTATTGTATTATATTGGTGAATTGTTTTTGCAAAACAAGGTGAAGGTCAGTCATTCGTGGCAGTGCACTCTGTTACCCTGCCTTGTTTCTGGACACGGCAGCGGCCACTGCCTGTGTGTGTGTGTTGGAAGGGGGGGGGGGGGGGGATTAGGACATATGTGTACATCGCGTTCAAATTTCAACAAGGTGAAATTTGCCTAAAAACACCCGACTTGCCGAGAAAAAAGTTCGAAATCGCCAAAAAGTGAAATTTGCCTAAAAACACCCGATTTGGCGAGAAAAAAGTTCGAAATCGCAAAAAAGTGAAATTTGCCTAAAAACACCCGATTTGGCGAGAAAAAAGTTCGAAATTGCAAAAAGTGAAATTTGCCTAAAAACACCCGATTTGGCGAGAGAAAAGTTCGAAATCGCAAAAAAGTGAAATTTGCCTAAAAACACCCGATTTGGCGAGAAAAAAAGTCCGAAATCGCAAAAAAAAAGTGAAATTTGCCTAAAAACACCCGATTTGGCGAGAAAAAAGTTCGAAATCTCAAAAAAGTGAAATTTGCCTATAAATACCCGATTTGGCGAGAAAAAAGTTCGAAATCGCAAAAAAGTGAAATTTGCCTTAAAACACCCGATTTGGCGAGAAAAAAGTTCGAAATCGCAAAAAACCATCACTGAAATTTGCCTAAAAACACCCGATTTGGCGAGAAAAAAGTTCGAAACGCAAAAAAGTGAAATTTGCCTAAAAACACCCGATTTGGCGAGAAAAAAGTTCGAAATCTCAAAAAAATTTGCCCGAAAAGACCCGAATTGGCGAGAAAAAAGTTTGAAATCGCAAAAAAGTGAAATTTTAGTGAAAGGCAATATTACTTAATAATATACGGTATGTATATATATGTTGCCTATTATGCCAAGGCACACTCTTCTAGTACACAAAGCTGTTACTATTCTTATGATGTAGAGCTGGATGCTATATTTTTCAAATACTTAATTATTCAAAAAGGTTGAGGAACTTGGAAGGTAAAAAAAACTGCCTAAAAACGTATTTTTCAAGGCTCCAATTTTTCACTGAAAAATATCACATATTCATTATACTCATTACTTTAAAAGCCAATGTACAAATAGTACTTAATTGTTGATTGCCATGGGTCTGCAGGTGTGACATCTATGAGGATACACCGGTAAATGAACAGAGTCATCTCATCGACGGCTTCCTCCGCTTTATCGAGATCATGAACAAGATCAAGCGCCATGCTCAAAGCCGCAAGCCCAAGGTTAGTATGTCCTTTATTCATAAAGTCAATGAAATGCAGAGAAGTTAATGCTGTGGAGTTAACAATTGAATAACAGAGGCAAGAAATGCCACAGCAATTCAAACAGTTCCAGGCACTTCCTCTATTGTAGTGGTTTGTGGTAATGGAGGTTAGTAGTGGAACAGAATAACTCTTTCTGTTGTAGTCAAGTACAGTTTCTATTAAATCAGTAAATCTGGTCCAAATTTATTTGAGCACCATTAAACTACAGTATAAAAGTAGCAGTAAAGTAGATAATCTATACAGTAGTTATACTGGAAGAGGACGTATACATAGTGTCTATTAAGTATGAAGTAGCATTATTCAGTCATATCATGTAAACTAAACATTGTGTTATAGAAATGCTATCAGTCTTTCAGTTATTTAGCAGTTTTCGTAAACGTGCATGTTAGTTAGATATGATCACGGTAGCCGCATGTTGAGCGCAAATACCACTTGACCGCATAGACATAGATCACACAACTTTAGCGTTAAGATGTTGCACATATATACGCACAGTGTCACCTATGGTTTAAACAGCGCTATCCTTAATAAGCGACAACTCAACCTTGGAGCCTTAAGGTTTCTGAAGTATGTTGGTGTTGCACTACAACTGCTACTAGCCTTCACAGCAAAGATGCTTTTCTCTGTGTCATCTAAAAAACAACAACTTTGCGCCACTAGTAGTAGTGGCACAGAGCTCAAGGAGATCTTAGTGATAACCAGGCGTAGATCTGTGTGTGACCAGTAGATATGGTAGTTGTAAGCTTCATGTCTAGCATACTAATTCTAACACTTTAATACATCATGGAAGAAATGATGGTGATGAAGGGAGTTGGGCTTTAATTTGTATACAATGTGCACTAATGTGTACCTGTGTACCGGTATACTGTAAACGTAGATAATTTTTCATGTATATACTTTTTCGCGGGTTTGCTAAAAAGTATAATATCGCTCGCATTTAGTTCCGCGGATTTTGGAAGAGGCACAGGATTTCGCGGATTTCAAAATGAGCGAAATCAGCGAAAATATGAACAGCGCGAAAATGCCTACATTTACAGTATATGCAAACTATCATTATCTCAGCATCTGTAAGGGAGGATGTTGTTCACAGAGAGGGCATGATTTACGAATTCTAATGAATCTGTAAATGCAATAACCTCTACACTGAGAGATGCTCAATCATGTGAAAGTCATTGTTCCTTGCAGTAAGATGCTATTAGAATACCACAAATGAGAGAAACGTCTCATATTTTAACTTGAAGTGAATTTGATAAAATACAGAGTATTAATTACTCACACACTAAGGAGGGTTGGTGGGTCGCTATTGCTGATTTAATACAACTATGAAAGAGCATTAGTATTAACTGCTTGGTTTTGAAAAGGAAAACAGTCAATTGTGAAATAGCATAGTAGTATTCTCACACCAAAAGCAACTGTGTGTGTGTGTGGCTTCTCATGCTTTTAGTGTAGCTACCGGTAGTCAGCAAATAAAATAATGGAGATAAGTAGTAGGTAGAGTGTGGCTTTATAAGTTTGGGGGTTAAATATATATGTTGATGTTACTTACCGTAAAGCCCGACTATAGGGTGACCCCCACCATTAAGCCGAAAACCATATATTCAGAAATGAATTTAGCTTACATGAGAAAAAACATTAGTCCTTTGTCGCTTGGACATATGGTAATGCCTGTCCTTACTCAAGGGTACCACAATCAGATGGCACACCCCACAAATGGACTGCATTATTAGCTGTAATTTATAGTAAAACAAACCCATTACAATAATGACCGATCTTACATGCAGTGAATTAGTGCATACTTCAACATACACTAATTAAAGTACGCTCAATTTGAAGATTTTTTGTCGGAAATGGCCAATTGATTAGGGATGTATTACCAGTTGTTTACTAGTATTCTTTCCCTTACTTTTGTGGGACTCTGTGATAGATTAAATTTATATTGCAGAACTAAGAAAATGCACAGAACTATTTCGAGATATGATTATAGTTATTAATAAGAAGTAGCCACCAATGATTTCAAAAGTAATTAATTCAGCACTGCATTTGATATTGAACTGCTAATTGCAAATAGTTAGTCAGCTTTAGTGTAAAGACACAGTATTAGGAAGACTAGTATATAATGGATATTCATATAGAATATGGCATTTATTGTTTTGTACTACATGATCGAAATGTATGGAGATAAAGGACTTAAGTTACTGAAAATTGTAGAAAATGTCTATTTGAATTTTGCATTCATTGCAATCTTGTCCAATATTCTAGGGTCATTTTTGAAATTAGATGTTTATTCGTTGTTGATTGAGGCGATTCATTGGCATTGATGAAGGATATTTCCCATAGGATTCATGAAAGTACAATGCAAGTGCACTACAACACATATGATGCAAAATTAATAAGCGTTTTCACCATTTACCCTTGAAGGTAGTAAATGCCTCTCTCTCATCTACTCATAAGGGTATACGCTTATAGCTGACCCTGCTTTCACCCTAGCACCTGGCACTTGGAGGGTAAAGGTGTGTGGTGGTGGGTGTTACCTGGTCCTAACCCTCTAAGGACCGCATTATGCTGAAATGCATTATTGTCGTTTAGTCTTTATGATGCATGAATGTGGTACCGGTACTGCATTCATTAATCATGCTGACCCTACGCGGTTGATACAATCCCAAAGGGCCGGCATGGTGCATCAGAGCAAAGTTACTCAGCGACACTGCAGTGGTGCATTATGATACCATGCTGTCCTTAGAGGGTTAATACGGACCCTGTGTACATACGCGACTGAGGTATTTTCTGTTCCCCTGGCAGATGTCCTTGCTGCGCTGTCACAGTGTCAGTGTGGCGCCATCCTGCATTTCATCGGTACCTGCCCCGGAGAAGGAAAAGGTTTCTGTTTAATTTGTTTTTTGTCTGTTTGTTAGTCCTTGCGTCATCCTGTGGCATGACAAGTACAACCTCAGCGTGTTTGGCTAAAGTTGTTCATGTAACCTGCCGTAAAGCCCTCCTGCTGTCTGGGCTGCCACAGTCTATTCTGGGCTGCCACTATTCCATTGTTCTTTAATGGACCTCTCTCCCCAAACAAAGAAAAAAAAATTGATTATAAGAATTAATAATGGATGTAAGTCTAATGTTTTTTGATGCTACAGTATAATTACTGCCATATATATGCATATTCTATATGGTGATATCCTCCCCCAAATATGTAGTGTCGCCAGTTTGTTCTTGTATCATATGTTATTTTTATGGATACATAATTTGTATGCAGCTATGTGGTATGATCCAAAACACATTAAATCATCAAGCCAGTTACTCAGAATAATGGGTATTGTCAGTTCCATAGGACTCAATATTCTACTGATTATTTAGGCTTGTACTCATGTGACATCCATTGTGGTGTGGCATGTCTAAGTAACCTGCTGTTTGTAATCTGTTCTCACCCAACTGAAGCAGAACAACACTTGTTTCTTTTCATTCTGTTATGGGCTCGGTATTATTGTCACAGCATTTAACCCACAGCTTACTCCGTATCTTGTCTACCAGGAGTCTTGTTTTATACCAGAGTGCTCTCCTTGACTTTGATAGTCAGAACTGCATAACCTACCCTGCTTCTGATTGTACAAGAATCCTCTGTTATGTTTATCCATACATGTTCAGAACTGTTCCCAAACTTGTGTTTGTGTCACTTTAAATGCAGTTACATGTATGTTCCACTTGACAATGTCACACTGTTGATGTCGATATATTCCAAATCATGCACACCCTAAGTAAAGTGACAGGCTGGTCAGATTTGCTCTCCTTGTCTGAGTTTTAAGCCTTGTTGAAAAGAATAACATGACTAATGCAGTCCTGGGGCCTGTAGAGTAAAGATCTTTTGATCTCATAAATTTAGATATCTCTCCTGAATTTCTTCTCAGTCTACTCCGACTGGTTGAATACGAGATGTACATATCAGTTGTAGCTGGTTGATCTTTCTGGAGTGTATATACATATGGTGTACATCTTTCTCGGAGTTGGACTGCTGTGTGTGTCACAAAATGTACCCTATTCATTGTTCTCCATGGGATCCCGACAGCAGGCATCACAGTGCTAACATTCTCCACAGAGCAAACAAATTAGTGCTGCTGAGTTAGATGTCCGTCAGAGAGCCTGTGGTACCATGATTTCTATACGTTTGGTCGCATGGCTGGGCAGTGTGGGAAACTGTCAATTTGAATAAAGCATTAAAAAAATATTAAGAATTATGGTGCCGCCAATAAGGGTTTATGACATGTGCTGGGTGCTTCTTTTCTGTCGACACTAAGGGAGTGCTCATTTTTTAACAACAGGGGGGGGGTGGTGGATTTGGGGGGGGGGGGTAAAAAATTTGGACCCCTTGACCGGGGGGGGGGGTAAAAAATTTGGACCCCTCTTGGGGGGGGGGTGAAAAAAATTCAACCTGTTTTGAGGGAAAAAGCCCGCGCGTTACTATGCTACAAAGGGGCGCGAACGCGCGCGATTTTCGGCCTGCCGGGGGGGGGGGGTAAAAAATTTCGACCCCTCTAGCGGGGGGGTGAAAAAATTTTGCGCGCTCCGCGCGAAATCTCACCACCCCCCCCCCTGTTGTTAAAAAATGAGCACTCCCTAAGTCTTCCCAAGTGTGCTGACTTAGATACAATGACCTCTTCCCTGTACAGAATCCATTTCTAAATTGGGGTTAGTGATTGCTGGATGAGAGCTAAGAATGGAGCCTGGTTGAATAGGTACTGTTGTCAGTGTGTCGCCTTATCAGGCTGGTACCTTATGCGTCTCCCACCACCGAGACACGAAAACAGCATTAATTTTTACAGATTACAAAAATCTTTTAAAATTTAAAACCCAATATTAGATGCTGCCTTGATAATTGCACCCCAATGCATAGGCCCAAGTTGTGAAGCACCCTAATAGCTCCTTACTCCTGCACTCCGTTAGGTTCAGGAAAGCCCAAATCTGCCCCTATCTAACAAAGCCTTTATATCCATAGTGATTATTCTTTAAGATCCCACAGTGATCCTTTTATAGACTCACCGGTGTCAGCAAGTCTTTATAAAGCAGTCAGCCACTGCACACGATGCTACCTCAAATTATTATCTGACCATGGGGAAAACATATTGTGAATAAATTTATATTTGAGTTAATTTGTATAAAAATTAAAAAAAGATTTAAAAGCATAATTGCATTACATTGAAATGTATGACAATTACTACATATAAAACTACCCACTAATATATAAAAAAAATCACTCTCACACCTGGTATATGGAAGGTAGAATTCTGTGGTGGTGGGTGCTGTCATGATACAGATCCTGGTTACATACACAACTAAGGTATTTTTTGTTCCCCTGGCAGAAGTCCTTGTCGCGCTGTCACAGCGTCAGTGTGGCGCCCTCCTGCCTTTCATCGGTACCTGCCCCGGATAAGGAAAAGGTTTCTGTTTAATTTGTTTTTGTCAGTTTATTAGCGCTTGCGTCCTCTTGTAGGCATGACAAAAACAACCTCAGCATGTTTGGCTGAGGTTGTTTTTGTGACCTGCGATGAAGCCCTCCTGCCTTCTGGGCTACTTGAGTCTATACTGTATTACATCTACTCAAATCAAACAAAACACAAAAAAGGTACTTATAAGTATCAATAAAATGTGATACTCATTTCTCAACTGTATTCTTATGCATCCTTCTAATAAGGACAGTTTGTGAATTCAAGGAATTAGTATCATGAGTAATATCTTGTATGATAAATACAAATGCAGCTATCTTGTATTTCAAAGGGAAATTGATAAATAGTGTGATGCAAAAACCCTAGAATCCTCAACTGCTGCTGAGATGTTACAGATGTGACCATGTGGGTAGACCAGAGCATTGATACAAATTGGACTTCATATGCTAGTCTCCGTCAATTTGTGCGAAACTCACAACAAATGTTTCTACTACGGGGTATGACATCTAATGTGGTGTAGCATATCTAGCAATGGGAGCATTACAGTCTTAGTAGCTTGCTATTTAATGGAAGCTCACCCACCTTACGACAATGGTCAATATTATTTTTTGTTATTTAATCCCATTATAGGCCCAGCATCTAACCCGGCAGCTTATCCCACTTGTCTAGCAGAATTCTGTTTTCTGGCAGAGTGCCCTCCCTGACATACAGTAGTCAAAACTACCTAACCTATCCTGCTTCCTAACCACAGGAGTATCCATTATGTATCATTCAGAAATAGTCTGCCCTGATCCTAAACTGATATCCAAGACACCTTGGATGTTTAACATGTCAATGTTACCCAGTTGGTGATATATTGGTATTTTTCAACTATTCTTCATCCTAAGTGGGAAAGACCTAGTCATATTTGCATCCCTTGGCTAAGCTGTGCGCCATATTGAAAAGAATAGCATAAAAAGTGAGATCCTAAGGGCTCTAGATTATCTTACTCTGCACAATTCCTAACAATATAAGGACCAGAGCCCAACCTAATGAAGTCCCCATGTGCCAGCCTCCTGCTTAAATCCCTCAAACTGAGCCCTTCTGTCCTCTCAGCACTGTAGTTCACAATACAGACTTTGAGTTAATCTTACAATCCTGTACAAGAACGTTGTATTCAAAACATGTTAACCCTTTGAGAGCAGCATAGTGCTTTAATGTATTACCGTAAAACCTTGTGTATAAGCCATGGCTAGTACGCGAGTGAGATCGAAGGTAGGGTTATAGGATCGGCCAATGGTCAGGGTGCAACTTATACGCAAGACTATGCTACATGTACTATGGTACAGTCCTAAAAGTAACCATGATCAGATCTCAGGTGCGGCTTAAAGGATCGGCCCAAACTCGGGGTGCGGCCAATACGCGAGTTAGGCTTATATGTGAGGTTTTACTGTATGCCCTTTCAACAGCATGATCCCTAGATGCAGCCCTGCTGAATAATTCGCGACAGACCCGGAAGATGGGCATAAGGCACCAGTGCAGCACCATTGAGTTACTTAGCAGAGCTGTGTTAGTGCATCATGACAAATGTCATCCTTAAAGGGTTAACCTAAGGATACCAAACATGTAGGTTGAGGGTTGTGGTAGGATAATTCAAAAGAAAAATGCTTCTAGCTACATATTATACTAATATTAATGGATTTATTGCATCTCTAAGTAACAGCAGATGTGTATTGCTCAATTGCCATTTTGCGCATTATGCCTGGTCAGGTTGACCTCTCTATCCTATGTCCATTTCAGTAAGTTGAGGAAATTGTCTTGCTACAGCTAATGCTACCAGCCATGTTTAATAGCAAAACTGAAAATATGTTACTAACCTATTGTTGATATAGATAGAACCAACATGTACATATGTGAGTGGTTTTAGTATTGACCACTATTTATGGTGCCAGAGTAGTGGTGACTGCTGCTCTCTGTTACATGTAAATCCATGTCTGTAGCCAGTCCCATCAGGGTCTACCCTCACCTCAGCTGCCATTCAAACTAGAGGTAGCCTGATGGAAGTACCACCCTTTGTGCACAAAATGTCTACTCACACTTGAGGGAGAAAAATCTTTTTTTTTTTGTGAACTCAGATTCCTTTTAATTCTATTCAGGAGAGACTTCAATATGCCAAAGGCTCTCCTAATATTTCTCCTGCCACCCTTTGAAAATTATCTGGTTGCAATCCTCTTTCAAAACTTGTAATATTATGTGTGTATATATAACAGTGTTAGAGGATTGTATCACAAATATTTTGAAATAGGACTTACCATTCATATATAAATATCAATCCTGCAACTATTAAACAAAATCACTGGATGTCATGAATTAACCCTATAAGAGCAGCACAGTCCATAAAGGGTTGAGAAGATATCCCTCTTCTGTACTGAATTTCCTCAGCTACAAAAGTCTCCTCAGGCTTTTAGCAGAAGAGTTGTATGAGTTGAGACTGGTTGGTTGTAGCTCAGTGTGGAGTGTGTATACAAGCTGGTGTGCATCTGTCTCTGTGGTTTGGACTGACTGCTGTGTGCATCACTGGATGAACCCTATTCATTGTTCTCTGTTAGATGACAACAGCGAGGCGTCACAGTGGTGATGTTCATCGGAGGTCGAACAAGGTAGTGCCACTGAGCGACAAGTCCTCTGGAGGGCGTGTGGTGCTACGGTCTTTAAGGGCTGGTCGCATGGCTGGGCAGTGTGCAATACTGTCCCTTTTTGTTGCTTTAAACACCATCTATTAAAAAAATTATAGTTGTTAGTTTAATATGAACAAGAAATTCTGGTGCCACCAATAGTGATTTATTAGTATCAAGTGAAGGTGTTGGGCGCCAAGTGTGCTTCTTTTTCGTTTTACACAATTGTCCTGACTTCAATATTTCATTTCCCAGTACAAAATCTTCCTGCAATAACAACTTCCCAATGCTTATATAATCCCCTCCTCAGCCAGAGCTGGCTTTCTCTTGAGAAGAGCTAAGGGTGGTCCTACCTGGTTCAATGCTATGATGTCGATAAGACGGTTACTGCCTGTTCTGCGGCTCCTTATCAGACCTGCACCCCACGCGCCTCCCACCACCGAGAGCTTCTATAGTGTGAGAGCAGCGCACAGGGATGGTGGAACTAGTGCACCCCAGACCCCCAGGTGGTGCCTACTAACACCAGAACTACTGTCTGAGCTGGCTGATTAAACTAGATGGCTGGGCACATTATTGCTTATCCATTTGCTGAAGAAAAAATCAAACGCCGATAACTTTACCGAAGCTTGAAATTGTGCATGTGGAGACTGCAATCGTTGACAGCAATTCAGGTTTTCCAGGTGCTTTCTTCTGCCGCTTTACATGAACATTGATATCAATATAAGTACTTGGTGCATACCTTAGACTGCTTTTTAAAAATATCTGATTGCTAATTTGCTTCACTTGATAAAAAAAACTAACCGGTGTCACCAGACTTTTGTAAACCCAAGATGCAAACACTGCACACCTTGCTATCTCATGTTAATAGCTGGCCATGGGGAAGGGGTTCTGTAGAGTGTGGTGGGCACCCACTTTGTGTTGGGCCAATTCTTGACACACTTCCACTATTACTTAGTGGGAAGTCTTCAGACACGCGTTAGTATTTTCAGATATGTCATTTGTCTTGTTTCGTATATCACCCCTGTGCCGTTTATCCTCCAATTTGAAACCTATATCACAATAATCTACTGTTTTTATTAGCTATGCTTTATTTTTTGATGTTTGGGCATTTGCACATTTGTTAAATTTTGAACTGCCTTTTTTTCAGTATAAATTTTGTTTAGTGAATTTGAATTTTAGTTGTTTATATGATTTAAAATTTAACATAATATAATCACAATTAAGGCTTGAGGGGACCACTTCAGTAGCCAATAATTGTAGTGAGCATAAACCGTAACCATGGCAACATCAGCTCCAAACTGTAACTAAGGTAATCTGGCCTCTTACCCATGAGGCGCAAGCGGTCAATTGCTTTAAGATAAAAGAGTCTAGAGTCCTATTCCTTTTTCTTAGAATGCACAGGCCAAGATACCGCGGTGCCATACTGTGAGCACCACGCAGAAACCAGCGCTCAAGTTTCTCAGCGACAGACAGGTTTTCTATTTCTCCTTGAGTTTGAACGCTATCGCCTGTGTTGTCCTCTCCGCATCAAGTCCTAAATAGTTTCCCTCATTCATCAAAGAAAAATGATGGCAAATGAAAATGTGGTGTACGCGTGCGTCTTGTAAAGTAATTTTCCTTGTGTACTATATCATCAAATCTGCCTACCCATGGCATGGCCCTGCCGAGATCAGTTGTCTCGGACTTTTATCTCCTTATGCATGTCTGCATCATGCCACCCTTCAACCCTCTATGGACAGCATAGTGCCCTGATGCATGTTTCTCATTGTGATGCATTCATGCAGCACCAGAGAGTAATTGTGGATGCTGAATTCATGCATCATGCCAATACAACCGGGGCAATACACTTCCGGAAGATTGGCATGGTACACCGATGCAGTGCCGATGATATACTTGCCTGAGCTATGTGAGTGCATCATGATGACACATGATGATGAGGCCTGGGGGCATCATGCTGTCTGTACAGGGTTGAGTTGGTGTATCCTGATACCTAAACCATGATGCATTGTGTAAGCCTGCCTTGCATTTTGGGCCTCCTCAGCTTTAGAGGTACATCTCCTAGTTCTGAGGGAAATGTCTACCACAAAGGCAGCCCTAGACAATTATTGGGACCTTTGCTAGGATATCATATATTATTAGTGAAGAAACTGCTTCAAACCTCTTGGTTTTATGTTGTCCTCTTTAGTAAATGTCAATGTTATTTAGTTCTGTTAGTTCCATGTTTAAGAAGAAGTCCCCAGCCTTCATCACTTGTTTCATTTTGTTCATTGATTTTTTTTATAATTGTTATGATATATCCAACATGCACTGCCTTCCAGTAGATGCTTTGTTTGCTTTATTTATTAGGGGTTTTAGTTAAAAGTAGACACAAAATATTTGGTATTAAATGATTCTAACTGTTACACCTTATTGTTTTGTAAGTTTCAGCACTTTAATGGATTGAACTTTTCATATGCACTTTATTACTGGTACTACCGTAGCTTTACCATCACATGGTAAAGTGAGTAGCTTGTTAAAGAGAGGGAAATATGTTCACATTACCAGGTTAATTCATAGTCATACAGTTTGAGAGCAGGTTCAGGTCTAGCCACAAACTGTGTAAAACAGACTGGGGAAAGAATAGGTAGAGTAGTTCAGATTTCACTTGTTTCACTTTCCTTTCTTTTATACAAAGACTAGAATGTACATGTCTATGAGTTTGAGAAATTATTTTAACCAATTAGTGTTTTATGTCAATTTATCCCAGTCTGGTGAAAAATAAGGGAAAAAATTCAGAAAAAGTAGGATCTAAAATGTTGAATTTGTCAGAAGATATCAGGTAGATGGGGAAAATCTTTCAATTTTAAAAAGAAATTATATGATCCGCGCTGTTTGCTCGAAAGGCTCAGGTTAATGGTAAAACACAATTATCGTTTTTATTAGGCATTGATAATTTTCGACTGCTCTATGTGTCTTTAAGGAAAATTCATAATGATAAAAGATTTTTTTTGCAAACTTTCTTGTTAACAAACAACACAAACTGAGTATCCAACTTGGTTTATAAGACATGGCATTTATTAAGTGTAGTTTGAACCAACAGTTTCAACCTATAATGGCCTTGATAAAAGTTAGCTTTTCACCATTTTCATTATGGATGGCCTCATATTTTAATTGCTTATCAATATACCCATAACATGCAGCTTTGAAATGAATTGACATGTTAAGTGAATGTGAGCGTTGACCAGCTTCTAGTCGAAATAATGTCCATTAAATCTGTTCATGTGAGGCCTGTTTGAAACCTTATGAATGAGAATATCCTTCTCTTTAGAGACAGTTCTCTTTTAACAGTGATGATAGTTAATAATAACTTGACAATGCTACATAGAAAGTTGTATTAGAAAGTAATAAACTTATCATATTTTGTTCAGTCAATGTATGAAGAGTATACAATAGACTATAACTTTTAAAAAATCTGTTCAGTGTTGCCAGTATGTTTTCAATTCTCGCTTTTGTATAATCACCTTATCGTTCTTGCGCAGTGTAATATCTTTAATGCCTGTTATTCTTTAAGTATATTGTGTTTGTGATAGCCATTTGGAATGAAGACCTGTTGAGTCATGATGTAACCCTTAATGTAGTGATAACATGTCCCAATCAGTGTTTTCATGTTGTACATGTTCATTATTTTGGTACACTGGAGGCACTTACTTTTTGCGAATCACTGAATCCCATTTTCCCAACAGATTGCAGTGCGCCGTCACAGCCTCACACAGTCGCCTGTTGGGACGCTTGGAACTGAGAGGGCTACAGACTTGGCTTCCAAGACAAAAGGAGGTCCAAAGCAAAATGAGACATGCGACTCGCCAACCACTCCCGCTGTGACCCCTACACCCTCTGACCTCAAAAAGGTCAGTGTGTTGTCATATTTTGTTTGTATTGTTTTAAGACTAGTTATGCCTGGAATGTATAGATCCTCTTTACAAGGTAAAAGTCTGCATTAGGTAAGTAGTATGGGTTGTCTAAAATAAGTTATTGTATGTAATATCAATTTCTTTTCATTGAAAATAGTATGGGCCCAAACATGGATCCCTGTGGAATCCTAAATTAATCATCACTAGAATGAGATTTGCAATACTCTTGTTACAGAGGATTTTGAGGGAAGATATTCAGCAATTCTCGATAAGATTTAACCATATGATCAAAGCTCTTGAAGAACTGTAGAGATATGATTATCAAATGCCTTTGACTAATCAACCAAGGTTGCTACGGTGAATTATCTTTAGGGAACTGGACTGCCATAAAGAAGGCCCAGTGCCCTACATGTTTTAAAGACAATGAGACTTAACCCAATGCATGTTTGGTAAGGATTGCTGCAGAATAGTCATGTATTTACAAGGATATCTCTGATGATCGAGGAAGTCTTTGGTTATGAGCTGCATAGAGTGGTGTAAGTACTTGCGTCTTCTGCTATATGGAGATAGCAGCTAAAAAGGAGTGTTATAACCTGATGTTGATAGCTGAGATCAGCCCTTACACAGTGCTCAGGTACTGTACTGGGCGCAGTAGCCCCTGGCCTACTTTACCACACAGTTAGTATTCTCCTCATATTTCATTTTTAACAGGGTAATTTGACGTGTGTTTTTTTTTAAATTTTTATACAATTTCATATCAAATGTGTAACATTCTCCAACAATTCTTGCTTATAAATACCTAAGGGAAATATTACATACCGGTACTGAGCTAGTAGTGATGATTGTGTGTGTCGTGGTCTTGTTACCAGTCACAGTGGCGGCGACAGCGGGCCTGGAGTTCGGTGAGTAAAGGCCCCGGTGCTGCGACCCCTGCAAACTTCTGCCAAAAACAGGCCGACATCTGGAACTGTGTTCTCTTAGCAAGATTTCTGCACCAGTGTAACAGGGTGCCCCAAGCACGAACTCACGTTACTGTATTTGATTAGTGTAACACATAAAAAGTTAGTTATATGGATGAGTTGTATCTAAACTTTTTAAGGACAGCATGGTGGCCTTACGCTTCATGTTCAATGTCGTGATGCACCAATTGGATGCAGTGCCTACAGCGTGAATGCCACAGCAGCGAGTTACTCGCCGGTGCGGCATTCACACATCATGACAAAGAGGCATGCTGCTTAACTGCACCCGTGCTGGCCCTAAAGGGTTCATTTACCATAATTACATAACCCCTTTAGACAGCAAAGTTTAGGTAAGAATGAAATCATCAAAAGACATAAGCGGTAACTGTGTGAGTGGGCACCCTGACTTAGGCTTCTGCCTGAATACAAGGGCTACTGTTGGTTCACCTCTCCTGGTTCCCCCTAGTACTCTTTAGCGACTGGTCTTCAGAGGATTTTGACTTAGAAAGCAGTGTTGGTGAAAAGATGATGATCTGGCCGCCCTAGTTCCATGTAAATAATCAAACATGGATAATATACGGTATTAGAAATGGAGATGTGTGAGAGGCCACGCAAAAAGGATGTCCACGTGGGAGCGCCTTCATCACCCATTCTGTATGGCTACTCACACTGTCCCAACATGGTTCGTCCACCTTTTCAGTATGATCAGCCACACAAAAAGGGTGATCCACACACCCGCGCATAGGGCTATGTCTCACGACCTTGGGCCAATGTTTTTGTCTCTGACTGGGTGCCAGCTCTGACCGGGTGCCAGCTCTGACCGGGTGCCAGCTCTGACCGGCCTGAATAAAAACGGGTTATTTAGGGCAGATGATGATAAAAATGGGCAACTAATTACTAGTTTAAAGAGTTATAACATCCATTAACCTTTTTAACCAAATTCTATGTACATCTGCCCTGAATAACCCGTTTTTATTCAGGCCGGTCAGAGCTGGCACCCGGTCAGAGCTGGCACCCGGTCAGAGACAAAAACATTGGCCCAAGGTCGTGAGACATAGCCATAGATATCCTTTGTGGCGCATGGCTACATTAATACTGAAGTTAACACTAACTGGCCAGTATCATCTTTCCGCCACCACTCCCAGGTATCACTTAGATGCAGGAACTGCTTTGTTATGGTTGGGGTTCCTCATTTCAAACTTGGAGGTGTATATTATTTCCACAGAACATGTATAAACTTTATGACATTTCCACTTCAGCATTCTACGTCTAAATCTATGAGGTTTTCCCTTTAAGGGCAACATAGTGGTTATGCCGTCCTTAAATGGTTAATATATGTGGCAGCAGTGTACAGAATCAGCTATTTGGAGATTATTCTACAAGAGCGGGTAAAAATGATCCTATAAGACAATTTTATGATTTAGGCAAAGATTCAAATGAAACAATTTTATGATATTGGTCTATACAGCATAACTGATTTCCGTCACTCTGATTGCTAAGTGGTGAACGGGTGAATCCATCTCCTTTCGGCTTGGCTGCGCCTACATAGATGCTGTAACACTTCTGCCGCGTATAAACACACGCCGATATATACCTTTTGTTTTCACAACTGTTTTTCCTCAATTCTGTTCTTCAGTTTGTTACCTCTGATATAATACATTCCTGCAGATTCACATACAAACATCCCCACTTAACATCGACTAAGATTTCAGATTTCTCAACTACCAGATTCAGTCACAAGATGACACTGATGTTTCCTCTACTGAAAGAAATAACCAAAAGTAAAAAATTGCTGTATTGACTTAGTGTTTGCATTTAACTTGTTTTGTCAGAGGTTGATGACAAGAAGAAAGTCAGCAGCCAGTGTAAGTGTGTAGTCAGGAAACCTCTGTTACAGATGGACCCTTAACCCTTTAAGGACAGCATGATGCTTCAAGACTTCATGTTCATTTGTCGGCACGATACACCAGCACTGCGTTAGTGCGACGTTCCAATCCTTTCGGGAGTGTATCAACCCCGCATGGTCGGCATGGTGCATGATTGTAGCTGTGGTTAGTTATCAATACACCAGGGCTGCATTCGTGCATCATGCCGACAATATAAAACATGGGGTATTAATGCATGATGCTGCCCTTGAAGGGTTATACATAATAGCTGAGACCTACCCCGTACGTTGCCTGCCCAGCCTCCAGTCTATAACATATGGCACCAACGCTCTACTGCTTGTAGGTCCTTTATGTACAAGTGTAAGGAACTGTCCTCTTGTCGAGAAGAATAAATGGTTACAAAATGACCATATTATATTTAAGCATTGAGCATAATTCATTCTTGATAAAATGAATACTACCGGTATGTCATCATAATGAATGAGAATGATGTTTGTCTTAACAAAACTAAAGCGACCTTGCCACAATATGTGCAGTTCATCTTAAGTGAAAGAGTTGTGCATGGTTTGTTGTCAGGACTGTCTGTAGTCTATAGAACAAGTCATGTAGCAGAACTCTACAAGTTTACCTGAGGTATATTAAAGACGACATGCTGCATTATGTGTGCTTCTTGCCAGACGGTTTAAGATGCTTTCATGTGTTACGTCCAAGCTAGGCACAGGACGGTCAAACAGCTCTCTGACCAATCGTTCTATCATTCCGCAGGTATATAGACAAAGAATGGAATAATTATTTATTTAAGATGCTTTACGGTATACCCTGCTTGGGTTCACTTTATATATAATAAAGAGTTCCGTATGTCTATTGAACATGCTACTGTCTAGTCTGTAGTGATCTTAATTAAGACTTGCTTGAGTCGATACTGGTTATAGGAAGATATATTACAATTTTAGCAGCCTAACGTGAACTTCTGAATAAAATAGAAGTTTTACAAAGGGAACGATTGCAGACAATTTAAATCAATATCACTAAAGGATGTTAATTCATGAAGTAACACATGGCCACCGGTGTAGAAAAAAAGCAGCATCATTGACATAAAAAAAATTGTAGATATAAAATGATCATTCAGTAAAGGTTTTTTCCATGGTATTTTATTGAGTATTGATAACTCTTTAATTTAAAGTTTAAAGGCCGCCTAGTGCTTTAATGCATTATACCCGTTGTCGTCGTGCAGCATTCATGCATCATACCGACCCTACGGGGTTGATACACTCTTGGAGAGAGGGTATGATGCATTTAAGTATAAAGGGTTAGACGCGTATGAACCATAGATCATCTACTACCGGTAATTTACCTTTAACTTGATATTATAAGTAGTTTGATGCCCAATGGGACCTTTCTAGGCAAATGGCATTGTAATACGGCTTTCTTTACATCATTATTTTCTCACCGTGAATATTTCCTCTGCTCCGTACAGAGTGCCCTGCCGCCGTCTGTCGGCACAGACCTGACACCGGGGAACAGCACATTGACCAGCCCGAGTCCATTCTACCGTCCGGAGACCGGCCTACCTGCTGACAGGTATAAACTGTAACACGATTTATTTAAAAAGAACACTCCCCTAGAAAGACAGTGAATATAAATTATTTTTTTAAATCCCTTTATTGTTTAACCCTTTAGGGGCGGCATGCTACTGCACGAGCCGATACAGTAACAGTGTCTTGATGAAGGACCTTCTGTCTCAGTGATGTTCAACCTGCAACCTGTATCGGGACATGTATCCTGTACATTCATACCTCTTTTACTCGAGACTCCTTCAAGGTAATATTTCCTGATCATGTGTCCTCCGTTGTAGGACGCTGACGGTGCATTCCCCACTGAAGGAGATCAGGGAGGCCATGGTAGACAATGCGTGAGTATATATTGGTTTAAGTATGGTTAGCATGATAACCGACAGGCACCACTGTAGGTTTACAATGTGTATTCTTCTTCTTTAATCCAATACTTTATCGTTGGTGGGGACAACAGCTACAGGATGCTACGTGCGGGGACCATTCTTTCTGTGTGCCTGATCACATTTAAAAGCAAAATGCTTTAATGTATCATTTCCATACCCATTTGTCGTAACGATGCATAAATGAAGTCCTAGTGAGTCTCTCACCAACACTGCATTCAAGCATCATGCCGACCCTACAGGCTTAATACACTCCTTAACGGTTGGCATGATGCATGAATGCAGCCCTGGTGAGTTGAGATACTAGGGCCGCATTCATGTATAATAACGAAAAAGGACATATACTATGCAGCCCTTAGAGGATAAATTCATTGTGTGCATGCAGGGAGGGATTGAGTTAAAGGTTGATGCTTCATTGTGTGCATGCAGGGAGGGATTGAGTTAAGGGTTGATGCTTCATTGTGTGCATGCAGGGAGGGATTGAGTTAAGGGTCAATGTTTCATTGTGTGCCTGTAGGGAGGGGTTGAGTTAAAGGGTTAATGTTTCATTGTGTGCCTGCAGGGATGGGTTGAGTTAGAGTTAATGTTTCATTGTGTGCCTGCAGGGAGGGGTTGAGTTAAGGGTTAATGTTTCATTGTGTGCCTGTAGGGAGGGGTTGAGTTAAACGGTTAATGTTTCATTGTGTGCCTGCAGGGAGGGGTTGAGTTAAGGATTAATGTATCATTGTATGCAGGGAGGGTTTTAGTTAGGGGTTAATGTTTTATTGTGTGCCTGCAGGGAGGGGTTGAGTTAAGGGTTTATGTTTCATTGTGTGCCTGTATGGAGGGGTTGAGTTAAGGGTTAATGTTTCATTGTGTGCCTGTAGGGAGGGGTTGAGTTAAAGGGTTAATGTTTCATTGTGTGCCTGTAGGGAGGGGTTGAGTTAAAGGGATAATGTTTCATTGTGTGCCTGCAGGGAGGGGTTGAGTTAGAGTTAATGTTTCATTGTGTGCCTGCAGGGAGGGGTTGACTTAGAGTTAATGTTTCATTGTGTGCCTGCAGGGAGGGGTTGAGTTAGAGTTAATGTTTCATTGTGTGCCTGCAGGGAGGGGTTGAGTTAAGGGTTAATGTTTCATTGTGTGCCTGCAGCGAGGGGTTAAGTTTCCTCAACCAGCAGTCAGACCTCCCCTCGCTGCCCAACCACACGTTCATAGCAGCTGAGGGCGTGTCGTGGGTCAGGAACAACATCGCGGGTATCAGCGACATCTCACAGGCCGCCCACCTGCTCCAGGTACGTCCCTCAAGCTTTTCTGTTGTCCACTGGTGTAGAGACTACCGGTATTTTCTATTTTTGTTAGGGGAGAACCCCAGAACCAACGTCTCGCATACAACCAGTGGGTCGTACATAAAACAAATGATTTCTACAAAGTCAGGGTGTGGGTCATACACATGATGTGGGTTATACACAAGACTATCGTTGTTTCCCGTGTATAAGCCTAAGTCCTGTATAAACCGGCCCTAACTTTGGAGAATCATATATGCCTAACGAGGGATCTGATTATGGCTAGTTTTAATAGTATTGTAGTACATGTATGCATCTAAAAACTTGTATATAAGACGCTCCCTGACTTAGCCTATATGCCTCCCTAGTAATCTGAGTTGCACCATACTTGAGAATTTACGTTATACATGTACACAAGAATTTACGTAATACGGTATTGGATCAGCTTATAGATGCTTTGTGTCTCTTGTTCCTTCAGACCATGGTGGATGAACAGATGATCTGCCACGCGTCAGGAAACCCAGACCACCGCTTTATATACGGCTTCTTCCTCTATCACGTCATCGGCGACGCAGACAAGAAAAAAGGTACGAGACAAACTTAAAGCCAATAGTCCATTCAAGGAACTTACAGCCATTTGTCCGGTCCTGTTTTCACTTTACGATGTGTAATGAAGTGACTTGCCTATTTACGTACTGTAAAGGTATTTTATTTCGCACTGTACATATTTTCGTGGAATTCGCGGCTTTAAAAATCTGTACAGAGCGAAAAGTTATCCAATATAACTATATAACTGTAATGTTTCACAATCAGCGAATTTAAATCCTAGCGTAATTGTACTTTAAAGCAAATCTGCGGAAATTTATACCAGCGAAAATATGTATGTTTACAGAAGTTAAAAAACATAGGAATTTCCCTTTGATACCTCCTTAAAATGTCCTTTCAATTTTGTTGTCATATGATGACATTTCGTATTTAAAAACTCGATAGTGAGCACTCTTGTATCAGATGTTACGGTAATCAAATTTGATTCAGAAAAAAAGTATGTGTAAGACTAGCTATTAGCCCCAGGGCCGCATTGTGCTTTCATGAACCACGCCCTTTGCTGTTAAGTGTTATGATGCATCAGTGCGGCCCTCCCAAAGGACCAGCATAATGCATTCATGTACTTCCGCGTACTCGCCAGTGCTGCATTCATGCATCATGACAATAATGGACATGCCACATGGCACATTAAAGCAGGCGTTTAAGAGTTAATTTACGGTTCAAGTTCCTCGGATTGCTTCGCTATAGTGAGGTCTAATTAGGCTTTATTCCCCTTTCCCCTGTTATGAAGACATAGCCGAGTTGTTTAAGGATAAGGAGGGAGACAAGGCTAAAGATAGACAGGGAGGAGATTCTACCCCCGACCAGCAAGGTAGCGTATAGCGTGTAGCATGCCCGGCCTGCCCAGTGCACTAAGACCACACCAGCTGCTCGTTGGGGAGCAGACACACAGAAAGCATTCCCCGCACGGAGGGCCTGCATGTAGCAGCCATTGTGTGTAGCTGCTCTGATTTTTTTTTTGATTTTTTTTTTAACCAAAAACATTTCATTAAAAAATGAGATGACAGTTGGGGGGATATTGGGCAGACAGAATGCGCTATGTCATTTGTAGTCAAGATTCATGAATGCAGATGCATGAGTGCAGATACATGAGTGAACAAAACAAAAGATAACATTTTATATTACAATATCGGTACTCTCCCTAGCCCTCTCAAGCCTAAGGTGGCCCTCAATGAATGATAAGAGTGTACAATAGCCTTGACCGTTTAGAACTGAGAACATCTGCAGTTCATTTGCTATATTTTTGTGTTTTCCTTTGACTTCTTTTGTGTGAACGCAATAATGATTCGAAAGATAGTTTTCCTTGCTTTATATTGTTGAATTTTACTTAAATGTCGAGGCATGATTGAATGGCAGCTATGAGATGTATCGCTTCATCAGTGTTGGCAATCTGTTTTATAATCACGTCAACTACCCGAAATTCCTGTGTATAACCCCCTGGCTGTTGCCTGGTTGCACACGCATCAGACCTCCAGTGTGGGTGGTAAGAAAGTTACCACTGTAAGTTCTTTGCCTGGGTGCAGGTTATCCGTGAGAGTTAAAGTACATGTTAGTTGTATATGTAGGCTCTAATGGTTTACCAGCTATTAATGTTAAGCATTTCCATGATTCTGGGTCTTACACTATGTGACGAAAATAATTATTGATATTTTCTACAGCTACCGGTGGTGGAGGTATGAATTTAGAATAAGGAAATTAATTACGAATTAAAAGAATTTTATTTATAATATACAAACACCATGTCATGCCTGCCCAGCGTAAATTCACGTTTATATGTTTTACATCTAATGTAGGAATGGAAACAGTTTTTTGATTTAAAAAAAAGAAGGTGAAACTGATGTTGATGTACACACCTGGTGATTCCTTGCAGACCCTGGAGTCCTCCTGTACCCCAGCAAGTACTACTACAACACGTCCTTCCAGTATGAGTGGTGTGAGACGGCGGTGCTCCCCCCGCCCGGCGCTAACCCCACCTCACAGTCCTGCGGACTCCCCTCGGACAGCGTACAGAGCCACTACCTGCGTACCACCAGCCCCCGCTCACACCCCCAGCCCCAGGGGCCGCACGACTGGGGCGGCCGCTCCACCCAGTCACCCGTCTCAGGTAGGCCACATAGCGACACACAATTAATTCACTATTAAATCTTAAGTTACCCAGTAATTTGAATTATAAGTATTCTTAAGCAAAGATGCCAGTATTTAATTTTTGATTTATTTTTGGAGGTTGTATCCATGATTTTCTGAAATTTGGTCAGCTGTAGCAATGATTTCTCGGGAATTTATCCAGCATAGAAAGATTGACCTTTATATTTGTGCCCAGAAAATAAACTGATGTAGGTTTGTTGTCTCCTGGCACTGTTAACTTGGACGAGCACCCACTTTTAAACTATCAATGTCACACAGAAAGGATGCTCCGCACGGCCCCGCACCGAGCACCCTGAGTGCTTGGTTCCTTACCTTTCATTTTATAAAACTTTTATCAAAGATATGATATGTTACTATTACCAGCCATATACCGTATTCGACGTAATAAGTGCCCTCCCCTTTAATAAGCGCCCCCTTCCTCTCTGAGCCATTTTTAGACCAGGAAAAAGGCTAAAATTTCACGATTTTGGAGACAATTAAACTCTTAACTTAAGTACTAAAACTACCATAAAAATAGTTTTATAAGCGCCAAGGGCGCTTATTACGTCGAATACGGTATTTATTCATGTTGAACATTATGTAAGACATAAATGAAAAAGGTCCACTGGCCCTCATTTGAATGTACCGTTTTTTTTTAAATATCACCAAGTGAATAAAATACGTCATAAACTCAAAAAAGGAGGGGTGGGAGGTGGGGGCATTAAGATAAAAAAAAAAACAAAAAAAAAAACAAAAAAAAATTAAGAAATTGTGCGCAGCCAAGAAGAAAGAATGATTGGCACACACCGTGCAAGGCATGCTGTCTGCATGACTGGTGAATTTCTGTAAAGCAAAAGCTGTCTTAATTTTTTCAATTTCAATATTAAAACCAGTATCACTGTAGAAATTGAGGAATCAGAGGAAAGCTAAAAATTAAAATCTAGTTCTTGCAGCCTAGAGGCCTAATCCTAATCTTCTGGCATCTCTGGGCCAACACCTTATTCTAAACCCCTGAAATCTAAATTCTTGAATCATAGGTGATATAGATGTGTTGTACGACTTGATCATTTTAAACTAAGAAACATGTACATATACCTGAGACAGTGCTAAGGATAGTTAACTAGTGATATGTACCGGCATACTTGTTTGGAGCTTTTCCACACTACCTTAGTGTCTCTAGGATCCCTTTTGTGGTCAGATGTGCTATCTTAGTCTCATATAAGTCAGCAATAAGAAACAATATTTACTGTTTTCCAAATTTGTTACGGATTATCCTTCGCACAATGCCCAAAGCCCTACATGTGCCTTTCCCTTTTCATGTGAGGAGATACTGACCATTACACGTGATCAGTTATATGTGTAATTACAGTAAGACATATAGTATGTTAGGTGTGCACATGTGATTGTTATACATAAATATGTTTGCAGTTTCTTCCGTACTCCCCCTTTACCTGCAACTTGAGCCAAACTCTGAAGAATTGCCTGTTAGCTCTTTAAAGACAGCATGATGCTTTCGTGCACTATGCCTATTTGTTGTATGAATGCAGCCCTGGCGAGTTATTCACCAGGGCTGCATGATGTAGCAATGCAGTGCCAGCGAATCACGAGCTGGTGACAGATGAGCATGAACCTGGAGGCATCATGCTGTTGTTAAAGGGTTAGCAGACCCTGACTATGTAGCATCCTGCTGCCAGGTGGGGCCCTACCTGCCCTGTTCTGCTGCACTCTGACATGTTCTGGTGTCCACTGCACCTCCTGCCTCGAGGCATGTTCGATACTTAGAGTGTAAAGCTTCCTTTAATATTCGCCATGTTTTCTAAACTAAAGTTTTGAACTAATATTGGCTCTTTTCTTTTATTATTATGATCTTTTTGAATTTTAAATGAAATTATCTTGAAATGAAGAAAAAGTGGAAATAATTCAAACACTTTATATTGAACGTGCCTCGACATGTGGTATGTACACGTGTGGTCCTGTAACCGCCTCCGTTACTTAACGCATGGAAGGCCCTGTCTGTGTTGTTGCAGAACAACTGTTTGAATCTGATGACTGTGAACACCGTCCTAGATAGTACATCACCGATAGTGTCTAAATTTCTATCTCACTTAAAATCTCTCAATTCTGACCAGATTCTTCCAAACATGTTAACCACAACAGTAGTGTACATGTTTAATATTTACACATGCATGATCTTTAGATGGGATACTGAATACCAATTGTCTCAATCATATCTAAAGACAAAAACAAATAAAATACCGGCAAAGGGAAAAAAAAGAGAAACAGAAAAAATAATAATAATAACTTACCTCATGTAAGGCCACACTTTTTTTTTTATTAGGGTTACGGGCCCGCCGCACTAGGAAAGCCCAAAATCAGAATAAAAATAAAATTAGGATTTTACACTTTTTTTTTATTCCCTCCGATGTGTATTCCAGAGTAAAAAAAATAAAGAAAAAAATAAAAGATATATGGCATAATATACCGATGGAAAGCTAAAATCAACAGGAAAACAGCTATTTACCTTTCATTAAGGTAAAATGGGACATCAACATTTTCTAGGTTTTTAAAAATAGTTTTTAAAAAATCTATTGATGTAAAATCAATGTATTGTGTTTCAATTGTCGGATCTTCGTTTCTATTGTGGATGGTGTTTTTATTTTATTATTCCCTCCGACAGTGGGATATCCAAGCTTTCGGTGCATACAATAAATAAAATACCCAGAGTACAATTTTTATTTTATTTTTTATTTCTTTTATTTCGTCCTCCGTGGGTTGATAAATTTTTGAAGTGTCCGTAACCCAAATTTAAAAAAAAGTGTGGCCTAATGAATGTATATGAGTGATAGTGGGGGATTACACTCCTCAAGAAATATTTTTTAGATAAATAAATTAAACCAGGAATATCTTAAAGTGTAGAGAGTATTGCTGGGCAGCATGGGCCCCAGACGGCAGCAGAGCAGCATGATGACGATGTGTGTGACAGGAGCGCGTGTGTGCTTTTTCTGTTCTCTCCCCCGGTTGGCAGGTTCGACCGGGTACAGGAAGACGATGGGAACCCCCGACCTGATGTTGGACCTAGCTAAGATGAGCAGCTCTGGCGGTAAATGAGCTGGCCCCGGTCCTCCCCGGCCTTCTCCACATATCACTTGCCAACGAGTCACATTTTGGAAAATTCAGAGAGCTCTTGGACTTCCCATGTTAATATTATCCCCATTCAAACCTAGACAAAACTGAAGAAATTATACCTCTCATTTAACTCAAAAGACAGAATGGCCATGAATTGGCCATAGCTATATTATGTAGCATTCTTTAGAACAACCACAGTTCACTTTGTTTGTATTCATTATGAACCTTTGAAATTGATTGGCCTTTGAACAGAATGAATGAGGTATGCCCTAGGTAAAAGCTTTCCAAGAAGTGACTCGGAAGCATGGACATAGTGAATTGGGAGCAGCTTTAACGGCTCTTTGTTACTTTACCTTTTTGATCTCATATTTTGATATCCAAATTCATGAAATCACAAACTCACCTTGGTTTTTGTTTGGTTCACCAGTGTGATTACCTCTTTATGTTTGCGTGTGTGCTTCAACTTGACTGTAGTCGTTCGTCTTCTTCTCTTTACACCTTTTCAGCTTCCCATTCTGAGTCTGTGCACAATCATGCTGTAGAAAGTATTAGGCCCAGTGTAGAATCCTGTAGAACCCCGTGAAATGATCACTTTTTTAAATTCTCCATTCTTGGCAAATTAACGTATCTGGTATAGATACATGGCATGCATGGTATCATACAACCTCTCAGCAAAGAGCGTGATTTAGAAAAAAGAATCTACCAGCCAATATGTCACCGCATATATTGAGTCGAAGGCCCTATGACAGTCTATATACAGAAAACACTTGAAGACTTACATGATTGAGCCTCGACCAGTATCGTGTTTACCCTGCAGTTTCTGCATGATTGAACTGTAAATGATTCTTGGACTTGACCTTTCACTCGAAACGGTTCAGTCCTGCTGTTGAAAGTGGGCGCTTACAACAAATAAGATGGTCAAGATCAATTCTTGTAATTTTGCGAAGAAGGTAGAGCACTCACGGAGTGATCTCCTTAACAATAAAGTAATCTACTCTTTCTGTTTGGTTCATCTCAGCGTTGGAACATATTTTAGAGATTTAAGTTTTTTTTGTTGGGGACTGGTACACATTAACCCTGTAAGCACGGAATGATGCCTTCATATTCATGTGAAGCATCAGTTACCGGCCAGCAGTGCAATCTTGCATCATGCCGACTCTTCGGGAGTGCATCACCCCCATAGGTTGGGCATTATGCATGATTGTGGCATTGACGACTTACTTCGCACGGCTGCATTCATGTATTATGAGGACAAAGGAGCGTATACTAGTAGTGCATTAAAGCATTAAGCTGGACATTAAGGGTTTTTACATTACCTACTTCACTTAGGTCTGCACTTATACATGGGTAGGGAATATACAAGGGATGTAAGAGAAAAAGGAAATAATCAAAACGACTTTCCTACAATGTTGTAGCTAAGTAGGAGGACATGTGTCAAGAGGGTAAAATGCATGTTCATCGTTCAGATGTTACACTCTCAGAGAGAGACAGAGATTCCATACTAACATTAGGGCGATCAAAAGTATGGTCGAGACGGACAGGACAACAGTGTTGAGAAGAATGGGCGTAGTAACATTAACCCAGTATTACCACAGGAAAACTCCCTAAGTCATTTGTGGAAAGTCATAACACGTGGAGCCCCATCCCCCTTCAAGCCAGGTGGAGCTCCGGTCATGACCACTTTGGCGGATGTGGAAGTGTGGCATATGCACCTATTGACTGACATATACAATAAACTTTGCTTTTATTTGAGACTTTTGATATGAGACTCACCAATCCAGCTTAACCCATCTACTTTGGAGTGAAAACACATGATTGGGAGTTGCCTTGATTTGACAGTGCTTACAAAGCGCTTTGTTTTCAGACGCGGTCGCCCACAGAGCGTCGAAACCCTTGGGTATTATGGAAACATTTTTATCGTTGAATGTAACCCACTGGTATTTTCTGTTGCCTTTTTTGCTTTTGACCAAAAGCCAGATGAACAAATGATAATAAAAATGATAGCTGGTCACGACTTAAAAAATACTTTCAATAACATTTTTTTTATTCTTTCCTTTCTGTTTCTGAACATGTTTTTTTCTCCTATTTTGGGGGGAAGTCTAGCTTAGATAGAATTGACTGCACGACAATGTTTTGTATAATCAAAGCGACAACTGCATATTATCTCTAAAATCAAACATACATGTTTCGTATTCGCCTTGTCGATAACTGCTTGGGCTATGGATAAACCCTTTTAGGGCGGCATGGTGCTTAATTGCACCACCCCCTTTTATTGCATGATGCACAATTGCAGCACTGGCGAGTTGCTCGCATGCACTTTGTTGATGCATCATGACAATAAATGAACATGAAGCTTTGAGGCATCATGCTGTCTTTAAAGGGACTGGTTAAGATAGGATTTCACTTCCACATTCAGTTCTTTCAGACCCTACTGGCTTTCGGTCCGGTAACATCTTGGCAGTTCTCTGGGCAGTCTCTCTGCCGGCTTTCGCTCTCACTTTGCGTGTTGTGGTGTCTGGATGACTAATTCCCGATAACACGCATTACTTTCTCGTCCCTATGTCAACTTTGTTTCTATTTGTTTTACTAAAATTGCCAAGACTTGGTAAAGGTACCCTTCATCGTTAAGTTATGCATTTACTATGGTTTTGTTAAATATTTCATGAATGTTAGTATAATTGCAGAGCGGTTAGTAGATTTTGAATGCTAAGTGATATGGTTAATCAACTTTGTAATTAGCGACTTTATAACCTATAACAGCTAATGTAATAGGTTAACATCATTGAGACTTACTTTTATATATTATTGCAGCGGTAACCATTTTAACTTGTCATGTATCTAACAATATGGGACTACTGCATGATATAGCATGCAAACTCACATTCCAGCATTTCATATAATATATACTCATTAAATAAAAGCAAGAACAATACCTCAGATGCATAAATTACTTAAAATGAGGTACAAATTTTTTTCATAAATATTATTAAAATATCTCAAATTTAGAAATGTTGACTAAAGAATCTGGTCAATTCAGTGAAATTCTCTGTGCCATTGCTGATAACACTGGCCCACACTGCTGTACCAAGCTGACCTCTTGTATTGGCCTCTTGCAGCATCCCCCATGTACAAGGTGGTTAACGTAGACGTGGACCCCAACCTCAAGTCGGACCGTCAGGAGTGGGGCACGGCGCGTTACCATGGCAACTACAGTCCCAGCTGTGCCTTCGAGTTGGAGGTTCAGTGGTTGGTGGCAACTGGCTGTATCATGGGAGAACTGGTGAGTAACACGCGGCGAGTAACTCCTCTTATAGAAAAAGATCAAGACTATAGTACTAGGAGTAAAAAAAGTATAAAGGGGGTTTTAAAGAATAATAAGGGGCGTGGCAACCGGGGGGGGCGAGGGGGGGGGCTGCCCCACTTTTCACCAACTCTAAAAAGAGGTCAAACCTGAAAGGTCAAGCCGAAAAAGGTATTACATTGTCAGAAACTCCCGTTGCCCCACTTTGAAACTGCTTGCCACGCCCCTAGAATGTAGGGATTTTTGAGGGTTTTGGGTTGGCAACTTTGAACTATGAATAACATTGCCATATGAATGACCAAAACCTTCAAATTTTTTCTAATATACTGGTATAATCCGGTACTCAATATTAACCTTCAAGGCCGGCATAGTTCTTTGCCCTTTGTCGTAATGATGCATGAATCATGCCCTAGCAAGTAACTACCCAATGCAGCATTCATGCATCATGCCAACTATACAAGTTGACATACTCCCAGGGGGTCGGCATGATGCACCAATGCAGTGTATGTGAGTTACTCTGCGGCACTGCGGTGGTGCATCATGACCACATATATATGCCACCCTTCTAGGGTCACGTCAGTAGCTACATCACATAAAGTTTCTGTATTACTGGTGTCTATGTTGCAGGTTGCTGGCTGGTCACGTAAGGCCAGTTCCTACGGCTTCCACTTCCTACCTATACCGGGTGATCCCTTCGCGCTGCCGTTTAATGCTAACTCGGACCCTCTGCGTGGTCCGGTGTTCGTGCCGCTAGACCTGGAGTGTCTACAGGACCCCTGCCGCGACCACAACCTGGATGGTGGGTGCATTCACTCATAGAGGCCACCAAGGATCAAAGTTTTCCCCTGATTTTAAGTTTTTTCATGTCACAAAGACCTGTTCATAACTATAGAGGACCTTTATTCAGGGGCCTCAATTTGAACATTTCAAAAAAAAATTAGATTTGTCACTTTTATCCCTGGTCCACGTATATAAATATAGAGTATACGTATCGAAATTCATCTTAGAGTGCCGGTAACTGATTGAGTATTGCCATTTCATTGCCTCCACTCTTCAAGCATCTGGTAACAGGTATATCCGCATGGCATGGCCTATACAGAAATGGCCCCACTATATATATATATATGATAAGCCAAACAGAACAGCTGCTTCGCGGCTTTATGCAGAGTATTCTTACTGTGCGGTTGCTTAAAAAAAACTATCAAGCCATGTTTTTTGTAAAATATGGCTTGATATATTGTTAGAAATTACACATGTATTATGGTAGGTGTCATTAGTGATATAATATCCTGATGTCTCTTCTTCGTGTTCAGCTTCCAACAGCGGCAATTGGGAGGAGACGCTCCTTGTCTTCCAAGAAGCAGTCCTTAAACGGTAAGGGTTCTTTTCCTTAACACATTTAATAGATTTATCACATCTGTAGGTTTGATTCTTCTGTAGGTACTTTTTGCTTCAAAACTTCGATTCCCAAAGCGATATGGTACTATTTTACTGTCTACTATAAGGCTTCCCATGTGTAAATAGTATGTTCTCTGGACCGTTTGGACCATATCTGAGTCAGAAGTAGATAATTGAATTGTTTTACTCCACACAGATTTGGCTTCATGCCTGACCGGTGCCTCCCTAACCGGACAGGGTTTGCCTTCAGTGACAACAGCCCCCCTCAGTACGTCCACTGTACGGGCGGCATGTTCGTCCTCATCCCGGACATTAAGGCCACGTCTCCGCGCAACCGTGACGGCACGCACCGTAAGCCGACGGTGGGCTCGTACCTGGACTACATCATCCATCAGCGACGGCGGTCTGACAGCAGCGGTCTGGGCGGAGACGTATTGCGTCTGGTGGTGGACCCCGGGGGACTCGAGGTGGGCAGCCCCATGGACAACCTGGGCCTCCCGATGCCGCCCGGCGAGCCCCGCGTCGGCTTCTTGTGGGCCTGGAACTACATGTTGAACCGCAAGTGGCGCACGGCCAGCACTGGAGACGAGCACTTCCAGGATAAGATGCTGGCTGACTTCAGGGCCTTCTGTAGCAACACGGACGGACGGCTCTGGGACTTCTGGCTCTGTTGTCGGCAGCAGACCCCACCGACTGTCACTAACGGCACGGTTACGACTAACGGGACGGGTAGCAATGGGATCGCACACAGTCTGCATGAGGAGAGCTGAGTGCCAACCACCTAACTGACATCTCAGCATGGCCTGATGCCTTCTCAGTTCTTGTCATGATGCATCAATGCACCACCGACTAGTCAATCGCTGCAGGTTGACCTTATGGGAGAGGATCAACCCTGACAGGTCAGCAAGTTACTCAGCGTTGAGCTAGATATGGACACAAATCCTCAAAGAACAGTATTATTAATAAGTAAAGAAGGTATTCTTCTCAAATGATGAGTGATAGAAGTCCCATTTGTATGTGTGTGCGTCTCAAAGTATGAGTAGCTATATAACTATTGTGTATTTTGAGGCCCATGTATAAAAAGGCCCCATTTACCACAACCCAGTAGGTCTAATAATGATGTCAAAGTGCTACTGGGGACCATGATCGTATCAGCCATAGTACAGAGCTGTGGCAGACAATGACTGTGATAACATTATTATGAGAGTAAAAGCTCACACGTCCTTCTGTGCACCCTATAAGGGCCGTATGAAGGTGAATTTAGGCCCTAAGTGCCTGACTCCCCCCCCCCCCCCTCCACTTACACATGAATATGTATTGATATCACGTGCCACTACAACAGGTGGTGCTCGTTAAAGGTTTGGTTTAGGTTTCCATATCTATATATACTACACTATATGGCCATGGTTTTAAATCTCGCGTATTTCTATCAGTATTGTGAATGGTTATATGCACAATGATTACTTTGGGAAGAAACAAAAAAGGTATATAAAGTCATTAATGGTAGAGGCTGTAAAAATAGTAAAATATTATCCAATGTACCTGAGTTGAATTAAAGCATTTCCATGCCTCACATCATGAGTCTAACACTGTGCCAAATGGGTACTTTTGTGATGCGCTAATTAAGACTGGATATCATGTAAAGTAGATATAAATGGTGCTATAAATAAACTGTATATATGTATAAAAGGTGTTACTGAGTGAGGTCGGTATAAATATGTAATGTACAGGTTGCTCAGTAGCTGATACTGTAATATATGTGGAGATACAGGTATAATATAGACTACTTACGGATACAGGTACATGAAATGTACAGAATAAATTTGTTGTAGTGCCTGGTAATGTTTATTAATGTTATGAGGACGTCTAAAGTGAAGACAAGTTTCAAGTTTAAAAGTTTGTTTTTTTTTCCTAGAGAAGAGAACATCAATTTGTGCAATTGGTCTCCCTGCATATCCGCTCTAGGGAGACAGCCAGTGATGATACTCTGACCTCTTGATGTTCACAAATCACTCAAATCACCAACTACATGGATTACATTGTCAGGTCCTTTCTCCATGGGTATAATAGAGTGTAATGGCCTGTATACCGAAGCCGTCTAAATATTGTCAAATAACATGACACTCAAATTTCCCGGTTTAACATGTGTGAACATGAAGAATAAAAAACGTGAACAATGAAATCTTAATGTGATTTTTATTTCATTTATACAAGGTGAATTAGAAATATACAGGATTTATTTGACTAGTTCTATTCACTTCTTTTGTTTAGCTTTCTTCTTTTGTGTGCCTTTGTTTTGACCTGTGGTCTTTCCATGCCCATTTTTTGGGGCCATTTTGCCTTTGAATGTCTTTTTGTTAGTCTTGTGGCTGGCACCTTGGGGGGTGTTTCCACTAGTGGCCGGGGGTCCGCCTTTACCGACTTTTGGAGACTTAGGTTTGCTGTGTTCAGAACTAGTTTTTCCTGCATCTTTGCCATGCTTGGTCTTTTCCTTCGCGTGTGCAGTCATTTCCGTTTTGGGGCCCTTCTTTAGCCTTTTCAGAAGTTTTCTGTAAATAGAAGAAAATTTTGATATATTAAATACTGAACATATATTATTACCAGTAGGTTTTATTCCCTGGTCTCTGTTTAGATCCCGTTTTTTCCTGTAAATCCCTGTATTTGTGCAGCAAATTCTCGAGTAAATAATGTTTATTTCCTTAAGTTAAAAGGTTCACCACTCAATGCACAAAACCACTTAAGATGTCCTGCCTTTATTCATGTCCACCAGGGAGTGACATCTCTGATCTTTGCTAATAAAATACACTTTTTAAATAGCTCTACATCTACCCGATACTGCTCATATAAAGACATGGTTAGGAATTGTGATTTAACTGTTAACGTGTCAACCCTGTTGGGTTGGAACAACATACTAATACATCACCGTCAAGTTACTCGCGGCGTTTGTGCATCACATTAAACACAAGTACATTGAAGGGTTTTAAGTACACGTTGTGTGTATCACTATTGTTGCTTGTCACATGTGTATGGTGCGCTAATTATGTTGAATACAATAACGGGTTAAGGACTCGTACTAATATTGTAACATGGAGATTATAGACATACTTCTGTCTGTTGGCCACATTGACGTCGTGTTTGGGCACCGTGCTGATGGATTTACGATGTGGCACACTACGCGCCATCTTACGCCGGTCGTCCCTGAAACACACAGTTTTAGACACAGATTACATCAATGTACAAGACATCCCTACAGCCCACAGGGAAGGGAAACCAAACTGTAACTTTCTTTAATGTGTCATGTGCTTAGTCAGCATGATGCATCGATGCAGCCTCAGCGAGTCTACTCGTCAGGGCTGCATTGATTTATCATGCCCTCAAAGTGCATGGCACATTAAAGCAGTATGCGACCGTTAAAGGGTTAATGTGTCAAGAGTCACGACAGAGTGCATAATGTTCCTAAAGTCAAAAATCATCAAGAATTATAGCTGCTAACTTTGAGTGATGACTTACTTCCTCAGTGTGGGTAGTTTGAGCAGGTAGTCGGGGACGGCACAGCCTGACGTCTTCAGCACGTTGGCAATACTATGGAAGAAAACAGATGATGTCTTAAATGTGAAAAATCACACCAACGACAAATCCATACTATTTTTCATCGCTAAACAAGTGAGTTTTTTAGGTTGTCTATGTAGTTGGAACTAGTTTTAGCAAGATATCTAAGACATGAGTATTTCTTGAAGCAACCTTTCAATATTTACAAAAGGCGACAGCATACACAAGAGACGCCACTCCTTGGTTAAAAACACGTCAGATATATTGAGACTTTGGCCAGTTTTCTGTAGGAAATACCATACTTTTATACAAAAGCTCTATTTTAATTATATAATAATTTAATAATATCTTCATTCCCTGAAGAAGGTCCGAAACTAGTAGGAATCTGAAACATATTTCATTTGGTCAAAGTTTCATTCTTCAACATTGAGCAAGCACGGTCTTGGGATTTTAGGGAATATATTTATTTTTTTTGTATATTAAAAAAAAAAGGAATTCCTGCAGAAGTATGAAAGGTGGCATCTGTGTGGAGAGTACAGACCTGCGTAGGTTGGGTCTGTCTGTCTCAGTGAAGAAGGTGATGGCCCTGCCCTGTCGGCCGGCGCGCCCAGTGCGGCCGATACGGTGGATGTAGCTGACGGCACTGGTGGGGAAGTCGTAGTTGATGACCAGGTTCACGCCCTTAAAGTCAATCCCGCGCCCCATCAGGTCGGTACAGATCAGCACCCAGATACGGCCCGCACGGAAACTCTTCACAATGTTGTCTCGCTGAAAGTATCGAGGGTTGATTTTTTGGGGGGATTTTTAGGGTTTATGTTAGATTCATTAGGATGCAGGTATGTAGGCTCTCTTAAGGAAACTGAAATTTAATTCACATGACGCATGAATGAAGCAAGTTATATAGTGCTGCGTTCATGCATCATGCAGACTATACGCGGTTGATACACTCTAAAGGGCCAGCACCCAGCAATGCAGGCTTTTTTTTAAATGTGGATTTATTGTATCTATCGCCAACAGGCAAAAGCTAGCTCTGGTGCATTGCCCTTCTGCCGCCAGCACCCCTAACTATACATTATTTTTGACTGTCTTTAGCATGTAGATGGCTATGCCATCCTTTTAATTAATACTTTCTGATGAAATGTTAATAGCTACTAGCCAGGACTGTGCTTGTGATCATGTAGATACACGAGCATTAAACCTTTTTTTTTTTTTTTTTTTAAACCTTAAGGCATCATTCTGTCCCTAAAGCCTTAGGGTTACCTTGTATGTAGAGTATTATAGTATAGCACTGACCTGTAGCTGTGTGCGGTCTGCGTGGATCACGTCCACGTTAATACCGTCGTAGATGAGTTCGTGGAACAGCTCCTTGGCTCGGTCCTTAGACTGCACGAAGATGAGCACCGGCGGGGTGAGGCCCTACATACCCGCATGAAAAAGGATGTATTATACACATGTGTAGGGGCATGATATTACATATTAATCTCATACACGGTATTTCCGGGTAACGTCTGTTTACTCGGCTTCTCCACCTGGAGCTAGTGCACACAGTTCCCGGGAGAGGGCGCAGGTCCTCTTCAGGTAACCGTGTGCCGCTCTCAGGTGGGCGGCCGACCCACCCACCTGGCCACCTGATCTAAGAGCCGGTGTTATATAAGACCCATGTGTTTACCTGGAACGGCAGTCAGTGCAGGCCCGACTGACGAGAGACTTCACATGTCCAACCGTGCGGACAGAGTTGTATGCTAAGAGTTGTATACTGACCGTTTCCTCTATTTATAGAGAAACCTGATCTACCTGTGTGTATTAATTCTACACTGATCGTTCCCTAGTAAAGGAACTAGAGTTGTTATTCTTGTGAATAAAGACAGATATATTCTCGCACCTGGAAACTGCCGTGATCGTTGTTCTTTAACCTAGAGTTAACTACGAACCACCACACTGGTGCCGTGACCAGTAGCAGTGAAGGTAGCAGAACAAGTTAGTTGTTCGGGAATATGTTCGGGTTATACTGAACAGGAAGTCCTTGGGTGGACAGACAGTCCTTTAGTGGACAGACAATGGCTACCGGTGGTAGCCTGGGCGGCTCTGGCCCAGAGCTGAGTGAAGGGGAGTTGGAATCAACTCGCCTGGAGGTGCCAGGGATGGACCCTGGGGAGGGCTTGAAGCCAGAACAGAAGAAGAGGAAATTGCAGGATCTTTCCTGGGTGGAACCCTATGTAGGGGATGAGAGATTCCAGAGGGAATATGACGAGCGTTTGGCTCGGGAAGAGGATGACCTCTACTGGGAGAATGTCCGATTGGACAAGCAGTCAATGGAAGATCAGTATGCTGCATTGACTGAGGAATTGACATCCCTGGTAAAAGAAAGGGACGAGATCCTCTCTGAGAATCAGAGGGTAAAAGGAACTCTGATAGAAGAGAGAGAACGGTTGATAGAAGACAACCGGTATATGAAAAAGAAGGTTGCTCAGGAATCGCATGAATACCAAAAGATTCAAGCAAAGATTGCTGAGAACCAGAAAGAGAATGAACACTCCGAATCTCTTAACGAGAGGTATGAGAGGGAGTTGAAAAAATACTCTAGAGAATGGTATGCCCTGAAGAGGGGGACAGAAGAGCTCGAGAAGGGCAGAGACCAGTTGGTCAAGGATAACGAATCCACCAGGATACAAATCCTGGAAGAAACGGAAGAGTTAGAAAGGAAACGGAAAGCTGAAGTGGAGGCTGTCTGTTCCCTGGAAGCCAGGAAAACTCTCCTGCGGAGTGAATTGTCGAAGGCAACGGAACAGCAGGGGGGGGAACAAGTTCCAGCTATCGGGCCGGAAACTGTTCTGGACAGCACTCTTGCTGCTAGGCAGGTGGATGCATTACCTCAATTCGATCCATTTATTAATGATAATGGATTGAGGAATGTGGAGGACTCTGTGTATAAAAACAGAGGGAAGGATTCAAAGAGAGTGAATATCACCGGGCGCTCTCTTGAACGGGAACCAGTTAATCATGCCAGTATTGGTCAGGTTAACAGGGAAATGTCTCCAGAGGAGGAAGTGTCTCGACATTATAAAAATAAATTCCGAGATGAAGTCGTGAACCATAGTTATGGCTCATTGAACCCCTTTTCGGGGGATGATCCGGCTCAGTATGGAAACCCGGGAGATTATGATAGCAAGGGTAATTATAGATATTGCCCGGATACAACTTATTCATATCCACCTCCGGCCACTGATACACATTCGGGAGTCAATAAGGACCCTGAAAATAGGCCGAGGGGTAGTCTGAATAAGGGGTCACAGCAGAAAACGAAGGGAAGGTCAAATCCAGTGCATAAAAACACTCAGGGATTGTCCGGTTATCAAGGCCCACGCTTTGATGAGGGTACAGACTCGGAATCAGATAAATCTTCTGACGATATACCCAAGATAAAGGTTCCTTTGAACCGAAGGGTAACAATGACCCCGGCGGAACACCGATTACATAATCGAGGCCCAGCCATAGGTAATTTGGGACTAGATTGCTCCAGCCGAGGTCAAGACGGTACAGACTTACTGGCTTGGAGTAGACGCATGTCGGGTCAATTAGTGCATTCTAATTATGCCGCTAAAAGAACTGCACGCGTGACTAAGCCTTACAGGGGTTTACGACCCTGGAAGGAAGAATATCAATCACTTTTAGATGATTGTAAGTACAATTGCTGGAACAAGGAGGAATCCTTGGGAGCTTTTGTGATATGGTTGAGTGACGGCCCGGGTAAGATAGTGGTTGAAGAATGGAGGGACACTTACGGGCCGGAAGCTACATACGACCAGCTGGAAGTATTAGCTTGTTATACCTTTGCGAAAATGGTGACAGTAGATCACTGGACTCTGTTTCAGAGAAGAACACAGAAACCAAAGGAATCTGCTAAAATTTTTGGGCTAGAATTGCAGCGATTATTGCGGCAGGCTAGGCCAGAATGGAGTAGGGATGCTGAATATTACATAGAATCCCTATTTGTAAGATTTATTAGTGGATTGAGTGATCCCGAACATGCTAAAGTTTGTGGTAGAGCTTGGGAAGCTGGGTCTTCCCTAGCAGATTTGTTCATGGCGATTGATCAACATGACAAGAAGAAGATACTGTTGGCTGGTATGATACCCGCTAATAGGGGGCAGCGCGTCTCTGGAATTGAACATTCCTTAGATGCAGACGATTCTTCCGCGGAAGAATCTGAAGGGGAGGAGAGAGTAGACGCCCTGAAATTCAAGGGTCGACAGAAATCTAGCTCAACCCCAGCTTCCGGGAAGCTTCCTAGTAACAAAGGTTATTCGGAAACCCCCCGGAAACCCGACATTCGGGAGCCTCAGACTGAACCCAGTCAGAAAACCCAGACCCCGGAGACGACCACTCCGGATAAAACAAATGCGTCAGGAAACTCATTAAATACCTTAATGGAGTCCATGATTAAACGCATGAACGAGGTGTTTGATAATCAAACCAGGCGCCGCCCTAGGGTCGATCGTAACACTGTCCAGTGTTACAGATGTCAAGTCAAGGGGCACTTTGCATCTGAATGCAAAGCAGAGAAACCTGTTTTAAGAAGTGAGGTTTCGGGAAATTAGAGGGGGTTACCGGGGATGGCAGGACGGTAACCCCTGAGGAAATATGTCAGATTATCACCGACGTTGGCGGTGAAGATTCATTAGCAGTGAATGCGTCCAGCAAGAAGGGAGATGGGACCGTACATCCCGGAAACCATGAGGCTGGGGAGACTGGTACAACAGGCGCCCAGGGGTGCGCGTATGGGAAACCTAGTGCCAGTTTAGAGGAGTCAATAACCAAAGAGTTGGTTAAGGTTGGAGGAACCAGGCTTCCCCCGGGTCATCCTTGTCTGGAACACCTGAAAGGATGTGGGTTCAACCTGGGCACTGATAGTGACCTTCACCGGTTTACTAGGAATCCCTCAGTAACTGATGGGAAGAGGTGGTACGTTTCCTGTTCTGTACAAGGAAAGACTGGGGAGTTTCTTACGGATACTGGAGCTAGCCACTCCATGGTCTCTAAGAGATTCATCAGCTTATTGCCGAATATGTGTGAGAACCTCACAATGAGGGTAAACGCATGTACGGCCGATGGTACCAGAATGAGGACATTTGGACGGACTTTTCTGATAATCTCTGTGGCCGGGAAAGAATTTGTTTGGGCCCCGACCATAGCTGAGATTGAAGATGATGGTATTCTTGGTTTGGATTTTGCGGCGCTTTTCGGTGCGACTTTGAATCCGAAAAGTGGGAAGTTGAAAATTGAATACCCGTATGATATGACCATACTCTGTAAGTTGAGAGTGATAAGTAGTGTCGCTAGTGTGGCACAGACTGTGAAGATTCCCCCGGGAATGACCTGTGACGTGTTAGTCAGTTCAGGGAGGCTAATCCAGAAAGGATTAGCGGTAATCGAGCCGGATATGGCTGTATTATCCCGGAAGGGATTGGAATCTGCGGATACCCTAGTAGGGAATTCCAGATGGACAGTGACACCCATTTCCAACCCCGGAAACTCCACAGTATATCTTGAGAAAGGCACTGAAGTTGGGAAAGTGATACTTGCGGAGGCAGTCACCGGTAGCCACCAAGACCTGAGGTTAGAAGAAGGAGGGGAAGAGGAATTGCATGAAGAGTTAACTAAGTTGTTAACAGGATCGTCCATAACGGATGAGAATGATCAGGAAGCCCTAAAGGCTATGCTGAAGAGATGCAGGCAAGCTTTTGCGGCCCCAGGGGAACCCCTGGGGAGAACCAATAAGGTATTGCATGAAATTAAAACCGGGGATAACCCCGCTTTTAAGATTCCTTATAGGAGATTACCCCTCAAGAAGAAGATTGTAGCTGAGGAAGAGATAGCGAAAATGCTGAAGGATAATGTTATTGTTCCCAGCATGAGTCCTTGGTCCTCCCCTGTGTGTATGGTAACCAAGAAGGATGGTAGCATACGGTTCTGTATTGATTACCGGAAACTGAATGGGTTGACTAAAAAGAACTCCTATCCTCTTCCTAGGATAGATGAGACGATTGATTCCCTGGGAGGGAATGAATGGTTTTGTACCCTGGATTTACAGTCCGGGTATTGGCAAGTAGGCATGAAGCCTGAGGATATGGAGAAAACTGCGTTCTCCAGCCATATCGGGTTGTTTGAATATAAGGTAATGCCGTTCGGGTTATGTAACGCGCCGGCCACCTTTGAAGCCATGATGGAGACACTGTTAAGTGATTTATTATGGCGGAAATGTCTAGTTTACTTGGATGACGTAATTGTGTTTGGAAAGACCTTTGCGGATTGTTTAAGTAATTTAGAGGAAGTCTTAAACCGAATCATGTCTAATGGTCTCAAATTGAAACCAAAGAAATGCAATCTGTTTAAGAAGGATATTAACTACCTAGGGCGGATTATTTCCACCGAAGGGGTTAAGGCGGATCCGGAAAAGATCAGGAGTGTGACTGAATGGGAAGTCCCCAGGGGTCCTAAAGATGTGCGATCCTTTCTAGGATTCTGCTCATACTATAGGGATTTCCTGCCGGGGTATTCCCGGGTAGCCTATCCGATCCAGTGTTTGTCACACTGGACACCCGGAAATAGGAAGGAAGAGTTCCCATGGGGGAGGGAACAGGACACAGCTTTCTTAGCAATAAAAAAGTTGTTTGTAGAGACCCCGGTGTTAAAGTATCCCACCCCGGATGGTCATTTTGTATTGGATACAGATGCTAGTAATGAGAGTATTGGGGCCGCCCTCAGTCAAGTCCAAGACGGAGTGGAGGTTCCCATTGCCTTTGCTAGTAATACTATGAGTAAGACCCAGCGTAATTATTGTACCACTAAAAGGGAATTGTTGGCTGTGATAGTTTATACTAAAAAGTTCAAACATTTCCTTTGGGGGTCAGATTTTACGCTAAGAACAGATCATTCCTCTTTGAGATGGTTATTGAATTTCAAAGATGCGGAAGGAATGATTGGCCGTTGGCTAGCACACCTTTCCGAGTTCGGTTTGGAGCAAAGTCAGATCCAGCATAGAGCTGGGGTAAAGCATGTGAATGCTGATGCACTTTCCCGACGTCCTATCAGGAAGTGCGAAAACACCAACTGTGATGACTGTGGTCAGCATGAGGCTGTCATAGCCGGAGCAAGGATTCCCTTTGAGATCAAGGGAACTGGGGTTCTGGAGTGGTCCATGGGAACCATCCGGAAATTCCAGGAAAAGGATCCTAACCTTAGCCGGTTGTTGGTATTGTTACCTAGGAAGATACGGCCCCCGCGGCCTGAGATTTCCCTGGAGAATCGGGAAATGAGACGACTAATAGCTCAATGGGCAGAGCTAGAGGTCCAGAGCGGAATCGTCTACCGGTGGAAGATTAATTCATCCGGTAGGAGAGTCCGGCAAGTGGTAATCCCCTCCGGTATGCGGAGGGATGTTATGTATTATTGCCATGGACACCTGACCAGTGGACATTTCGGGAAAAAGCGTTCCCTGGAACGTCTGAAAAGGAGATATTACTGGCCAGGGATGAGTAGTGATCTATTAAGATGGATTGCTACTTGCCCGGATTGTTGTAAAAACAAACCTGGGCCTGGGATGGGTAAAATGCCTTTGTCCCAGGAGTTGTTTGGTGTAAGATTTGCGCGAGTCGCCATAGATATCATCAGTGGGTTTAAAACTACCCCTGAGGGTAATACTTGTATGATGGTCGTCACTGACTATTATACTAAGTATACGAGAGTGTTTCCATGAGCGGATCACAAAGCAGCAACCTGTGCAAAAGCTTTTGTTAAAGGTTGGGTATTGCATCTTGGGGTTCCCCTAATGATGCATAGTGACCAAGGTCAGGAATTTGAATCTGATCTTTGGCAGGCAATGTGTCACCGACTGGCGATTTGTAAAACGAGAACAAATCCCTATCGGCCACAAAGTGATGGAATGGTTGAGAGATTCAATCGTACATTGATTCAGGTGTTGAAATCCCTGGTGAATGATAAAATGGATGACTGGGATGAGCAGTGTGATTATGTATGCCATGCATATAATAGCACTGTCCATTCTAGTACTTCCTGTTCCCCGAATCTGTTAGTTTTCGGGGAAGATTTAATAATGCCCGCTGATCTGGTATTTGGGGTGGTTGGAATGAACCCGGAAACCCCCTGCCATGTGATGTTTGTGGAGTCATTAAGAGATCAATTCAAATATGCTTATGAATTGGTCAGAACTGAATTACAGAAGAATGCCACCTGGCAGAAAACCGGCTATGATCTAGGCCTCAGGCCGCGACGGTTCAAAGTCGGTGATCAAGTGGTAAGATTGCATGAGCCGTTATTGACTCTGAAACTTGCTAGTAATTGGGACGGGCCCTTTGTGGTTACCCGGATAGTAAGTGACAGTACTGTAGTAATCCGTTCATTACAGGGGAAGATGTATAAATCTAATGTAGCTCGACTAAGAGAATGGTAGGGGAGAGATTTGTCCCTGGACTCGTATGAGTTGGAAGTTGATACTTTGATAGAGGAAAGTGAACAGCGGAAATTAGTGAAGGAACCTCCCCGGAAACGCGGGAGGCCGCGGAAGGAGGTTTCCCGGAAACTAATGGTGCAAAGGCCCGTCATCCCAAAAAGATCCGGGAAGAAGGCGGCTAATAAAGTCTCGCCGGCTGAAGGGAAAAGGACCCGGAAGAGTGTGGTTAAGGCTAAATCCACTCTAGAAAAGGCGTGTCCTGGAACCAGGTCTAATGTTATGCCTAAAAACATAAGACGCAGTCCCCGGTTACTAGCTAGGGACGGTATAACCTAAGCCGGTACACAACGAGTGTGGTGTCCTGTAATCTTGTTAAATATTTTAATGTTGTAATCAGTTATGTGTGGAAGTAAGTACGGTCGGAATGATCGTGATAGTCCCCCTGTCAAGGATCCCATGGGTGATGGACGGATAATCCGGTGAATGTGCTTTATTATGCCATTCATATATATTTCATTGATACTCTCGACGAGTTGACAGAGCGTAAGGATTAACACGTGGAATGAGGGTACCTGTTTACAATTGAAAGCGTGGTGACCTGGTTCCAAGGAACTGGGTCACGGGACGCGCGGGGTTGCGCATGCGCGGTGGCGCGCCTTATAAAAGGCCCGCGGAGTGGCGGGAATCGCCAGTTGGGGTTGAGAGGCGGTCCAGAGCAGACGTGAGAGCTCGGACACGACCATTGTCGCTGTGGGGAGGTGGATCCCCTATAAATCCATCAACAAACACTTTTCTTGAGTGTGACATAAAAACATGTCTTCCGAGACAGACCACCAACAGGTGGACCCTCTTCAAGAGGGCGACTCCGCTAGCGGAGGAAATGTGGTTGTTAATCAACCTGACCTCGTGGACCAGGAATCTATAGATTTCCTGGGACAAGAGGGGATAATGGACGTCGACGCTGACTCTCAGTCACCGCTACGCCCTGCTAATGTCGCCGCCAATTACTTGGAAGGGCTAGACATTGAGGCCATCAGCCCTGCTGACGGTCACGCTGATACCGGTGAAGCTGAGTATCAGGATCCGGGTCCATTGTACCATGGAGAACCGCCGGCGGACGTTGAAAAACCCCGCCCGGCAGTACCAACACTAGGAGGCTTCATGTCCAATTACGATGGACGTGAAGTAGAACTGCACGAGGACGTGCTAAGACTCACGGCGGAGGGAGCTCCCCGCCGGATAGACCCGCTCACAAGGCAGGCGATATTGCTCTTCCTGTTAGTGGAGGAGCAGGAGGAGATGCCCCCGGACTGGTTTGTGTACTGGGAGGCACTCCAGAAAGGACTACGCGTATGCTACTGCTTACGACGAGCTGTCTTCGATTTACATATCGCAGACATAAAGCGGTTAATGCCCGCACTCCCAATTCTGTCTCTGGACCCGAATTGTGGAGTTGCCGGGATGTTGTTGACTGGAGTCAACAGGTACCGGGCACGAATCGGGAAACTCCGAGAACCGAAAACCCGGAAGGAGTACGAGATTGCTGCCGCTAATACGCAGGGGGTAGTTTCGTACATCCTGGATGTAGCCACTATCGAAGACTACATGGATACTCACAACGTCAAACGAGATATTGCCATATCTTGTTTGGTTGACGAGGCGGTTCGTACAGTGCGAACCAGATCTTCCAGTGCGGAGGAGAAGGCGCGAATAAAAGCGCTGAAAGCCACACCTAGGGGGCGCGGCAGTAAAGGTGAGAGGGGGGCCTCAAACCGGTCGAGCTCGGCCGACAGTAACCAGTCGGACGAGTTTGTCCAGGAGAGAGGACGTCAGGCTCGCCGGAACGAGAAGGCAAGATTAGCTAACTTGCCGGACTCTGTGTTAGCAGAGGGATTACCGGAACAACCTTCCGGAGGACAGCCCGTTATTCCCCGGGCTGAGGAGGAGACGGATGAGGCTATGGACATAAACGAAGCCAATACTCCGGCGCCCTCCAGCACAGACACCACCACCCCCACCCCGGCCCTTGTGGCAGATATGACCGCCGCCGCGGGAGCAGCGGCCGCCGTGGCGGCTGCGCTGGTATTCAATCCAGCACGTCTCAGCCCTCTCCGTAGTCCGGCTCATTCGGATGCGGAAGAGGGAGAGGTTCCGGCTAACGCTGAGGAACCAGGAAATGCCCCAGAGGACCCCATCCCGCCTAATGACGTGATGAGGCGGATCTGGCAGAACGCGAACAATAAGTTCCGCGTGTTCATTCCCAATTCCTGGGAACAGTGTCCAATTGGTCCTACCAATTTCGGATGTCCACCCTCGACCAATTGTAAAGGTCAGAGTGACGACGAGGATTGGATCCGGAATACCCCCCGGGACCGTCCTCCGTCTGCTTTTTATCAGCAGTGGCTAGATCAACTCAGGATCCTGCCGGATACTTACTATAGTAAGGAGCAGAAAGAAAAGCTTCTTTTTGCGAGTAACCGCTGGTATAGCCAACGGGAAAGAAACTGGTGCCCATTCGCTACGTGTGTAAACACGATTGGCACAGACAGAACCGTGTTTGTAACAAAACAACGGTTTCTGCGACACCTCTGTGAAAATCACATGCACCACTGTGTGGTGTACCACTGTGATATCACAGTAGGTAGGGAGTCCCAGCTTTGTAACGGGTGTTTAGAACCCCGGAGAGGTGAGCTCATGCGCCACATGAAAGATTGCCATAATATGGGAATCAGTGTAGCTCGCAATCGTGTGAATGCGCTACATGATGCCGTATGTGACCAGTACAAGTCACTCACGGAGGAACAGAAGGCTAAGATCCGGCCGGCAACTCCCTTCTACTGCGAGGTCGCAGATGGGAAGTTCAAAGCCAGGATTGCCAGAGTGGACGGACGACATAAGTTCGCCATGAATGACGAGGAATATACGGTGTTATGCACTACCCGTACTTCCCGCAGAGGTGGCGGTAGTTTCCGTCAGCCGGAAACCCGGGGTAGTTCCCGGGGGAAGAGCCGGTCCGCCCGCGACCGCTCTCGATCTCCTGCGGTCTCACCCGGACCAAAACGGAGACATGCCGGATCCACTTTGGAGGAACTCGATAATTCCTACTATGGGATTTATCATGCCCCGGAAGGTCGCGACTATTATCGCGAGTATCCAGACCCGCTGTTTACAGACCGGAAAGATCGGAAACGTGATTCCGGTGGTCAAGCGGCGGCGGCTACTAACATGGAATACCGTTCTAGACGTCTGAGCAGTTCAGACAGTGCCAACAGTCAACCTGACTGTGGAGGTGCCCGGCCTAAAGAACCGGCTATCAGAACAAAGGCTTCCCTGCCTTTGACGTACCATCTGGGGACAACTGCAAAGCTAACCCCCAGGGACGTCCGGTCACCCACTACCCCAACTCGGGACATGCAGGGCTTGACCGTGAAAGCTGAACCAAAATCACTAATCTCAGTGGTAACGCCTCGGGGCATATCTGTCCCGAAGGCTGCAGCGGATGCGAAAGCGCCGCAAGCGGATGTTAAACCCGTGATTCCTGCAGCCCAGGAGCCGGTTGTCATCCAGCCAGTCGCGGGTACCTCCCGCACGGAAACTACCGGTGGCGTAAAATTAAAATACGTCCCGATAGTCAACTACTTCTCTCGGGAAGAGAAGGCGAGCTGCGAAGTGGGACAGAGAATTGTAACAGAATTCCAGGAGTCCCAACGCGAGCTGGCGGTGGAATATAACACCAAGATGTTAGGCCTGTTCACGCATGGCCTAAAGATTGCCCACAGGGAGGAGAAAGCATTGGTCGCTGTCGGCAATGCTGACTACTTGGCTAAAAAGTCAAGGGAAGCTGCTTCAGGCCAAAAGACTGCTGAGGCCGCCGCAGGGTTCGTTCGTCAAGAGAACGAGAAGTTAACCAAACGGTTACAGGACATGAACGTAAAATTTTACGGGGTGTTCGGCGTGACTCTCGATACCTGGGATGGCACGGCTGAGCACGCGCTTGCCCTAATTAGGGCAAGGGATGAACCGTTAGGTTAAAAGACTAACAGAAGGTTCTGAGTCTATTTCTAATTTTTTAGGAATAGAGGAGGAAACTATAATAGTTTCCGGATAGATTAATTGTTCTTTCAGTTAATCTGACGTCATAAATTGTTTATGACGGGGTTTCCCTTCTGAAGGGAGGGGCATCTTTTTAGATGCATATGGATCAACGCGGGGGGAACCTTCCGTGGAAGCTCTGGACTTACCTAACTACTCAACTCTCAACTATAGCCTACCGATGGGGAATCAGGACTCCACCGGGAAGCTACCAAACTAACGTCCCTGAAACTAACTTTTGGGATACGTTACCATGATGTGTTCCTGATACTATTATGCTGAGTTATAAACTGTTCCCGTCCAAAGGATTACGTGTCAAACAGACAATGCTCGTGGTTCCAGCTCTACTTATATATGTCATGAACTTTACTGGAGCGAGGACGGGATACTTATCGAGCTGTATACATATGAACTTACCTTCGGGTGATATTTATCCAAGAAACAGTATTAAGAAGAGGAGAGCACCTCACTCATTCGTCTATTAGAAGCGGAGAGCACCTTGACCACAACTAGATCACCAGTAAGCTATATTTAATTGTAAGGGTTTCCGGGTACACTGCCAGGTTACTCATTAAAACGTTTTTAATATATAAAATATATCATTATTATGTGATACATATCACCTCAGGTGTTCCAATAAGGTGTTCTCATACTTACCTTATGAATCGGGTTTCATAATATGCTATATATGAAGATTGTATGATCTGATAAGCTAGGAAACGTGGCTACCCGTTATGTTTATATGAAGTCGTTAAGACTATGTGTATATACTAAATATACCGCCAGGTATTGTCGTGTGTGTTGACTCTGTTGTATGTTGCGAGAGATATTAATACTCCGGTTATATAATCGGATTACCCGGCTTAAAACAAAGGCTGTGGTTACTGTTATCCATTGTGTGAATGTTTTCATTAAATCACAAATCAATGTAAGACGCTGGTGGTTGTGAGTCCTTATCAGGACTGGTTTTTAATAACTTTTCTGTTCAACTTAAATATAAACACACCCCACGCGCATTTTTTTTTAACCGAGTAAGGTAACTTCATAAGGAAGTCATATCGAAATGTGTCAAGCCGTTCGATTGTATGATATTATATTCACATGTCATAAATCATCCATTATGGTTGCTATTACAGTGTAATGCCATATTTATATTGAGTTTTATGATCTCGCTTGTGTAGTATGTCGTAATAATATGTTTACGCCCCTAGTTACTGTATAGACAATAACTGTAAAGTCGTTGGTCTGAAGTGTTTTCTATATACTAGGAAAACCGTATATATATTCGTTACCACCTAGTTTTGTCTAGGGGGGGTAGTGTAGGGGCATGATATTACATATTAATCTCATACACGGTATTTCCGGGTAACGTCTGTTTACTCGGCTTCTCCACCTGGAGCTAGTGCACACAGTTCCCGGGAGAGGGCGCAGGTCCTCTTCAGGTAACCGTGTGCCGCTCTCAGGTGGGCGGCCGACCCACCCACCTGGCCACGTGATCTAAGAGCCGGTGTTATATAAGACCCATGTGTTTACCTGGAACGGCAGTCAGTGCAGGCCCGACTGACGAGAGACTTCACATGTCCAACCGTGCGGACAGAGTTGTATGCTAAGAGTTGTATACTGACCGTTTCCTCTATTTATAGAGAAACCTGATCTACCTGTGTGTATTAATTCTACACTGATCGTTCCCTAGTAAAGGAACTAGAGTTGTTATTCTTGTGAATAAAGACAGATATATTCTCGCACCTGGAAACTGCCGTGATCGTTGTTCTTTAACCTAGAGTTAACTACGAACCACCACACATGTAATCTAATATATTTAAAGATTTTTTTATAAATTTATAAACAAAATATCAAAAACCGAAACTCAAACGAATACTAACATACAGCATTATTGGAGTGGGCTATGTTCGCTATGATTCTCTAAATCTAGGTCAAGCCCACTCTTATATAGTCACCCTAATATTTCGTGCAGACCTCTTTTCTCTCATTTATTTCACCTTGATGCAATATCATGTGAACAATTTGAGCTACATGTATATCATTCTGTTGCAAAACACCTCAGGAATCTGTATGTATGAAAAAAAATGGGAAAAAAAAGAAGTTATATCACCTAAAATAAGAGATTTCTTTGAAAAACTGAAAAAAACCTGAGATTCTCCCCCAAAAAAGTGAATGTTTGGAGAACCTAATTTTCGACATGATTTCATTATTGTAACACTTAGATTCTTATTCTGTTGTATTCTATACTAAAAATGGTGATAACTCATGTCCTTACTTCGATGAAAATACTTTGCATGAAAACAGTATTTTGATGTGAAGTTTGCATTTGCGCTGGTAGCAGAGCGTCTGTTCCCGACCTCTACACAGCCCACTGCGTGTATGGCAAGCCGTTTGGGTAAAGTTGAAATAAACTGGGTTTATTTCAAATAAACCCAGTTTATTTCAAAATAAACTGGGTTAATTTCAAATAAACTGGGTTTATGTTGAAATAAACTGGGTTATGCCAAAACCCCTCCCATTTCTAAAATAAACTGAGTTTATTTCAAATAGGAAGGGTTTTTTAATGAAACCCCTGCTATTATGACATAAACCCAGTTTATTTTAATAAACCCAGTTTATTTGAAATAAATCCAGTTTATTTCCAAAACCCCACCTATTTCAACATAAACCCAGTTTATTTTAAAGAAACCCAGTTTATTTCAAATAAACCCAGTTTATTTAAATAAACCCAGTTTTTTTCAAATAAACCAACTGGGTTTATTTCAAATAAACCCAGTTTATTTGCATATTTCCAGAAACCCCTACTATTTCAAAATATGAGGAGTTTCCACAAATAGTATAAAATATCAGTTTTTTGGGGCAAATAGGAGGGGTTTTGAGAGAAACCCCTTATGTTTTGAAATAAACCCAGTTTATTTAAATAAACCCTGTTTATTTCAAATTTACTGTGTTTATTTGAAATAAACCCAGTTTATTTGATATAACAGGGTTTATTTCGACATAAATAGGGTTTATTTAAATAAACCCAGTTTATCTGAAATAAACTGGGTTTATTTCGAAATAAACCCTGTTTATTTGAAATAAACTGGGTTTATTTGAAATAAACTTGGTTTATTTCAACTTTACCCAAACGGCTTGCCATATGCATGCCGCCTGCCCACCCCCCCCCCCCCCCCCGGTGTTTGTAGTCAGCCGGGTATTGGCGCTGGTAGCAGAGGGTCGCCCAAATGACGATGTCTGCGGCGCCCGGCTGCGGCGTGAACGCAGAGTCAGCATGTCTGGCAGGCGGTGGTCAAGTAGGTGGATTACATAACTGACCTGTATTGTATTGTATTGGTGAATTGTTTTTGTAAAAAAAGGTGAAGGTCACGGCAGTCATGTGCGGCAGTGCACTAGGTTACCCCTCCGCTGCCACCTCCCCCCCCCCACCCGACCTCATTTACTGACCTCGGCTGACCATTCCCGTCAAAATTACAATAGCTCTCTAAACAACATAGCCCACTCCTTTAGTTAACATTAGTGTTACTCTACAGTAGCTATAGTTTTAAACCACCATATATTTTTACTCTTATATGCGGTAAGATCTTACCTTTATTATGATACTGCGAATAGCGAGAAGTTTCCCTGATTCTCCCCCGACAAACTGCAATTCTTGTTTAACCGTGTCTGTAGCAGAATTCCTGCAAGTCAACATTGATAGCATGAGGATAGCTTTCTACAGATAGTCGTGATTACGCGGTGTCAACTTGAATATGGCTGAAGATGAATTGAGGTCTGATGCTCAGCTTCGTCGTAAAGATTGTAAACTGATATTGCATAATGCTGCAACTACAAATGTTATTCAAACTAAGGGAACTAGCCATTCCTAGATATATCAATTTATCAATGTATTCCGAAAAGTTCATTTCATATTGCTTTAATGTATTATGTCCATGGTCGTAATGATGAATGAATGAGGTCTTTGGGAGTTACTCACCAGGGCTACATCCATGCATCATTCATGACGACAAAGGGCATAGTGCTTGATAGTCAATATTTAAAAAAAGGAAAAAAAGGGCATAGTGCTGCATTAAAGCATTCTGCGGCCCATACAGGGTTACCACTAGCGCTAGCAGGGGGGGGAGGGTTACCTGGCGCCGATGTAGACCTGTATCACACTGTCCAGGTGCAGCTTACACCACTGCTCCACATCGTGTGCGAAGGTGGCGCTGAACATGGCGCGCCGCACGTGTTTGCCGTCACACGCCTGGTACACCGCTGCCAACTGGGGACAGAGCAACAGGTTACTCTCATATCTCAATTTTATTAGTAATTACACATGTCTTTAACATAGCAGGAACCTCATAAATTGCATCATGTTGCAGGTTAAAACCACAGACTTTTTTTAAACATCTAAAACATGCAAAATAAATACTGTCATCAGTTTCTTTTCTAACATTGTACGTTTTCTTCCTATTCGTGGGATGATAACCAAGTCAATATCTAAACTTAACCTTTTACTTAAAGGTATTTTTAACGAAACATTGCTGTAAATATGTGTATAATTTGTCACATGGTTGACTTACCTGATCTCTGAATCCTCGCTTTCCTTCCTCGAATAATTTATCGGACTCATCAACAATGAGCCATTCGATGCTGCAAGACAGAGAGATGCATATCCTAAACATCGCGAACAGATTCCATATCAACCACTATGATGATACAACTATGAGTGGCCTCACCGAGGAGATGCTTCTTTCAACTCGGCCCTTTTTCTTTTTAATGAAATGATCTGTTGGTGTTTGTATATGTTCACCAAACGTGAATTTATTCAAAGGTATCTTTATAGTACGGTACCGTTTTTTTTGTGTTTTTTTAAACCTCTTTGGATTTTTTTTTTCAACTTACTTTTTCAGACTGATGGCCGGCGGTTCTTGTTGTAACATGTGGACAAGGCGATTAGGGGTCGTGATTAATATATCTGAGGACATGAAAACAGTGACAGTTTTAATTTTCTTAAAACTCTCTTAATACATCATCACCATTTATAAATAGAAAGTCTGACGTGATAACTAGAGTTCAATTGAATTGATAGATTATGAGTTTGAAGTTGCATCATGTAACCAGTAAAAGAATATACAATATACAATCTAAACCAGCGAATTGATAACCGTAGGAGAACTATAAATTGAAGATTCAAGACTATGTAATTTTCCATGTCTCAGGCTCTAATGTCTGTGTTATCACTAAAGTGGCGAGATTAAAGAATGTTCAGTTACCAAATTTCTGTGAAGAATCTGGTCCAAACTTCTTGGCGGCAGTACTGCACTTGTCGATATAGTGTATCCTGAACCCGGTGCCGTCAGCCACTTGACTGAACACTCTGTACGTCTACAAGGACACCAACCAAACCACAATGACATTCTTGACTTACAGGACTCCACTGTTATTAAAGGTTGCATAAAAAAGTTTAGCAATAACATATCTAACAGAAATATGTAGACTATGAGAGAGGAAAAGGTTATAACCATTAGTTTATTAATGTCATGTGACCAAAGAAATTGCATTTACTTTTTTTTTAAAAGGACATCAGTTCAAATGCGAGTAGACTCATATCATGACCACAAAGGTTATTACAGCACTATGTGGCCCTTAATGGTTAAAATCACTCACCTGTGTGGCCAGTTCGCGGGTAGGAGACAGGATGAGGGCGCGGAAACCTGCCTTGCGCGGTTCCTTTAACTGACACAAGACGGGTAACACAAAGGCAACCGTCTTACCCGAGCCGGTGGGAGCACAGGCCAGCACCTCACGACGCTGTCAACGAGACATATGTAGATACATAACACATGTACTCAGGAAAGTAGCTTAAAATGTTGGTAGAAAACTAGGTGTATATTTGAATATGGGAATAAATACTATAACCTATTAATGTATTTATTAGGTTCGATGTAAATATATTATTTTTATAACAATATTATTGTCTTTTCTTTTAATATTTTTAATTTCATAAAATGCCCTATAGGTTACCATTGATGATGTAACTGGCTCTGTTTAGCACTGCCCTATATATGTAGTTACCATAGTTACCTGTATCATGAAGGGTATGGCCTGCATCTGTATAGGAGTAGGTTCGCTGTATCCCAGAGACTTCAGGTTCTCCAATACTTTGGGGTGCAGGCCTTCTTGTAATAAAGTGTCAAAACTTGTCATGGGGTCTAAGATGTCTGTCCCTTGGACTTGTATGCGACTCATTTTTCGGAGATGGTTGATCTGTAAAGAATTTAATTTTTTAGAATCTTTTTGTATGGTTAAGTTAAATGGAAATAAATGATGTATGAACAAACCCACAAATGTCATGTACACGCTAAAATGAAGAGGCCTATACAGGACGTACGTAAATACATTTAAAATACACGGACAGTAGTATCCTCTGTGACTTTGCATAAAGGTGGGGTCTGATTACCATTGCTTTGTTGCTATTTTATGTTGCATTTTTGTGTTTTATTTCTTGGATATGTGATTGGGTGTTACTTTCACCACACATTACACCTACCTCTTCTTGTTTGATGGCAGCAACTTTATCTACAGACATCTTCTTCTTCTTTTTAAGTTTTGTCTTCTCTATCTTTGCCCGTCTCTGGTCACTAGATTTCATCGATCCAAGCAGGGTGAGTTCTTCCTCCTCCTCCTCATCATCATCATCTTCTTCCTCTTCCTCTTCAGCAGACTCTGAGTCTGATTCTTCATCCTCTTCTTGGGGACTGTCACTGTCTTCATCTTCTGATTCACTTTCCTCAGATTCACCTAAATATTGGAAGTTACACTTAGCTTAATAATTCTAATCTACCACTTCATATTGTGTGGGAACATCTAAAGACATTTTTCTTTTATTCTAAATTCAATCACATTAATGAGGGACCACACATTTTTGCATCTCTGTCTATTCTACTAAGGGCTTCAGTAGAATAATAGAAATGTTAAAAGTTCCGTCAGTACCCTAGGGAATATTTTCAACGTTTGTGTTAGATTTGGTGACGAAATGAATGCCTAGATGATGTTGACAGGACTGAAGTGTTACAATGTGGCAAAATAATAAGTTTCCTTTCGTACCCTTTCTCCTTTTCACTGGCTTGGCTTCAACACCTGCTTTTCGCTTCCTGTCCTTCGATGGTGAGTCGTCATTGAAGAAGTCAATACTGCTTCTTTCGGGTGCATCTTGGGGACGTACAACCTAAAGGGATACAAGATTGAGATTTTTTTAATTTGATTTCTTTATGCGAGATATTTGAGATGTGTAGAGTGCTGGACGAGGAGTTAGAGAGCATTGTGCGTGCTGACAAGGTTGATTAACTTGATAGCTAAATTGTAAACACAGACTCACAGTGACTGGCCTTGAAAGGCCAAGCCCCCGACTGTCACTGTGGTTGAGGATGTTCGACTAAAAATCGACTTTGTAAAATAATGACCACTCATGCCCTAACAGGCTAAGGGAGTGCTCATTTTTTAACAACAGGGGAGGGGGTAAAAAATTTGGACCCCTTGACCGGGGGGGGGGGTAAAACATTTAGACCCTCTTGGGGGGGTAAAAAAAATTCAACCTGTTTTGAGGGAAAAAGCCCGCGCATTACTATGCTACAAAGGGGTGCGAACGCGCGCGATTTTCGGCCTGCCGGGGGGGGGGGGGGGGTAAAAAATGTTGACCCCTCTAGGGGGGGGGGGGAATGTCGCACGCTCCGTGCGAAATCTCACCATCCCCCCCCCCCTGTTGTTAAAAAGTGAGCACTCCCTAACTAAGCAAGAGGACATCACTTCATATTCCCACACCGATGTCGATGATCATGACTGCATGATGACGTCGAAACGTGGACACTGTCACTGTGCAGCTCTTAGTCTTACTCTAGCGATGCAAGGCCAGAGCCCATTTCCGCCGCTGCTATTCTGTCAACACTGGAAACAGCCTTTCTCAATGGGGCGTGTAGGGGGGCTAATAATTTTTTCTCAAAATTCCCAATGGGCATACATATGGAGAAATGCATGAGGATCAAGAATATGTCAATGTTTTTTTCCTGAGACAATGGGAAGATGCCTAAAATGTCATGTATAGCAGCCATAATGGGAGCGGCCGTTTCACAGTGGATGCTGATTTGGTACCAAACTATTGAGACTAGGTTTACATGAAAGGGCACTATTCAGTTAATTCTCAATGTATCAAGTTGATTTTTGGGGAGGGTGTTTAAAAGACCCCAGGCCATATCACCAGAAATTTTTATAGTGATTCATGATGTGTACCCTGAGGGGCTAATTTATATATAATTTAAATATTATTCTGACTTCTGAAGCATTTTTCAGAAAAAAATATTTAGTTCCTCAGAATTCCGCATAGATGTGGTTATGCAGAAACATGTTTCTTATCCATTTTAGATGGTTTCAAAGTGATTAGAACTAGCGCTTTTTTGCGCTTTTTGATAGCCTAAACCCTTATTTTTGAATAAGGTAATTCACCCTTTAAAGAAAATGCCCCTGCAAAATGAATTTTGATTCTAACATAAAAAATCCAACTGTTACTTGAAGAGAAAATGTGAGGGGTTTATTCTGAATGTAAGTGGATATTTGTGTGGTCATTTTAATATGTTTCTGTTTCTTATTAACATCCTGTCCTGCTCACACAGGCAGCCCGACTAACTGGCCTATTTAAACTATCAAAATTATATCACACTCTAATAAAAACTCATTTCTTCCACTACTCTAGTCCTATAGTGTTCATCTATATCGCTTTTGAAATTTTCTAAAATTATTTTTTAACTCCCTGACATGGCTGATTTTGACAGAAAAAAAATAAAAGTTCGATATTTCAAATGATGATTGTTTCCTTAATAGTCCATTTAAGACATAATTCTTTTTTTTATATCTTTACTCTTACATAAAACTTTCGGAAAATATATACATTCTTAGGCTGATGGGCGATTTTTGAATTGGTCTTTAATCGCTACTTACTCCTCAGCCACCATAGCGATAATAGGGGACTTTCGATTAATATCTCGATTATGACCAATAATAGATATAATAAGGTCCCCAGTTATAAAATATACCTACCTTTAACTTTTGTGCATCTCCTTGAAAGCGTTTGAGGTCGAATTTCGCCCCAACGCCAAGTTTTCGAAACAAATCCAAACTGTTCATCGTGAGTCCATGTGCTTATCGCTGGTCTGGTGTCGTATGAAATGTTTGTCCCCATTTTATCCTATTTTATGTTTGTACACCTAAATTATGGTCTTAAATTAATCATACCATAATTTATTGCCATTGCCTGTTATTCAATCATTCACAAAGTACATACTATGCCATATATTCACGAATAAATTCGTTGGTGTCGCCATCTTTTGACCCGCAGGGCATTGGCCACCGCAACAAGTTGTATCCAGCTGCTGAGGGGGAGGGGTCAACACGAACACACACGAGAGAATTCCGTGTTTATCACCTCATTCCCAGCGTTATAACTTAACAGCCACGTCAGGCTTTCAGCACAGATACCCAGCATGGCTCAGGAGGAAGAATCCAGCATGACCATGCAGGATAAACTGGCCCTGATCGACCAAGAGATCCGCACCTTGCACCAGTTCTGCGTCAACAAGGGCTACAACCCGTGGCAGGTTGAGAGGGCAGCAAAGCCCTTGTTCCACTATGTGAGGAAGGAGCAGGGCTGGAAGTGGATGAAATGGCTTCAGAGGCTGGCCGTGCTGGTGGCCGTACTGGCTGCTGTCGTCTATTATGACCCTGCCTACCGTGTTGCGGTCCACATAGGCCGCAGGGCTTCAATATCTGTGAGTTTTAATTCATATTTCTAATTTATTACATTAACCTTATTGAACCAGGGCACAGTAGTGCCAGGTTCTTTAGAGAGAGGTATTTTTGGACTTTTTGTCAAAAAAGTCCCTTGCTTTCTGTCCCTTTCTTTCCTGTGAAACATTTGGAAATAAAATATTTAAATGCTGCCACAAACAAGTTTTGATCAATGCCAATTTATGCCATCAAAGATTGAAACCAAAAAAGCAATATTTCATACATAAAATTGATATTGAAAAAGGGTCACTAAAATAGCACAAAACCAACTTTTTCGGCGCAATGCTAAAGGGTGGGGCTTCAAGTAAAGCACAGACCTTCGTAAAGTGTCCCTTTACACAGAATCCTCTTTGTTCTTATATAAAAACAGGGTGAGACGCTTTTTGAGACGCTCTGTGGGCTGAATATTGCATGTACCTTCGGTAACCTTCATGAAAACGAAGGTAAAGCACTACTTTACACAGAACATGACCGAAAAACACCAAAAATCATCAGGGCGGCCTGTTGACAAAAGCTGAAATTCTTTATTTCTGTAACATATGAAGAGAAATACAGATGCCCTGGTTCACATTCATAGCCTTAATATATCAGATCTATGCAAACGTGATCCACCGATCAGCAGTGGATTAAAACAGTGAAATACTACTTCAAAACAGACAAATTTCACTGGTAGCGTGCTGGGTGGAATGAAATACATGCTGCGCTAACTATTGCGCATGCTCAGGTGGACTATAAAAGCGAGCAACACAGTGCAGACCGCAGTTTCTCGTCGGAGATGGTGTCGCTGCTGACGCTCTGATCGACTTGCTTTTCGGCCGAGACGTAAAACGGCGGTTGCGCCGACGGGAGCTGACGTCCACAGCCACTTGCTTGCCTAGACGCACTTGCTCACCCACACATCACCAGCTCGCCCACACCCACCGGCTCGCCCACACCCACTGGCTCGCCCACACCCACCGGCTTGCCCACACCCACCTGCTATAACATACTAGTGTGACACATGATTTGAGGGTAGTTTTGACCCAGGAATACATTCCTGCTCTCAGAATTGACAAATAGTTCATTGTTCCTGAAATAGAAATGCCCTGGTTCACATGTGATATATATCACATATACCATTCATTGAGGATGCATTTATGTACGGTACCGTAATGCATCATGTCTTTTGTCGCCTAGTAGACAAGATCTAACGTTCACAGCAGCCTTTATAGTCAATATTGATGTTTTATCATGCTATAATTTTTTTATCATAGGAGCGGCTGAGTGGATGTTGAAAGTATGGTAATTGAGCTTTCAACCTCGGCATCCGCGTACCAGCTGCCTTGCCACACAGCTAATAGTATGGGCGCCTTACCATTTGTCGCCATGATGCATGAATGCAGCCCTGGTGAGTAACTCGCCAGCGCTGCATTCAAGCATCTTGCCGACCCTACAGGGATGAGTCAGAGATACTCCGGAAGGGTCAGCAGGATGTAGCACTGGGGAGTTCCTCACTGGGACTGCAATGGTACATCATGACGACAAATGTCATCTTTTAGCAACATGCAGTCCTTAAAGGGTTAACGGTACCTCTAAGTCATGTAGGCCTACGGTAAATGAGACCAGGCAAATATTAAAACGCTTGCTGTCCTTCAAAAGGTGAGGGGGATGTGCCCCAGAACTAGTATCTGTTGTAGTGGGGAAGTATATTTGGCCAAGTTACATTTCTGGTATACCAGTAGGTATAAATTATAGTAATAGAGATGAAAACAACTAAATACATCGTTTTGGTATCATTTTATTCATGTAGGCCTACAAACACAGAAGGATTAATGTGAGAAGGCGGACAGAAATGTATATTATTAGATGTAGTCAACATAATTTGCCTGACAAATTTCCTGGCTCACCTGTACCGGAATTACTCAATTATTGATTATCAATACAATCAGCCTTGTTATAAAACACATAAAAAAAATACAATTAAACCATGATTAAATGATCCCGCATGATGATAGATCAAAATTCACTGGTGGACTATTAACAGTATTCATGCTCTACAGTATATATCTACATAATGCAATGAGAGGGCACAAAGTAACAGGTGGATGCGGGTGGTGAATTAGTCGCATAATCCATGAATAGACATTACGGTAGTTGGGAGTGGGGGGCGGGGGCACACATAACCTAATCAGTCAGTCACATCAGCCTCCTGTGACCCTAGGTCTCACTACGGCTTAGAACGGTACCTGCCAATTTTCTCAGTGCGCATCCAATTTTCTGCCATTGTCACATGCACTGACCAGATGATGACCTGAACCAGAGCCTATTTCATGTCTGGTTACCCACCCCCAGCCTTCCACCCAGACCAACTCTATCCTGATCCATCGGGCCTCTCTCTAGTCAGCCCGTTCTATATCAGACCACTCTCCTTTACTATTCTTTTATTGCGGGAATTTTAAATGTGCACTGTACCTTATTTTTCCTTCTTTCGTTTTCATAGCTTATCCACAACGAATCGACAAGAGACTACAATTGGGCAACCTTCAACCACTTTCAATACTACTCATACCCTCCCCCACTTTCCCTGTACCACTCACACCCTCACCAAATGTTCCTGTACTACTCACATCCTCACCCACTGTCCCTGTTCTACTCACACCCTCACCCACTTTCCCTGTACCACTCACACCCTCCCCCACTGTCTCTGTACTACTCACACCCTCACCCACTTTCCCTGTACTACTCACACCCTCATCCACTGTCCCTGTACGACTCACACCCTCCCCCCACTGTCCCTGTACTTCTCACACCCTCCCCCCACTTTCCCTGTACTACTCACACCCTCACCCACTTTCCCTGTACTACTCACACCCTCCCCCACTTTCCCTGTACTACTCACACCCTCCCCCACTGTCCCTGTACTACTCACACCCCCCCCCCCCCCACTGTCCCTGTACTTCTCACACCCTCCCCCCACTTTCCCTGTACTACTCACACCCTCACCCACTGTCCCTGTACTACTCACACCCTCCCCCCACTGTCCCTGTACTTCTCACACCCTCACCCACTTTCCCTGTACTACTCACACCCTCACCCACTTTCCCTGTACTACTCACACCCTCACCCACTATCCCTGTACTACTCACCATCTCACCCCCTGTTCCTGTACTACTCACACCCTCACCCACTTTCCCTGTACTACTCACACCCTCCCCCACTGTCCCTGTACTACTCACACCCTCCCCCACTTTCCCTGTACTACTCACACCCTCACCCACTTTCCCTGCACTACTCACACCCTCACCCACTTTCCCTGTACTACTCACGTCCTTCCCCACTGTCCCTGTACTACTCACACCCTCACCCACTTTCCCTGTACTACTCACACCCTCGACCACTATCCCTGTACTACTCACGCCCTCCCCCACTGTTCCTGCACTACTCACACCCTCACCCACTTTCCCTGTACTACTCACGTCCTTCCCCACTTCTCCTGTACTACTCACACCCTCACCCACTTTCCCTGTACTACTCACAACCTCACCCACTTTCCCTGTACTACTCACACCCCCCCCCCCCCACTGTCCCTGTACTACTCACACCCTCCCTCACTGTCCCTGTACTACTCACACCCTCACCTACTGTTCCTGTACTACTCACACCCTCCCCCACTGTCCCTGTACTACTCACACCCTCCCCCACTGTCCCTGTACTACTCACACCCTCACCCACTGTTCCTGTACTACTCACACCCTCCCCCACTGTCCCTGTTCTACTCACACCCTCACCTACTGTTCCTGTACTACTCACACCCTCCCCCCACTTTCCCTGTACTACTCACACCCTCCCCCCACTTTCCCTGTACTACTCACACCCTCACCCACTGTCCCTGTACTACTCACACCCTCCCCCACGGTCCCTGTACCACTCACACCCTCCCCCACTGTCCCTGTACTACTCACACCCTCCCCCACTTTCCCTGTACTACTCACACCCTCCCTCCACTTTCCCTGTACTACTCACACCCTCACCCACTTTCCCTGTACTACTCACACCCTCACCCACTTTCCCTGTACTACTCACGTCCTCCCCCACTTTCCCTGTACTACTCACACCCTCCCCCACTGTCCCTGTACTACTCACACCCTCCCCCACTGTTCCTGCACTACTCGCACCCTCCCCCACTGTCCCTGTACTACTCACACCCTCACCCACTATCCCTGTACTACTCACACCCTCCCCCCACTTTCCCTGTACTACTCACACCCTCCCCCCACTTTCCCTGTACTACTCACACCCTCACCCACTGTCCCTGTACTACTCACACCCTCCCCCACGGTCCCTGTACCACTCACACCCTCCCCCACTGTCCCTGTACTACTCACACCCTCCCCCACTTTCCCTGTACTACTCACACCCTCCCTCCACTTTCCCTGTACTACTCACACCCTCACCCACTTTCCCTGTACTACTCACACCCTCACCCACTTTCCCTGTACTACTCACGTCCTCCCCCACTTTCCCTGTACTACTCACACCCTCCCCCACTGTCCCTGTACTACTCACACCCTCCCCCACTGTTCCTGCACTACTCGCACCCTCCCCCACTGTCCCTGTACTACTCACACCCTCACCCACTATCCCTGTACTACTCGCACCCTCCCCCACTGTCCCTGTACTACTCACACCCTCACCCACTTTCCCTGTACTACTCACCATCTCACCCCCTGTCCCTGTACTACTCACACCCTCACCCACTTTCCCTGTACTACTCACACCCTCACCCACTGTCCCTGTACTACTCACACCCTCCCCCCACTGTCCCTGTACTTCTCACACCCTCCCCCTACTTTCCCTGTACTACTCACACCCTCCCCCACTTTCCCTGTACTACTCACACCCTCCCCCCACTGTCCCTGTACTACTCACACCCTCCCCCCACTGTCCCTGTACTACTCACACCCTCCCCCACTGTCCCTGTACTACTCACACCCTCACCCACTGTTCCTGTTCTACTCACACCCTCACCTACTGTTCCTGTACTACTCACACCCTCCCCCCACTTTCCCTGTACTACTCACACCCTCCCCCCACTTTCCCTGTACTACTCACACCCTCACCCACTGTCCCTGTACTACTCACACCCTCCCCCACTGTCCCTGTACTTCTCACACCCTCCCTCCACTTTCCCTGTACTACTCACACCCTCACCCACTTTCCCTGTACTACTCACACCCTCCCCCACTTTCCCTGTACTACTCACACCCTCCCCCACTGTCCCTGTACTACTCACACCCTCCCCCACTGTTCCTGCACTACTCGCACCCTCCCCCACTGTCCCTGTACTACTCACACCCTCACCCACTTTCCCTGTACTACTCACCATCTTACCCCCTGTCCCTGTACTACTCACACCCTCCCCCACTGTCCCTGTACTACTCACACCCTCCCCCACTGTTCCTGTACCACTCACACCCTCCCCCACTGTCCCTGTACTACTCACACCCTCCCCCACTTTCCCTGTACTACTCACACCCTCACCCACTTTCCCTGTACTTCTCACACCCTCACCCACTTTCCCTGTACTACTCACACCCTCACCCACTTTCCCTGTACTACTCACACCCCCCCCCCCCCCCACTGTCCCTGTACTACTCACACCCTCACCCACTTTCCCTGTACTACTCACCCCCTCACCCACTTTCCCTGCACTACTCACACCCTCACCCACTTTCCCTGTACTACTCACGTCCTTCCCCACTGTCCCTGTACTACTCACACCCTCACCCACTTTCCCTGTACTACTCACACCCTCACCCACTTTCCCTGTACTACTCACACCCTCACCCACTTTCCCTGTACTACTCACACACCCCCCCCCCTCCCACTGTCCCTGTACTACTCACACCCTCACCCACTTTCCCTGTACTACTCACACCCTCACCCATTTTCCCTGCACTACTCACACCCTCACCCACTGTCCCTGTACTACTCACGTCCTTCCCCACTGTCCCTGTACTACTCACACCCTCACCCACTTTCCCTGTACTACTCACACCCTCACCTTCTGTTCCTGTACTACTCACACCCTCACCCACTTTCCCTGTACTACTCACACCCTCACCCACTTCTCCTGTACTACTCACACCCTCACCCACTTTCCCTGTACTACTCACACCCTCACCCACTTTCCCTGCACTACTCACACCCTCACCCACTTTCCCTGTACTACTCACGTCCTTCCCCACTGTCCCTGTACTACTCACACCCTCACCCACTTTCCCTGCACTACTCACACCCTCACCCACTTTCCCTGCACTACTCACACCCTCACCCACTGTCCCTGTACTACTCACACCCTCACCCACTGTCCCTGTACTACTCACACCCTCCCCCACTTTCCCTGTACTACTCACACCCTCCCCCACGTTCCATGTACTACTCACACCCTCCCCCACTTTCCCTGTACTACTCACACCCTCACCCACTATCCCTGTACTACTCACCATCTCTGATTCTCACCCCCTGTTCCTGTACTACTCACACCCTCCCCCACTTTCCCTGTACTACTCACACCCTCCCCCACTCTCCCTCTATTACTCACACTCTCACACACTTTCCCTCTACAACCCGCACCCTCACCCCTCTATTCCTGAGTTTTATTGTTGCGAAAGGCCACGCTAGTGCTCTTGTTGGGTGACCAGACCCTCGGAGATGTTTTCACATTAAAATACAATGTATGTTGATGATAAATATCGTATTACAATAATAGACCATACTTTTGTAAACGATTCTTGGTTCTTTAATAATGTGTTAATTGTGGCCTGTAGGTGCTGCCGTACTGGGACTGGGCCCGGTTGTACTACGAGGACTGCCTACTGGAGAACCCTTACTACAAAGGGCACGAGCTCATCGACGAAGACTGTGAGGTACGCTAGGCACTCTCAGCACTAAAAATACCTAGGGTCTATTTTTGGCCTTTAAAAGAAAAAATCTTTTTGCGGGTCCGAAATTGTGAATTATCTATAAAATTTACTAGGATTAACCTAAAAATTATGTTTAAAAGGCAATTGACTAACTAACTTGTTTGACTGTTTGGTCCCATGTGAAAACAAATGAACATGAAGCATGGCCACAAAAAGTTAACTGCTGATGTATTTCCTTCATACCTTATAAAGTTAACTAATATGATGTGTGTTTTATTGTGGTAGATGTGTGAGAACATTGAGAAGATCGAGCGCTTCAGTAATATGAGTCATCGCGTCATGGCTGAAGACTTCCTAAAGCGTGATGTCCCCTTCATCATCACTGACGGCATGGAGGACTGGCCCGCTCTCACCAAGTTCTCCGTCTCTTTCCTCGATACGGTAAGAGGGAAATATAAATAGCACTTGTAATTTGTAAATCAGAGAGTTGTATATTGAGTGTAGACAATATATCAGAAGCCTTGATATAAATGGTGCTTTCAGAATAATGCTATCAGTCTTTAGAAGTCTTGAAAATGAGAAGAGAAGAGAAAAGAAAAAGAGAAATACCAGATTATCAGGGGAGAATTTTTCCTGTGAAGGTCTTTTTTTTCGATTTGTTGGTACCAATATTTCCCAGCGGTCAAGACATCTAAAAAAAGAGACATAGGGGTTAGGGCAGGGAAAAAAACCTTTAGAGGGGAAATGGTATATAATACTCTCGTTGAGATTATTTTTTTAATCGATAAAATAGTGTCCCACGTGTGTTGTAGCTGTACACCCAGGAGGAGTCCCTGCGGGAGGTGATGCCCTGCATGTTCCACAGTAACGTGCGTATTAAGTACGGCCATGCCCGGGCACTGCTCCGCAAGGCAGCACAAGGCGACATCAGTAACTGGTACGGCCACTGGTACGTATAAACACATCACTGTATGGCAATTATTTGTAGTTAGTTGTCATTATGCATGAATGCAGCCCTGGCAAGTCTACTAGAGTTGTATTCATGTATTAGGACGGACCTTTATGGGGTGTATTGAGGCTGCATGCATGGATCATACTGACATAGAAAGTGCATAATGCATTGAAGCACTTTGCGGGCCTTAAATGGTTAGGGGTGGTGTGATGCATAGGGATTGATACCAGTTGTCATGATGAACCAATGCATTGTGCGTAAGTAGCACGTTGACGCTGTATCATGCTCATGGTACCGTTACTACATAGTCAGCCTAGAGAAACCATAATAGAAAAAATGCCAAACTAACTATAGCTTTACCAGAGGAGTCTGTTTAATCTTCATTCAATATAGGTGATTGTGGCTTACAACATTGAGTGCCTTCTTTCTATAGGGAGAACTGCGACAAGGCAGCAGCCAAGACACTGCGTCAGTTCTACACGCGGCCCTACTTCATGCCGCCCATGGTCGAGATGAGCGAGAGTAACTGGCTCTTTGTCGCGTCTCAGTACAAAGGGAAGAAAAACAAACCTGTATGTATACCTTGCTCTTTAAATTTTTAATTGTATCAAAAAATGTAAGTGTTAAAGTAAAAGCTGTCATAAATACTGTCAATTATCCCATCTGTTCATCAATAAATAGGTCATGTTTGTAGAGAATAAGTATCAAAAGAATGAGTATTCTATTTCTACATGATTCCAGATTGAGGTTGAAAGGAAGCCCATTGTAAGCATTATCTGCTGTAGACCCACATTATGTAAATTACTGATAAGTACCCCAACATGACGTCCCCTGCTTAAGTTAAGGTTGAAACTATGAAGCCGTAAGGGACTTCTTAGGAATAAGATAGTTTGCAAGTGTGTGTCTAATGGATGAAAATAGACCCTTAGTCCCCTCCCACCTCTCCCACAAATAGGAGTAATATAAGTTGGAATATCCGTAAGCTTGGTTTGAAACTGCATTAAAGCTTGACTGTCATGGTTGAAGTGAGGCCAAAAGCACTTTTGGATATAGTTCAGTTTTCATTCACAAGAGGGCTCTTAGGGGCTGAGAGCTCAGCTCTTACAGGCACAATATAGGGTGAATATGTTGTATCTGGACAATGCTCATGGTCCCCTGTCCAAACACTGCTGCCCTCTGGTGGAACTGTTATTTTAGGCCATGTATGGAAAATGCTGAACTTATTCCCTGACGGCCCAGCTTTAAGCCTCAATAAAGTCTATTTTCATGTAACCTTAGAACCATGATATGCCAAGTTTATACAGTCAAATTATTTTTCTAATGCTGATGTCATTGATTGTGTATGGTTTAATCAAACCATTCTTTAAAATCTCTTTTATTGTGACCTGCATTGTATGTATGAATAACAACTACGGTTCTCGAGTTCATAGATTTTTTTTCATAAAGTTTTCATAAAGTTGACATTAAATTTCAGGCGGACATCGGGATGCCCATGATGATGTTCGCGCAGGTGAAGGGGTTGACTCGGGTAACGCTAACCCCACGGCGACCGTGCGACGAAACCTGCCCCAAACTATACTCAACACTACACGAAAAGGAAATTTGTAAGTATGATTCAAGTTGTATGTTAAGATATCATGCTATTTACAACAGATTAAATACTTTGCTGTATTTTCATTTAAAAAGAGTGATTTTAGACCAACTGATTAGATTGATCATTTGCTTTTTTCATTAAAGAAAAAGAGAAGTGTCATTAATATGGATCTATAATTAACACTCGTATATTCCTCTTCCAGTGGTGGTGACAGATCTCATGTGGCTGCTAGACTACAAACCCATCGGCGATCAAGAAACCATATCCATCGGTGCGGGTGGTTTCTTCGACTAACCGTTGCTGCGGTCATACCGATCACAGATAGATAGCCACTTGGCAGCAATCTCAAACAGTCATACTTGGTGGTTGTCCAGACCAAGTGTAGTTACAGAATGTGTTAATTTATTATATTCCCCATCAGATGTTATGAAGTTCTCAGGAGACAAATTCCAACCTTTTAACCCTTAAAGGGCAGCAGAATGCTCTATAGTACTATATTCTAACACTCCCGTGCAGTGCATGAGTGCATGCGGCCTTGTCGCTCGTCAGGCATGTATTATGCTGACCCTACCGGATTGGTACATTCCCAAAAGGTCAGCATGTCGAGATGCACAAGGGCTACATTCAGGCATCATGACAACTAAGAATATAGCACACTAACGCACTCTGCGACCCTGTAAGGGTTAAGAGCAAGAACAAAGCAGGAAGCGTTCAATACTGAAACTAGCCTCAGAATATCAGCATCCATTCTGCCCAGTAGTAAGGGTGGCCGGACATATCAGCATCACGTTTGCTACATGTATACATTTACACTACCATCATAAACTTGTACATGTTGTATATTGTCACTTTGTGTTAATGCAACTGACTTCTGTAGTCTGAGATAGGGCCATGTTAATGTATCACAAGGAAATCTCTTGCGTCTTGAAAGGATATATCATATGAGTGATATGGGTTTTCTTACCCTTTAATATTGTTTTATAATATAGAATAAATGTTTGCATCATAATTCTCGTGTTGTTGTCTATCGATCCTATAACCCGCACCAGGAACCTGGCTACTTGCAAGAGTACAGTGTACTTCCAAAGACCCTCATACTACCCGCACATGGACTTTGGGAGAGCCCTATAACCCGCACTGAGACACGTTTACACATTATATTGCTTCATTTTCAAAATGAAAAAAATAGCATATTTTATTTGAATGTCCTAGTTTCTGTTGTAAATGTCTCTTTAAGTTCACTAAATGTTGGATTCCCAATATACTTGATATTCTATAGAATAGTATAAAACGGTTGGCCGTGCGTTATAGCCTCAGAGGAGTTGTGCTGTTTGTTATGGAGTAACACGCTGAGCATGGCAGGTAACTAGGTCAAGGCTTGTGGCTTGTACATTACATTAGCCACAACTATTACGTTAGTTACACACAGACATGACGTTAGTTACCCCAAAACAGTTTTATAAAGACAATAGAAAACTCCACCTCCTTCACTATTCTATTCTCTAAGTAAAAGTCAATATGCACAGCAGTTATTCACTCTTCCTGGCCACAGCTACTTCCATGACAATACACTGTAGCCCCATGTCGAGGCACAATCTCATAAAAAGGACACAAGTTACAAATCGATGTTACGATTTTTTTATTGCATTTTCTTGTCATATTCTGACACATAAGTACAGGGCGTTCCACGGCATCCTACCCAGTGTTGGGGAAGATGTGATATGTATTATAATATATACAAAAAAATCTACACAAAACAGCTAAAATAACTCTTGGATAAAATATCACAGTGTAAAGGACTTATTTTGTTTCCTATAATAGCCTCGCATTTTTCTTTTAGTCCAGTTTTCATGTGCTGTTCGTTAAAAGCGGTGGGTATTTACATAATCTTTTTTTTCCTAAAATTCAATAGGAAGTTATCATAATAGACGATTGCGGAGTTCATAAATTATTTAGGATTTTAGTGGTATGTATTTCATAACTTTTTATTAAGCATGAATATTCTTGACAACATGGGCTGCTTCCACGACCGTCTGGGTCGGTCGCTTTACGCGTGGATCGGTGATTGGTACGTTCATCCTGAAAAATATAACGGGAAAATTATGTTTATAACATGCCAAAAAATGAAATGGAAAAGTATGTAAAACAGATAAAAGTGGTAGCAGTTGGGATTTATTGGTCATTAGGGATGATGATAAAATCAACCATAAATGTTAAAATTGCCTCAGGCTAACAGATGTGTTGGCTTATATTACTTTTTGAAGTTTAACTAGTCACGTGGTCACATCACTAAGAACAGACCACTATTCTTAACTGGATTTAAGTGTATGAGATCATTTTCGCAGAAACTGGTGATGAGGGCAATTTCCCCTGGGAAATTTGACAAAATCTAGAAATCAATGGGTGCATTTTTCTTTTAATTTTCACATTTTCCCAAACTTTAGCCGACCCACCATCAAATACACCTATTAACCTTATTTTCCCCTGACCCATATAAACCCCCCTCAAGACTGGTGTTGTCTCTATATTTAAACAGTCTTATATAAGTGTAACATACTTGACATTGGTGCGGTGGTTGACGACAAAGAGCGGGTTGACGTGACTGAGGATCTCGTCGTTGACGGAGATGCCGTCCAGGTACTGTTTGAGGAGGGTGCGGAGCTGGTGGTTCTCCTGGTACAGCGTCTGCTGCTCCTTGTCCAGCGCCAGTTTGTCCAGTAACACCTTGTTGTAGCGCTTCCAGAAGTTCTCCAGCCCTGAGTACTCGTACATCACCTGGGAATGGGCAAGAGGTGAAAAGTTAACCCTTTATGTACGATACAATGCCTTTTTTTTTGGGGGGGGGGGGGAAGCCAGCATGTTACTATAGTTCAAAGAGCGGGGCAGAAAAATTTCGACCAAATTTTCATGTGCTGCATGGAAATTCCTAACCCCCCATTTTTTTTTAAAATAATGACCATTCCCTTACAACATGTAACAGTTACTCACAGAAGCGAGTGCCTGGCTGGGTGGTTCACAGACGGCCGCACTGACGTCCTCCTGTTCCTCTGACGTGAGAGATGAGGCGTAGAACGGCAGCACCTTCTCCTCCTCCGTCTCCAGCTTACGACACATCTCAGCCAGCTTAAGGATCCGTTGTCCCTGAAAATATTGAATTATTGAGAGATTTATTTCAAATTGTCTTTGGTTTTACATTCATAGATAAAATGTCTTTGAGCATAATAGAAGGACTTTCTTTTTTTAAGTAAATTACTCTTTACCTCCTCTTCCTCTTGCACTCCTCTTTTAAATTGTTTTATTTGATTTTATAGATATTAGTGGTAACCATACCTTTTCTGATTTGCGCTTTAGCTCTTTGATGGCACTGTTCGACTCTAGTGTCAGTTTCGTCAGGCGCTCTCGCTCGTTCTCCCTGAGACGGTTCATCTGACCCTTCAACTCCTGGAAGTGAGCGAGCATCATCTCTCTCTCCTAAGTAAGGCAAAATAGTAAGAATGAACATCAAATACGTATTTTTACACCCTGTAAGTGTCGTGTGCATCATGTGTAATTAGAATGGACATTTTTGCATAAGATGAATACGATGTGCTTCATGATAAATAGTCTATGAAAACAGTTTGAGCTGAGATGGATAAAGCAGTACTAAAGCAGTAGTCTATAGGTGCTTGAGAAGATGGGAGACATTGTTCAGTTAAAACAGTATGTTTTATGGAGCGGGTGCTTTATTCGATTTAGGAATAATGAAAAACCCTGTAAATCTTAAATTTCACTCGTCGTTCCATCCATTTAGAGAGAATCCGGTTGCTTGGGGTGGAAATCAGCTCTATTTTGATTAATTGTTTGCTTTAACATTTATATAGTAAAGTATGAATTGAAAGCCATATATGGCACATGAGGCCATCACAGCAAGGTGTTTTTAGAATGTAGCATATAGAGTACTTTGACATGAACACAGAACTGTGCGTGGGACATGTATACTGAATACACGTATGTATCCCCTTACCTTACTGCTGGACGATTTGGGTCTCTATAATATGGGCATTTTATATTCAATTATTTAATGTAGTGTACATGGATTAATTTGATTACAGTAGGGTATAGCGGCAAATCTGTAAATAATCCACAGAAAATCATCCCTTTCTCTTCACCTGATACCTTGAGTGTGTGCGCTGGTTAAGTATCAAAAGCATTCTAGTTCTGGTGGCACCAGCATTTCCAAAAAGCCTTGAGATGTTTCACAAATATCTTGTAAAATAAAGGAAATCGATAGAACATCGAAACGTGAACATCCCAAAGTATTAACTATGACAATGCATTTTGACATTGCATTTTTGATCAGGGCTTGCAAATAAGAATTAATTGGACAACTTACCTCTCTTAATTGTCTATTGCGTTCTTCGCATTCCTTTGCATTGGCGGACATTTTAGATTTCAGTCCTGTGATATTGTCCTGGAGAGAAAAAAAAATCATATATCATTTTGGATGTACAGTCAATTCATGGCTATTCATTATAAGTAGTCGTCTTTGATAATGCTTTAAAATAATGCGTTCTTCCCTTTATTGTCAGGATGCAATGTATAAATGAGGCCCCTACAAAGTAATACTCACAAAGGGTCGACATGATGCATCAATGCAGCCATGAGCAGACTTATCAGACCTGCATTGCTGCATCATGACGACAAATGATAATGCACATTACATTGCTATCAATCCTTAAATCTTGCTATAAAGGCTCTTATTTTTTTGAAATACAAGACTTCCTATGCTTTAGGATTGAAGGGCCGTATTCAATGCCCCCATTGAATACAATGTGGCCGTATTCAATGGGATAGGAAAAGATAGTTTTTTCTTAATAAAATGGCTTCAAATAAAAAATAAACACAAATGCCAACTACATTGATACCATCTCTGATGTATTTCACTCGTGAGTGCTGGGGCATATCCCACTCAGCCTGCGGCTTCGTGGGATATGGCCCCAGCCCCCACTCGTGAAAGACAACAGAGATGGTATCAATGGGCGTTGGCATTTGTCTATTTATTACTTAAATGAGGTATCAACTTTTCTCATCAATGTTAACTCTAGTAATGCCTTCTATCGGTTACAGGCGGGTGGGGAGAGGGGGGTTGCTCACTGTGAGTCTGTTGAGACGGCGCATCTGTGTTTCAATTTCTTTGGCGCTCTTCTCATCCTTAGCCTTGAGTTCCTCAAAAGCCTTCTTGCGCTCCTCCGTTGTCTCCTGGTAGGCCCTGAGTGCTTGCTGGAACTGCGCCCACAAGTTCTCCACGGCCACCTCCAGGTTCATACGTAGGGCGTGGCGCTCCTCCAGGTTCTATGGGTTAAGTTGGTTGAAAACAGATATTAAAGGGGCATTCTCACCACTCGCACTTACCACATAGCAGACTAGAACAGTACTAGAATTGTGAGTGGGAAACGCTCGGTGAGAATGCCACTTTAAGATTTAGGAGGGGTACCGTCTTTACAAATCACTCTGTGTTATGTCATTTTACGTACATTAATTATTATGTTGAATCTTCTTTATTGCATGGTTCTTGTGATAAAGTACTAGCAGAATGAACCTCACTGAAAGTAATCAGATCCATACACTGCAACATAGAAATAGTTTACCTACCTTGTTTTTAATCTCATCCCGCATACTCTGGAACTCTGACTTTGCGTCGTTCTCTCGCTCATTGAAGTTCTGCTCCATGGCAAACATGATATCCTGGAGGTCGTTCATTTCCTGCGCATGTTGCTCTATCAGCAGCGCTCGCTCCGAGTCAAACTCAGACATCAACACTGACTGCTCCTCGTTGAACTCAAACTCAAGCGTCGATAACCGCTTTCGTTGCAAGTCTGTAAAGCATAAACATAAGTTAAGTATGGAAAATAAAGAAGTTTCATTTATAGTTGGTTTTGAGAAGAGCTCAATACTGTAGCACTTACATTGTTTTTTGTTTTTTTTGAACGGTTTTTATTTTATACTGGTTAATATGTTTCAGTTTAACTGTTCGACCACAATACAACCAGTTGAGTGGTGAGCAATCACTTCTAGTACATTCATTCTTGTATGATTCCTAAAGATGTTAATATTATTTTCAAAATATTTCACAGTTTGCTCAGGTGAAAAATAAGACATAAATGTAACATAATACATGAAGGTGATACATAGATAAAAAATGTGGGATTAACTGAGTACAGTGGTATTATAAACAGTTGACAACATGTATACAGGGGGGGGGGGTAGTGGATAGTAGGCATTTCAAGTTGTGTATCTACATTCATAGATTTTCCTGTTATAAATGATTCCACCTATGGGCGGGGCTGTTCGTCAAATTCATTTAACACTCCGACTCCTTCAAAATAAAGAAGGGGGTTATCGTGCCTCCAGTCCCGTATAAATAGCTTCCCTAGTCTCCTTTTGATTGATACTCTAAACTTGTCCTTATCCACCAACCATCGTAGATGGGGGGATAGAGCGTTCCAATGGGATGCTGCCTGGTAACTGGGGCCTCTTATGTAACAGGTGAGTTTATGTCTAGGGAGGGCTATTATAGGGGCTCCAGTCCCTCTTGTGCCCGTAGGGTTTAGAACTGTAACTTTCCCTGCGTACACCATTCGGTGGCAGGTTGAAAGCTGAAAGTACAGTCTCCTGAGGTCCAATGGGAGCATTTTGGCCCTTTTATACAGCTCTTTAACTGGGCAGTCTATAGGGTTACCAACTTTAAAGCACACTCGCAAAGCAATATTACAGTATACTTGTAGTTTATGAAAATGTATAACAGGTCAGCTCATTGTCATAAGAAGATGTTTTCAACTGGTAATTCTTGAAGGATTGAACTACCAAAATGTAAACTCTAGAATGAATAGTTAAAAAAAAAAGTGTGCTCACCAAAATTTGCAACTTACCTACAAGGTAGTCTACATTATGTAAGTGGCTGCGTAAAGCCATGGCATATTGCTCCTCCGCCTCCATCAGATCCTTCGCGAGGGATTTTATGACGCTCTCCTTCCTATCGACAACACGCTCAAATGTCTGACTAAGAATTTCAATGTCTTTCTTTAATTCCTTGGATTTGGCCTCTCGCATGATGTTTCTCCATTGGTGGTTTAGTTTATTGACATTGAATTTTGTGGCCTTCTCTTCTTTTGCAAGTTTGTCCTACAAGAGAGACAACAAATCAAATTTTAGTCTGCACAACTTGACTATTTGTATCAGAAAAATTGCAATACAGAAAAGTCAATATCAAGTAAATTCTTCAAAGCTTGTGTGAAACTGTCATATCCACATCTTTTAAAATCATTAAGATAAATTATTTTCTATCAAGAAAAGAGACACTCACCTTCAAGAACTGTGTTAACATATCTTCCTTTTTCTTCCTCATCTCTTCTTCCGCAAGTCGTTGCTGTTCCAAGTACATAATCCTTTCTTCTTCAGACATTTTGGCTAGTTTGCCGGACTTCTTCTTCTTTTTAGGCGCCATGGTTACTAAATGGGGAAAATATTACATCTATTAGCTATAGCAATATAAGTTACTCAAATCCAAGCAGTGGACTATGTCTGATCATTATAAGATTTAGACTAAGACGGTCTAGATCTATAGTTTAGCATACGCTTTATGGGGTGCATCATGTAATGATGTATGTGCCTGAGCCTCGCTTAGGCTAGCAGCAAAGGAATATGCTTGTTACATGTATCCTTATTATGTCAGTTATGATGCAGTCAAGTGTGTGTACACTATGGGCTGGCTAAGTTGGGGGGGGGGGGAGGGGGGGCTAGACCCTATAGCTGAACTCAAAGAGATGATGAGTCATTTCCACATTTAGACTGCGCCAGACAGCAGCTACATATTATATAGGGACCCTAGGCTATGGTGGGAATAAACAGGCTGTTCTTCTCATCAATGTACTCACTGTCAGTCCCTCAAAATGGTCAATCCTATTATCGAAAACTTCTCCGAACATGTCACTGTTAGTGTATATTCCACATTTTGATTTTGACAACTTCAACAGGGAGGAGTTGTGGGAGGAGCACCCATGAGGAGTGCAGTTGACATCAAGCAAAGCCAGGATTACAGATCTATTGGCCTAAGTCCAGTTCAGGGGAATGACTCTTATAGGCATAGAGATCTATTTATATATTTGGAATGTCGTATGGATGGTGAACAGGTGAGAATACATTGAGGGACATGTGATGATGTGGCTGGACTAGTCTGTAGAGTGAATACTTCCATCAAAACAGCAGAGTGACTTGGTTAGCCCAAAGTCAAGGGTACAGGAGTAACAGTGCTGAACTAAGCGCAGTAGGCCCAGATCTAAATGATGACTTTTGTTTTGTTCAAGACATGTCATGCGAATAACCAGGCCAGTGGACCAGGGCCCATGCTTAGGCAGCCTAGAGAAATCAGCTAGCCTAGTAGTAGTACTACTAGTAGTAGGCTAGCTGATTTCCAAAAGTTCCATATCAGGGCTGGGCAGCTGTCGCAATGTCGCAAAAAATGTGCGACAGGGGTCTTGGAAAATGCGACAGGGACATTAGGCAAAGTCAGGGCTTTCAAATGCTGAAAGAATTTTGTAAATATTCGAATTAGAACCAAAGTTAGAACCATTTCAATAAATTTCCCAATGTTCCCAGTGCACTATTCCCCTAAGCATACACCCATCTAACAATGGTTTTTATCAATTTTTTCTTGGATCTTTACGCCCGCAAACCCCTCAGAAGACACCAATTTCAATGTGAAATTCCAAACTTTTCCAGGAGCAATATGACCACAGAATGCACCAGTCTGAATGTAGAATTCCTATATTCAACATGCCAAGAAACTATACTGGGGCTCGACAAATCGCTGTGTCCAGTGCCCGTGACACAGAAAAATTTCACTGGACACAGAAATATTTGACAGTTGTGCCCAGTGGACACAAATGAAACTGAGCAAATTTTGGACTATATTTCCATGAGCAAAACTACCAGGCAATTAATTTAGGGTTATGCACTGTTGGAAACCTTGCGGTATCAGGATTCTAAATCTGGAGGTCAATACCTCAATATGAGATCCTAAAATATCATCCTAATTAAAGAGAAAATATATTTCTAAATTTTCATGTCTCAGTTGGGCACAAATTCTATAAACCGGGCACAACATATGTTGGTCTCTGTGCCCAGTGGACACAGATTCACTGAACGATTTGTCGAGCCCTGATACACCAATCTAAAAGTAAATTTTCTTATATTTCTTGGGACATTGTCTCACGATCCTCTCAAAATATACCAGATACAGATAGATCTACAAATTTCTCCTGGTACAATATGGCCCCAAAACATCACAAAATGCACCAATCTAAAGGTAGATTTTCAAAATTTAGAATTTGGAGAATTCCTTTTAGCATTGTGTCATGAAACCCCTCAGAGTAGAGTAGTGGGGGGTATTTTCGGCCACTTAAGCTTTAATCTGCTACCACACATGGAAATATGTATTTAAAACAATCTCAATGATTGGTGAAGTGAGTTAGGGTGTTAGCAACATATTTGGAGAGGCGGCACCAAAATATTGATTTTAATGGCATTATGACAAGCAATTGTTGTTTTTTTAGGTTTGGGGGGGTATTTTCGGCCAGGGGAGGGTATTTTCGGCCGGGTGGATGATATTTTTGTGTCAATTCAAAGTGTAGTCTAATGCATAATAGGTACACTTATCTAATTTGTCTCCCACAATAGGATTTTTATTCTGACCTCGTTTATGGAAAAGAAGTGTGAATAGGCTTCAACTCAGACATTAAGGGTATGTCTTACATATGGATGTTGGTGGTAGGTATATATGTGGTAGCCCACCTGGAAATGTAGATCTAGGTCTCAAAATCCATTCAAAACGAATACCAAACAGGAAACTAGATATATATTCTATACAAACTGCTCCATAAATAATTATAAGGTTAATTGTGCATGTCAAATGTGTTTACCAGCTGAGAAAAGCTATTACTAGTTTAAAACAGTGTTATTGGTGCCTTTAACACCATAAATACTGTCTGGTGGCCGAAAATACCCCCCAAAGCTGAATTATGGCACCTATTTCCGGCCACCCCCCTAAACTAGGCATGGATAATTTTTTTTTTTAAAGATTTCACCTGAAATATAAAATAGAGCTATAATATACTTAGCACAAAGTGAATTTTAATGGAATTTCACAATATTATCATCCCTAGGCAACTGGTTATTCTATATTGATATATTAACAGACATGTTAAGGATACAAGGCCATGCCAACACATTTAGTGGTCTCTCTATAAATGAGGACATTTATACTTGATTTGGATAACCTGGGTTCCCTTTCATGTTCAGGAAACAAAAACAATTCTTTCAGCTGTTTTCTGAAATAATTACATAATGTATATTCAAAAAATGCAATTGGGTAGAACAAAAATAAAGCCAGAGTGGCCGAAAATACCCCCCGGCCGAAAATACCAGCCAGTACTCTACACCAAACTAAAGACAAAAATATCAAAATTCGTCTTTATTTCACATTCAAAGTTCACTTTAAGGAGATGTTGTATGTTGGGAGTCTTTGTTTTTTGGGGGGGGGGGGACGCCAGAAACACATCTGGTTAATGTGGGCCCATCTGAAATACTTTGCTCCAAAGATTTCTAGGTTTGCTCCAGCATACCACAACATGCCCAGCCCTGCATATTCATCCTCATATATTGACTCACACACAGTCATCCCATACCAAGAGAATGACATATTGATAGTCATACTAATACTAGGCTAGACATAGGCTCAAAGTTCTACCGAGTTGAACTCGAAGCCGAATCACTTCAGTGATTCAGTCTTCAGTTTGTTTATGTTTTATTGTTGAGATTCCCCCTGACAGTCACACTGACAGTCC